>BPTQ01000005.1:177680379-178161812 GCA_019973895.1 Chrysanthemum seticuspe | reverse complement strand
CCAACCGTTTGTCAAGCGGAGTTACAATGAATTAAATACGGTTACATCAACCTAGCCAAAAACCACCCTTAAGCAATATTTTGGACGCAAATGCCATACTTAACCTATATTTTTCTATATGATCGAGACCTCTAGGATGAAAACTTAAATGCTAAAACTTTGAGATAATGATACAAGCTTCCCAAAACCGTTGAGTTCGTTTCCTAACGCTCGACGTACACCAATTTACGACTAGCTTTTTGAGGCCATTTTAGTCACTTTCATGAGATTTTCAACGACATTATTTTACGACGAAAAGTTATAATTTCATAATAAATCATTAAGAAACTATTGTAGGATGTCATTTTGACGTAAATACTTGCAAAGTAAATTAAGAATGGTCAAGACGTCAAAAGAGTATTATTTTCAAAAATTCACAAGTGGTATAAATAACATACGAATTGCATGCATAACATTACATCATAACTCATTACGTATCATAACATTCATAATAGGTCAAGGTTAGAGATTCACGCTACATTTCGGTGTACTCACTCTTGTCATCGCATCAATTCATCAGGTGAGTTCATAGCCCCACTTTCTATTATTTATTTGTTTTACAAACTCTTGGGGGAGATACATGCTCAACTATTTTTAATCGAACACAAATGCTTTGAACTATATGCTATATCCAAATGTTTTATTGTCACTAAGTAATCAATTGCCATGTTTGAAGTCCCTACATCATGCACCATTAGTCACTTGCGAGTAAGCGCGAATATTGTGAATAGGCCTATTGGAATTAACACTCCCGTTCTTATTGACCCAGTTAGGGGAAATCGAACGCGCTATATTTGAATCATTAAGGTAAATTGGCAAGTTTACGTATTAGGGCTGCGATGAAACGATGATTACCAATTTTTATTGGTGCGATGTTTACGCTTTGGTTGCCATGAACTTAGTGAAATAAATGCTGTTTTGTTTTCAACGATGAGTGTGAATCAATTTAACTCACACTACGAATATTGTGTTCAAACGAATTAATTAAACCTATGGATTTCACTCAACCTTTGTGTTGACTGCTTTAAGCATGTTTTATCTCAGGTATCTAAGGCATTCACTTCATAGCATGCATGTGGACTTATCATAGAATCGTGGTGACGACGCGTCTCTCATGGGATTTATGCACTTTAAAACATCGTTTGAATTGTAACAAACTTATTTCCGCACAAGTTGATTTTCATTTGGGACCTATACTTTGTAAACTCTGATTGTTCTATTAAATCAAACGATGTGTTTTCCAAACGACACTTTAAGTCGTTCAATATATCTGTAACTGTGATGCTATGACAGTCAATCCCCAGGAATTCCATTCCGCTGCAAAACAGGTAATTTGGGGGTGTGACAGATTGGCATCAGAGCTTCAGTTATAGAGAACTAGGTTGCATCATTGACCCTAGACTATAACTACATCATCATAGAATCTCATCATTTCATCATAAGTGCATGTTCACTTTACATGCGGTTTATACGTACATTTTTCGAGTTATTTACTTTCATTTCACATCGATTGTCACATGGATGCCTTCAAATACCCATCCCATTATCCTTTCCTCATACTCTAATGTAGAGAATGCCTTGTCATTCCCTATCATGATTTTAATATCAGCTGATTCATCACCGATAACGTCGAATGCCGAGATAAACCTTTAAGTAGGGCAAAGTCACTCTCACTCCTTTGTTTCACCACTAATATGTCGAGTTACACGTTATTCACACATTAAGTAACTAAACCACCATACATTTGAAGCACTTACAACACCTCATAACCCACCTTTTCGGAACCCGTCGATCATTTTGAAAAATAACCTCAAACTTAGAATCTCTTATCACATCTCTTTAGAGCGCTTATTATTAACATAGGACTTTGTTACGTCGCACCCTTCCTCTTATTTTGAAGAATTATGGCGCCGAAGAAAGCCACACCTGAATTGACTCAAGCGGCTATGCAAAAGTATGTAGAGGATAGTATAGCCGAGGCACTAAGGAAAGAACGAGCAACGGTAGCTGCTGTTGCTGAGGCCGCGGCTGCTGCTGAAGCTGCTAGACTTGCTGCCGCTACAGGAGCTGCATGAGGGTCTGGAGTTCGTAATTGTACATACAAGGACTTTAAGAACTGTGATCCCACAAAGTTCAAAGGCACGGAAGGAGCCACTGCTATGATCCGTTGGTTTGAAAAGATGGAGTCTGTATTTCTTCTATGCAATTGCCCAGATGACTGCAAGGTAAAGTTCGCCACTGGTACACTCTTAGATGGCACAATGACATGGTGGAATTCGTATGCGCAGCCTATTGGTATCGAAAATGCTTATAAGCTCACGTGGGGTGAATTCAAGAATCTGGTAACTAAGAAGTATTGTCCACGCACGGAGGTGAAGAAATTAGAAACGGAATTTTACGAGTTAGTGACTGTTGGTTATGACATCGAGACCTACATCAGGAGGTTTCAAGAATTGGCTGCACTATGTCCATCAATGGTTTCGGACAATGAGAAACTACTGGAAAATTTCATTGAAGGATTTCCACAATGTATTCAAGGAGATGTAACTTCTTCCGATCCACAAACAATTGAAGAAACTATTAGGATAACTCAAATACTCATGGCTCAAGTTGTGAAGAGGGAAAACATTATCGACAATAAAAACAACAACAAAGACGATAACCAAACCAACAACAACAAAAGGAAATGGGAAAACGACCAGGGAAGTTATAGTAATGACAATCAAAACCGTAACACTAACCATCACCAACAACTTAATAGAAGACAAGAAGTCGCCAGGGTCTATGTTGCTGCACCAACAAAGGAAAGAGCTTATACTGGAAACTTACCACAATGCCACCAATGCACGCTACATCATGATGGTCCATGTGGTATATGCTTTAGCTGTCACAAAGTGGGACACCTTACCAAGGACTGCAAAGGAAAAGGATATATTGGAACTCGACCACTATGTAATCGATGTAAGTTTCATCACTCGGGTCCTTGTCCTGCCAAGTGCCACAAGTGCCAAAAATCGGGACACCTAGCCAGGGATTGTAGAGGTAAAGCCGTAGTCACATGCTTCGAATGTGGGGAGCAAGGACACTATCGGAATCAATGTCCTCAAAACCAAGGTCAACAAGTTGAAGGTGCTCATGGGAATGCATACATGTTAGGAGGAGGAGAAGCTCGTCAAGGTATCAACAACGCGGAAGACTGAAGAAGTTCGGAAACTAACCGTCTTATTTTCCTTATGTATTATGTCGTACTAAGTTTATGTCTTCCATCGTATCCGGATCTTTATAACTTAAGATGTATTACTGTTTGATAAACTACTCGTTGTAAAATATTCTCATCTATCGTACTTTATTTTCTTCCGATTCGATATCATTTACAAGGGTTTTACTTCCTTTTACTTTAACGACCATTTTAACGACCCGGTTTAAATCTATGTAAACATTGAGAGTTATAACAACTAAACCGAATGTCACATTATCGTTCCTTAATTATACATAGCCTAGCTAACTATGTCTAATTCTAGAGGGATCATGTTATGTTGGGAGCAGTTATTTATAAATCTTAGTGCAAGCAAAATGTTCACATATTCCAAAGTCAAAGTGATGCTCATCGAAGATATTCATCCAATATTTTCTCTACTATGATGTTTTATACACTCTCAATCATCGATAACCGTAACGACACTTCTCCATGTCTTCTCTCCTCGATATTCATCATAAACTCAAAAATTCGATAGACTAACACGAACTGAATTCAGGGACTGAATTCCTTTTTGGATGGGCGAATGTGACAACACGCAATTTCAGGTCATTTCTCAAGTTTCACTATTTCATCATTTATCGTAAACTGGGTTTACGAGTATCAAATTCGCGTAACCTTAATGGTTTAGCTGCGAATTCATGAACAATCATCGAGGACATTTCATATAGACTAGGTTTAGTCTACATTTTATTGGCATCATTATCATCACGGTAGTTCATTCATGATTTTGCATTTCACAATAAACGCGTAATTTTCATATTAAATAAACGCTATCGAGTAATTAATTATTTTGAACAATTGATCCGATACTTCCAAAAATTATCCCGATATATTTTTATACTTACATTAATTTTATAAAAATAATATTATGAGTTTACCCAGTGTTTTAAACATATTTTGTATATAAATTGCTAAATTTATATTATTACGACGTTTTTCTTAAAAACTACACGATAATTATTATTTCACTCAAATTTCGCAGAAATGTGTTTTTATAATTTTTATGACCTCAATATATTTTACTATGATCCATTAAAATTTATTTCTAGCTAACGCTACCCTAAATGCTCAAATGTGTATACAAGTTACAACTTATCTTTATTTAACTTACTTTACCTATACATTTACATACATAATAATAAATAATAAAAAATATATATATATATATGTATTATTAAATACATACATGGTGATTCACCAAGATATGCAAGATTTTTCCTTTACTTGTATAGTCTTACACTCCAACTCTCTTACACATTCAATCACATTATTTCAAAGTAAAAAGTCAAGTATTTCTCTTCCTTTTTCCTCTCCAAAACCGGCCAACCTCTAGATCAAGAAGGAGTTCATCAAAAATTTTCAAGTCAAGTTTTTATCAACCTAGATACACTCTTAGTTTAGGTTTTGAAATAAAAACCTAGGGTGTTTAAGATTTAACCTTTGTTCTTTTCACCTCATCAAGTTAACTTGTAAGCATTTCATATACATCATCATCTTTCATATTTATTTCATATTCATTTCATTATATTTGAGCAAAACATGCAAGTCTTATGGATGTTTATACCACTTTTTACATTGTTTTTAAGAGTAATATATATATAAGTCATCCTTTAATTATTCCTTATAATATATCACTCTTGGTGATGTCTAGGAACCCATGACACCCTAAGAAGGTGTATGGTAGGATTAGAATAGCTTCGGAGTTGTTTTGAATTGGTTGGAATAGATTTGGCGCGAGAAAAACTCATTTCGACAAGTTTATAAAGGGTCTGATCTTATTTTCGAAATCTGGAAAATCCGACAGTAGATAAAAATGTTTGGCCTAGATATTTAGAAAATATACTTTAAAACGAAACCGTGGCCGCTTGAACGGATTAAAACGGAGCTATAACGAAGAAGATATGAATTTTTCAAGTTTGACGACGAAATATATAAATCCTGAAAATTTCAGCATGTTACGTCTGTTTTGTACGAGTCAAAAATGAGTCTTAAGCGTTATAAATTATTTCGACTTACCAAACATATATTAGTATACTTTGATACGAAGCTAAGGACATATAAAACGTAGAAAACGGATTTGTAACGATTAAATTATACACGTTTACATTAAATTGCCGTAACTTTATTATATAAGAAAAACTATTATATTTCTATTAAACAAGTGTTACGGTAAACAAGTGACCATGTTGAAGGTTATTTTTAACATTGACGTATAACTTTTTTTTAAGTGATGTCTTCTAGTAAAAGTAAGTTCGCCAAGCATATTTTCCAAAATGTCCAACCGTTTGTCAAGCGGAGTTACAATGAATTAAATACGGTTACATCAACCTTGCCAAAAACCAACCTTAAGCAATATTTTGGACGCAAATGCCATACTTAACCTATATTTTTCTATATGATCGAGACCTCTAGGATGAAAACTTAAATACTAAAACTTTGAGATAATGATACAAGCTTCCCAAAACCGTTGAGTTCGTTTCCTAACGCTCGACGTACACCAATTTACGACTAGCTTTTTGAGGCCATTTTAGTCACTTTCATGAGATTTTCAACGACATTATTTTACGACGAAAAGTTATAATTTCATAATAAATCATTAAGAAACTATTGTAGGATGTCATTTTGACGTAAATACTTGCAAAGTAAATTAAGAATGGTCAAGACGTCAAAAGAGTATTATTTTCAAAAATTCACAAGTGGTATAAATAACATACGAATTGCATGCATAACATTACATCATAACTCATTACGTATCATAACATTCATAATAGGTCAAGGTTAGAGATTCACGCTACATTTCGGTGTACTCACTCTTGTCATCGCATCAATTCATCAGGTGAGTTCATAGCCCCACTTTCTATTATTTATTTGTTTTACAAACTCTTGGGGGAGATACATGCTCAACCATTTTTAATCGAACACAAATGCTTTGAACTATATGCTATATCCAAATGTTTTATTGTCACTAAGTAATCAATTGCCATGTTTGAAGTCCCTACATCATGCACCATTAGTCACTTGCGAGTGAGCGCGAATATTGTGAATAGGCCTATTGGAATTAACACTCCCGTTCTTATTGACCCAGTTAGGGGAAATCGAACGCACTATATTTGAATCATTAAGGTAAATTGGCAAGTTTACCTATTAGGGCTGCGATGAAACGATGATTACCAATTTTTATTGGTGCGATGTTTACGCTTTGGTTGCCATGAACTTAGTGAAATAAATGCTGTTTTGTTTTCAACGATGAGTGTGAATCAATTTAACTCACACTACGAATATTGTGTTCAAACGAATTAATTAAACCTATGGATTTCACTCAACCTTTGTGTTGACTGTTTTAAGCATGTTTTATCTCAGGTATCTAAGGCATTCACTTCATAGCATGCATGTGGACTTATCATAGAGTCGTGGTGACGACGCGTCTCTCATGGGATTTATGCACTTTAAAACATTGTTTGAATTGTAACAAACTTATTTCCGCACAAGTTGATTTTCATTTGGGACCTATACTTTGTAAACTCTGATTGTTCTATTAAATCAAACGATGTGTTTTCCAAACGACACTTTAAGTCGTTCAATATATCTGTAACTGTGATGCTATGACAGTCAATCCCCAGGAATTCCATTCCGCTGCAAAACAGGTAATTTGGGGGTGTGACAACTGCCATGTCCCTATACGCATGTTTCTTTTGGTATGATTCGATCTGCTTGGAGGCACACGTATATTTGGCCATTTAGCAGTTGATCTTTTACTTTGGTAGTTCGTGTGATGCATTCTGCTGGTGGGTTTGAATCGTCTTTTCTGTAAGGTTTAGTGTGCTTAGTTCATGTCGCTCCTTGCTAGTTATTATGGGACTTTGAACATCGGGTTTTTTCCATGGTTTTATTATTCTGATTTTGTGTGGAAGAATGGTTCAGGTTTTCTCATATGTTTGGAAGTTAGGGTCAATTGTCACCCGATTTGCATGTTTCAAAGCCGTATTGCGTTGGGATGTATTCATATTTGGTTCTTGTTATTTTGCATCCTGCGTTGTAATAATAGAAGTCGCAATGGGTTTGAATGTTATTATTTGAATCTTTTGTGATGCTTATTTGTTTCGATGTTAGGGTTGTTCATTACCTTATGTGTATGTTTCTAAACCATACTTTCTGGTTTTCACTGGTATCTAGTGCTTCTGGTTATGAAACTATGTGGTTGTTGATGGTGCACTCGTACGGAAGGTTATGCTTATTATTGATGATCGAGCTGCTCTATCGGGACATGGCTATTATAACCTAGCTGTATTACATGTATTTTGTTTTTTAAATATAATTGTCTGTCCGTGTGTTTGTTCTGTAATTTGTAGTTGTAATTGCCTATGTAACGGGTTGAGGACATGGGATTCACCCATGTCAATTGTACTTAATTGTTTTTTGGTATAATGAATTTTACTGGGCCCTTTTACCCAAAAAAACAATATATCATAAAGAAAATCACAGATTATTATGCGCTAAGCTCATGCAACCAAGACTCAGCTGCATACACCGAATTAGTGGTGTGCGTAAAATTTTCCCCAAAGAAGGTAATAGCCAATTACCTAATGCAATTCAAATATGGTGTGCCCCGGTTATTTCATATAACCAAGACGGGGTCGTTACTCCCCATAGTACTATTCACGATATTTGCGTTCACTCGCGGTGACCAATGGTTCAAATAGAGAACATTTATGAAAAACCTTGTGTTCTAGTTTAGAGCATGTGTGTCCCTTGCGGGGTTTGTAAATAAAAGTAAAAGCGAGGCTATGAACTTACCTTATTGAAAATGAACAAGCACAATATGATTAAGCACGAAGTAGCGGAGGCTCCAAACCGAAACCTAAGAATGAGATGGCAAGTCTCAGAATATGATAAACCTTTGGTTCATGACCAAAATAATAGAGCATTGAATGTACTTATTCAATAGATCATTTAATTATCCAATTCAATAGAGCGTTGTGCGTGCTTAATGTTTTAAGTTCAATTACGTGCTACATCGACTTGGTTTGATATTTATCAAAAGTTCTCACTTATGCATAAGTGAAATGTTCGCCCGTTGTGATTTTATGAACATAATGATGTTATTGTGTGTTTTAGTTCGTTTACTTTATAGTTCGTAGCACAAGTTACAGAAAAGAACTCTAAATGAGACGTTTTGAAATAAATTATCATTCGATTAAAATATCAGAGTTTAAAAACAAAGGTCCCACCAGTTTGTAATATTATACAAAGTACAACATAAAAGTTGTAAAGTTTTTCGAATAATAATATATGCATTGTCTTCAAAATATTTTTCCGTGCGCCTTCACATGCCATGCCAGCTAATTCCTTTCGAACCTGAGATAACATGCTAAAAAGTGTCAACACAAAGGTTGAGTAAGTTCATAGGTTTGTGTTGGAATCACTCCTAAACAGTATTTCAAGTATTTATATTTCATATGTAATAGGTAGCTTTATTATGGCCTTTATGTTTGTTTAAGTTCAAGCTTATGTAGAAGGCCCAAGCCCAATAA
This sequence comes from Chrysanthemum seticuspe, assembly GCA_019973895.1. Taxonomy (NCBI): domain Eukaryota; kingdom Viridiplantae; phylum Streptophyta; class Magnoliopsida; order Asterales; family Asteraceae; genus Chrysanthemum; species Chrysanthemum seticuspe. The sequence continues at coordinate 178,152,983 of BPTQ01000005.1, read as the reverse complement.
GGAATAGGGAAGGAGAGGGAGTGTTGCCCTAGCTCCTTGCCTATATAAACAATGTAATAACCCTCACTTGAGGGTTGGTTGTTCTCTTTTCTATTTCACTATTTCCTTTAACCTTTCTCTCTATATTTCGTGTGTTTGGATAAGGGTTCAACCGATCTCTCTTCTCTATCTCTTCTCTTGATGCTTGTGTTGTAAAACTAGTGACCTAACAGTGGTATCAATCGCCTACTAGTTGGGTGAATCGTGTTTGTTTTTGAAGTGGGTTTCGGTCCTACGCCTAAAACGCACCTTGATACATTGGTTCGCTTAAAAACTTGTTTTTTACACTTTTTAATCCAAGATTATTGTACTTTCAATGTCTTAAGGTGTTAAAATACGTGTTTTTGGCAAAAAGTTTCAAACTTTATGCGTGGATAGTTGTTTTTGAACGTGTTTTTGTTCTTGGGTGTCGTTCTACGCGTAACCCGTTTAGCCGTTTTGGTACATCAAGTTTCACACTTTTGTGCTCTTTTGGTACTATTGAAGCTATTCCATAACAAAAATCTGGTTTAGAAACACATTTGGGCAAAATCAAAATTACGAGTAATCCTACGCGTATTGAAACCCTAAATTTACGCGTAAGATTATCCTTGGTTTTATCTTCATTTTCGTGGTTTATTCCGTGTTTTCTTACTTGGATAAGTCTGAAAATACGTCGACTTTGGATATCTTTTGCACTGTGATAGTGTAAAAGATCATTTGGGCAAAAACCCTAAACTTACGCATAAGCATAAGCTTACGCGTAGAAATCCTACGCATAAGATTTACTTTACGCGTAAACTCAGTTCTACGCATAAGGTAATCCTACGCCTAACTTTTGTCTACGCATAACTTTAGTGTTTTTCCTACTTACGCGTAAGCTAAAACCTACGCGTAACTCCTTATTGTTACGCGTAACTTTTGGTGTTTTTACGCATAAGTGCTACTTGGTTCTTGCCTTTTCTACGCCTAAGGACACTTCATCAACAAAGGTTCATTAGACTACAAAGATCCATTTTTACTACACAAGTTTATCAACATGTCTCAACCACCATACTCTAACTATTTCCCTCACACTTATAATCATCAACAACAACAACAATTAACTCCACAACATCAACAATGGAATCAACAACAAGCTATTTATCAACAACAATTTAATCAACAACATACTCCACAAATTGGTGCAATTCCACCACCACAAATGGTTCAAACACCACCAAGCCTTCAAGTTCAACCCTACACAAATGATTTTAATCAACATCCATCAAGGAACACTATGAAGGAACACACTTGGTTTGCAAAGATGTGTGAAGCTTTAAGCAGCCAACAATCAATTCATGAAGCTGGATCACTTGATAGACCTCCAATGCTCACTCCAGGAAACTACGATCAATGGGTGATAAGGTTCTTTAGGTTTTGTGATCTGAAGAAGCCACATGGAAAGTTCTTAAAGAAGGTTATCTTGGAAGGTCCATTTGAGATGCCTACTATCATTGTACCCGGAGATCCAACTGCTGTTCCACCAAGAGATGAACAAACCAACATTGCTACTGTTGCAGATCTAAATGCTACAGAACTTCTACACTATGAAGCTGATGAACTTGCAATGGAATACATCCTCTTAGGATTACTGATGAGTGTGTAAATACTCATCATTTTTGGTCAAATCGGAACTGCAAAACGTTTAAAATTGCTCAGAAATGCATCAAAATACTGAAAATATCTTAAAAGTGCATTTTATATGTTTCAGATGCAAAATGTTTAAAATCAGATGAAAAATGAGCTAAGTTTGCATAATTGGCAGTTTCAGTCCCCCGACTTTCAGAAAATGGCAAAATCAGTCCCTAGGCATTTATTTTAAAAGAAAAATCACCAGAGGTCCCTTTGAAATCATATGTTGTCATATTTAGTCCTTTGGTGAAAAATCCAAAAGTTTTGAGAAATTACAGTTTTGATCCTTGGATTTTAAAATTATTCATGTTTAGTCCTTGGAATTTCACAATTGGCAGATTTGGTCCCTTGGAATATTGGAGGTTGGCAAAACAAGCCCTTGGATTACTTTTCATAATTTACAGCTTTGGTCCTTGGATTTCCAGATATTACACTTTTGGTCCTTGTTTTATTATTTCCACAAACCAAACGGACCTTTGTTATAATCCCAAGCCCAATATCCTGATCCAATCCATTACCCGGTCCACCCTTTTAACCCGAAACCATAAACCACCCATGGTTTAAACCAAAACCACCCGCCTCCCTTGTCCTGTCTTCCCCGACACTCCTGTCTGCAACCAGCCACCAACACAACACCACCTCTTTGTCCCCCTACTCCACACTTTGTCCCCCCCTCCTCACCTAACAGCCAAATGCATTAAATGCAACCCTTTTCCCTGTCTAAGATATCAAAACCATTTTGGCGCCAATTTTCGATCAAACGGCCAAGATAGCTTCTGCACATCCAAAGGCCAGGATTAATGATGGGAAATGATCAGAGTAGTGAGAGAAACAGTTTGGAGCATAAATAAAGGAAGGAAGAAGGAAGTTAGATAGTACTTAGTTTATTTTTTAACAATGTATGTCGTTTTAATCTCATTATGTCTTAATTAGTTTCTCAGTTGAATTTTCAAGTTTTTTTTGTACTAAACTTAGTTGTTTCATTGTATTAAAACTCTTATCAAGTTTCAATTCAAGTCTTGGTTCACATTTCATATTTCCTGTCCACTGTTGCAAATTTCAGTTTCAGTTTCTTATGTTCACATTTCTAGCAGCTTATTTATAAGCTCATATAAGCTTATATAAGCTTATAATAGCTTTTTGTGAGCCTGTATTCAAGTTTCAATCAACTTTGGATATTGGTCAAAGAAAGTCAAACAGGGTTCTTTTGGACTTGCAAATGGAAATGGGTTAAAGCAGAAATGGAATTGGGTTGATATTGAGCTAGGATAGGGTTTGGATTAGGCTAGTGTTCATTGGGTGTTGTTTGCAAGCCATTGTGGCTGGACTTCTTGTAAGTTTCACTTGTAGCTTATTAAACAGTAGCAAGTATCATTTCCATTTGATCAGTTATAATTTTGCTTGTAGCTGTCTTATTATCTGTGTTTCATCATATTGGATCTGTTTTTAATGACGGATTAGATCTTAGTTTGTGTTTTGGCTTTGATACACTGCATTTACTATCATAAAGTGGTGTTTGGATTAGGATTAAAACTGAGCTAGAGATTAAAATATTGCAATAGATCAGTTGGTTAAGGTCTGCTATAGTAGTTTGCATCCATATATGTCACAATTTTGCTTCAGTTTCTCATAAAAGTCAAAATAATTTGGTAACTGTTCTTGTTTTCATGCCTGTTGAAATCAGTTGTTCAAATCATTCCATATGGGTTAAGACTTTGATAAACCAACTTGTTATATTTTCATTTCATCATACTTCATCTTAATCAGTACAACATTTGCTTCTAAATCTCACAAAAGTCAAATTTCATAACTGTTCTTCATAAGTCAACTGTGTCAAAAAACCAGTTTGTGCAGAACCTGCAGACACTGCACAGTGCTTGTTTTAAGTAGTTGGGGTCTGATTTTTGGTTTAGGTGTAGTCTGCTAGGTGGTCTTCAAGACCACATATCTGTTTTTGGCTCAAGCTCTTTTGATAAGCTAGTGCATAAGCTCAAACATAAGACCTGATCACTGTTCTGCTGTCTAAATCAGTTAGCTTAATTCATAGGTAATCTGCTTATTTGAGGATAGGAGTAGCTTAATTTAGTTGGTTTTAGCTTATTTCAGTATTATTTAGCTTGTGTAGAAGTTTGGTGGCTTATTGGGTTAGTTAGCTTATTTAAAAGTGCTTATTTGCTTCAAATTTACACTGCAACCCTTATTTCTCATACATAAGCATCACATTTTATATTTTTCCTAGAATTAGAATAACATTTTAGAATTTTCCTGAGATTTTCATAAATTTTGGCCACTGTTTAGTATTTTTCTTAATTAAAAACAGTTTTTAATCACTTTTAATTAGCTTTAATAACAAAAAATTAAGAAAAGGTTCAAAAATATAATTTTTCATTTTTCTTAAGTTAAGATAAATATAAAAAGACAAAAAAATATTTTTCTAGATTTTTCTTAGTTAAATTTATATTTTTAAGTAATTTAAGTAGTTTTTAATAGTTTTTAATTCCTAGAAAATAGAAAAATAATCAGAAAAATATAAAAGTAGTTTTGAAAATTCTCTTTTGATATTTTAGATTTTTCTAAGTCTTAATTTTATTTTTCTAGCTTTATTTCACATTTTCTTGTATTTTAGGTAATTATTTAATAGTTAAAAATAGTTTTTAATTAATAATAATTAGGTAATTAGTTATAAAAATAATTTTCTTTTTCTATAAATTTTCTTTTATCATTAGGTTTGTAAAAATATCATTTTCATATTTTTAGGATTAATATTGTGTAAGTTTCACATTTTTATTTGTACGTTACGTAGTTTTTAATTCAGTTTTATAAAAACATAAAAACAAAAACATCATTTTAAATATAGTGATAGCGTTTATTTAATTTTTTTTATCTCTTTAATTTTCTTTAATTTGCATTTAAGCCTCTGTATTTTTTTGCTATTTCTGTAGTTATAATAATCACAAATACTCTTTTCCGTTCAAATTTCTCGATCACTTTACGTTTGGTAATCCATTGCATAGCTCGCTGGGACATAACGACCCGGGGAAACACTATACTCCCCAGATCTTCATTGCATCTGTGCTTAAGCTGTTTTAAGTTTCTTACAGTTGGCCATTCACAAGTGGTCAGCTTGCGTGAGAAAACTTGACGGTTTTGCACGGATCAAATTTTTGGCGCCGCTGCCGGGGGGCTGTGCTGATTATCCTCCGTTTAGCAGATTAGTAGTTTGAATATTCACTCTTTGTTTATATCATCCATCTCTATCTATATATATATCCATATTTTCTTATAAAAAATCCAAAAACCCAAAACAGCTAAAAACGTATAAAACACAAAAATATTTTCCTTTTGTTTCTATATATGTATCAAATATAAAAAATACAAAAAGATTTGTCGTTTTCTTTAATAATAACAACTTAAAAGATTACCACCGCAAACCAAGGCAGTGCACTACCTAACTGGGGGTGCGACCATAATAAGTTCCCGAACTAAAGATTTAAAACTTGCCTTTGTGTCCTTGTGATTGGTGTACCTTTTTCAAAGAAGCCATTCATCTTAGGATTATTGGTTAAGTTCACTGTTGTTTTGCCTCAAGTTTGTTTTAATTGATTTTGTTGTGATATTTACTTGTCAGAACCAGAAAACCCATAAAGATTCTTCTCACCCCAATTTTTATAAAACGTCTTCATAATTCCCATTCCTCTCCTTAACTCTGAGTTTCCTTAGAGTTAACTCTAGTGTATGCGCACTCGCTCTTCTAGATCTGTGAGCCCATTTCGTGAGCTTGTCAAGATTCCAAGAAGGCGTGTCCGTAGACTTTCTGCTCCATCAGTCGGATCTGAGATCCGGACTGCTCACACTACTTCCGTTATCATGGCGGAAGAACGCCCTATGTGTGAGCTTCTCCAGGCACCCATCGACGGGTATGGAGATGCTATCGTTGTACCAGCCATCGTGGCTGAAAATTTTGAACTCAAAACCGGGTTACTGAATCTTGTAACCTCAAATCAATTCTACGGTTTTGAGCGGGATGATCCTCATGCTCATATTCGATGGTTTAACAAGATTGCATCTACCATCAAATACAAGAATGTCCCTACTGATGCTGTTAAGCTTCTTCTATTCCCATTTTCTCTTGAGGGGCAAGCCCGAATTTGGCTTGAAAAACAACCCCCTCAATCAATTGAGACATGGGAAGATCTGGTGAAGAAATTTGTGAATGAATTCTATCCACCTTCCAAAACCACGAGTCTAAAAAATGAAATCATCAAATTCACTCAAAAGTTTGATGAACCCTTCAGTGAATCGTGGGATCGTTTCAAGGAATTGCTTCGCAAATGTCCTCACCACGGTTTCTCCGAGTTGATGCAACTCGATACTTTCTATAATGGAGTGAGTCAATCTGATCAAGATTCTCTCAATTCCTCCGCGGGAGGAAATTTCTTGAGCAAAACTGTCAAAGAAGCTTTAGCGATCATTGAAAACAAGTCCAAAGTCCGCACTGCACGAAGCAAGCCGGTTGTTTCCCAAGTCAGTGTTGGTCCTTCTTCTTCATCGCCCGTGAGTCAATCTAGCACCGATGCTAAGATTGACAAACTCACGGAAGCTATCCAAGCTTTGGTTCTCTCCAATCAAAAGAAAGTCTCTTTTCCACAAACTTCACCTCCTGCTGAAGTTAAGAAAGTGGAAGTCTGTGTTACCTGTGGTGGCCCCCATGCTTATCACAACTGTATGGCCACCGATGGTAACCCTTTTGAAGCTAATGTTGTGGGCGGGATCTCTAATCAGGGAGGCAACCAATATCGTGCTCCTATAGACCCGAACCACCGTCCTAACCACTACCCTGGACCTCCCGGTTTCAATCAAAACCAAAATCGTAATCAGAATCAGAATAGACCAAACCAAGGTTTTCAAAACCAAGGTAATTTCAGTCAAAACAACGGTTTTCAAAATCAAAATCAAAATTTCCAACACCAAGGAAATTTCAATAGAAACCCAGGTCAGGGAAATTTCAACCAAGGGTATTTTCATGGCAATAATCAAGGGAATTTCCAAAATCAAGGCCCTAATCCTAACAATAGAGGCCAGAATTTTCCTGTGCAAACTCAAGCCATTGTTCCAACTAGACCATCATCTGATGAGTTGTTGAAACAATTCATGAAATCCCAAGAAGAAATGAATCGGTTGTTGGTTAGCCAGATTGCTGACATTAAGAAGTCTTTAAATGATCGACCCTCGGGCTCAGGTACTCTACCTAGCAACACGATCGCTAATCCGAGGGGCGATGCAAAGGCGATCACAACCAGAAGTGGTGCTTCTTATGCTGGACCCGCTATTCCTACTACCTCCTCTTCCTCTCTCCCGAAGGTAGTGGAAAGCGAACCTGAGGCGACAAAGGACAAGGAACTTCCTACTAATAACGGAAGTACCAGCAATGTCCATCCTCAGGTTGTCCCGAAACCCAATACCAAACCTGGAGTTGTTTTTGAACCTCCAGTTGGTAACCCTAAATCCAAAACTTCTATTCCTTACCCCTCACGTTTACATGAGCAAAAGCTCCGCGAGAAAGCTAGTCATCAAATAGAAAAATTCTTTCAAATTTTCCAAGAACTTCACTTTGACATAAGCTTCGCGGATGCTATCATGTTGATGCCCAAGTTTTCATCTACTCTTAAACACATGTTGAGCAACAAGGAAAAGCTGTTTGAAATGGCTAAGACTCATTTGAATGAGAATTGCTCAGCAGTCTTGTTAAAGAAGCTTCCCGAGAAGCTAGGAGATCCCGGAAAATTTCTTCTTCCTTGTGTTTTTCTTGGGATGATTGAATGCTTTGCCCTTGCCGATCTTGGTGCAAGCATCAATCTGATGCCTTATTCAGTGTGGAAGAAACTTTCTCTTCCGGAACTTATTCCTACCTGCATGACTCTTGAGCTTGCAGATCGTTCTATCTCGCGTCCTCTTGGCATCGCCGAGGATGTATTTGTGAAAGTAGGAAAGTTCCATTTTCCAGCTGACTTTGTGGTTGTTGATTTCGATGCCGATCATCGGGTTCCTCTCATTGTTGGACGAGGATTCCTGAGGACGGGCCGTGCTCTTATTGATGTATTTGAGCAAGAGATCACTTTACGTGTGGGTAATGAAGCTGTTACCTTTAACCTCGATCAAACTTCGAGGTACTCCTCAAATTATGATACTGAATCAGTTAATCGAGTCGATTTAATTGATATTGCTTCAGAAGAGTACTCTCAAGAGTTTCTTGGTTATCTTCATAATTCTGTGGGTTGGGATTCCACCACATCTTCTCAACCTATCATTGCCGACTCTTCCCCCTCTCTCACTCCGTTTGAGGGAGGTGACTTCCTTCTGGAAGAGATCGATGAATTTCTTGCTACTGATGAATCAATTCCGCCTGGAATTGATGGTGTTTATGATTCGGAGGGGGATATTCTTTATCTTGAGCAATTGCTTAATGAAGATCCATTAACTTCACTCCCTCCGAAAGAAATCACAATTGAGGAAATCAAATCAGTACAAACATCTACCGATGAATTTCCCGAGGTTGAACTTAAGGACCTACATCCTCATCTCGAGTATGCATTTTTGGAGGGTGATGACAAATTACCCGTCATAATTGCTAAAGACTTGACTGAGGAGGAGAAAACTGCTCTCATAAAGGTCTTGAAGTCACACAAGCAAGCAATTGCTTGGAAACTCTCCGACATTAAGGGTATCAACCCTGAGTTTTGTACTCACAAAATCTTAATGGAGGATGACTTCAAACCAGCAGTCCAACATCAGAGGAGGGTGAATCCTAAGATTCACGAGGTTATCAAACAAGAGGTTCTCAAACTTCTTGATGCCGGTTTGATTTACCCGATCTCTGATAGTCCTTGGGTTAGCCCAATTCATTGCGTTCCAAAAAAGGGTGGCATCACTGTTGTCACGAATGAAGAAAACGAGTTAATTCCAACTCGATTGGTTACGGGATGGCGTGTGTGTATTGACTATCGCAAGTTAAATGAAGCCACCCGTAAAGACCATTTTCCTCTACCCTTCATGGACCAGATGCTTGAGAGATTAGCAGGGAACGAGTACTATTGTTTCCTTGATGGTTTCTCGGGTTACTTTCAGATCCCCATTGATCCACTAGATCAAGAAAAGACCACATTCACCTGCCCATACGGAACGTTTGCCTACAGACGTATGCCTTTTGGCTTATGTAACGCTCCTGGCACGTTCCAACGATGTATGATGGCCATTTTCCACGACATGATCGGGGAAACTATGGAGGTGTTTATGGATGACTTCTCGGTCATTGGGGACTCGTTTCATACATGTCTCTCCTATTTAGACAAAATGCTTCAAAGGTGTGAAAACACCAATCTTTGTCTAAATTGGGAGAAGAGCCACTTTATGGTCAAAGAAGGCATAGTCCTTGGCCATAAGATTTCAAAAAATGGGATTGAGGTTGATAGAGCAAAAGTTGATGTTATTGCTAAATTGCCTCATCCTACTACCGTCAAAGGTATTAGGAGTTTTCTAGGTCATGCCGGGTTTTATCGTAGATTCATTCAAGATTTTTCTAAAATCGCTCGGCCTATGACCCATCTTCTTGAAAAAGATGCTACTTTTATCTTCTCTCCTGAATGCATCGAAGCTTTTGAAACACTAAAGAAAAAGCTTACGGAAGCACCCATTCTAGTTGCCCCCGACTGGGATTTACCCTTTGAGCTCATGTGCGATGCGAGTGATTTTGCTATCGGTGCAGTCTTGGGGCAACGCAAAACCAAGCATTTTCAGCCGATCCACTACGCAAGCAAAACTATGACTGAAGCTCAAACCCATTACACTACTACAGAAAAAGAATTATTAGTTGTGGTGTATGCGTTTGAAAAGTTTCGGCCATACCTCATCTTGACCAAATGCGTGGTGTATACGGATCACTCGGCTCTCAAATATCTCTTTGCAAAACAAGATGCAAAGCCGAGATTGCTCCGTTGGGTTCTCCTCCTACAAGAATTTGATATCATTATACGTGATAAAAAAGGAGCTGAGAACCTAGCTGCTGATCATCTATCCCGTCTAGAAAACCCTCACCAAGATGTGTTCGAGAAAAAGGAAATAAACGAAACATTTCCTCTCGAAACACTCAATGTGGTTTCTTTTCGTGGAGACTCTTCTACCCCATGGTTTGCTGACTTTGCAAATTACCATGCGGGTAACTTTGTGGTGAAAGGGATGTCGTCCCAACAGAAAAATAAATTCTTTAAAGATGTAAAAGATTATTTCTGGGACGACCCCTACTTGTTTAAAATTTGCACGGATCAAGTCATCAGGCGATGTGTGTATGGTCAGGAAGCTATTGACATTCTCAAGGCTTGCCATTCTGGACCTACTGGGGGACATCATAGCCCCAACTACACCGCCAAGAAGGTATTTGATTCCGGATTCTATTGGCCCACAATTTATAAGGATGCCCATGAATTCGTCAAAACCTGTGACGCTTGTCAACGTCACGGGAATATCTCACAAAGAAATGAAATGCCGCAAAACGCCATTCAAGTGTGTGAGATTTTTGACATCTGGGGCATTGACTTTATGGGGCCATTTCCTTCTTCTCGCGGTAACAAATACATACTCGTGGCCGTTGACTACTTGTCAAAATGGGTCGAAGATAAGGCTTTACCCACCAACGATGCCCGAGTTGTGGTGAAATTCTTAAAATCTCTATTTGCTAGGTTTGGAACTCCACGAGCCATAATCAGTGATCGTGGTACGCATTTCTACAATGACCAATTTGATAGAGTCATGCAAAAGTATGGTGTAACTCACCGTCTCTCTACTGCGTACCACCCACAAACAAGTGGGCAAGTGGAAGTTTCCAACCGGGGGATAAAAAGAATTCTTGAGAGGACGGTTGGTGAAAACCGTGCCTCTTGGTCGGATAAGTTAGATGACGCACTCTGGGCCTTCCGTACAGCTTACAAAACACCCATCGGGTGCACTCCATACAAGCTGGTGTACAGGAAGGCATGTCATCTACCGGTTGAGCTCGAGCACAAGGCATACTGGGCCTTGAAACATGCCAACTTTGATATTCAGACAGCTGGTGATCACCGGAAAGTTCAAATGAATGAATTAAATGAACTCCGTGATCATGCATACGAGAACTCTTTGATCTACAAACAAAAGACAAAGAAGATTCATGACTCAAAAATCAAAAACCGCGTTTTCAACGTCGGTGATCGAGTCCTTCTTTTCAATTCAAGATTGAAGATTTTCTCGGGAAAATTAAAATCCCACTGGTCTGGACCATTTACCATTGCTAAGGTTTATCCTTATGGTACCATTGAGTTATCTCAACCCGATGGTCCAAACTTTAAAGTGAATGGTCATCGAGTGAAGCATTACTTTGGAGAGGACATTCCCCCTGTGGTTGTCCCGGATTTACAAACTTTCCCCATGAACCAATGAATGCGGGGATCGAGTCAAGCTAGCGACTCGGTAATCAAAAACAGTAGCATGCCATATGGGTTTTCACCCATATTTCTGACTTCTTTCTATCTTTCTACCACCCTAGTGTGGGGGAGATGCCCCACACTTGTATATACATTTCAAAAAAAAAAAAAAAAAAAAAAAAAAAAAAAATCTCTTCTTTCTAAATAATGGCCGTAGTATTTCCCTTTTACGTTCTTTGTTTCGGCATAACCGCCGGTACTTTGAATATTGAGGGCAATATTCATTTCTAGTGTGGGGGGGAATTCTCACGAATTTTATCATGTAATTATACCGCCTAATCCCCCCGTTTTTGGCCAAAAATTTTTTTTGGGAGTAAGTGTTTTGCACTTACTCATTTGGTTATCAGTCCGCCTTGTCTAATAAACTAAAGGATTGGCTAATCCAGGAGCAAACGGCTCTTGGTAAAGATATCTCAAATCCGTTGACGGCTTGCAATTTGCCCAAAATTGTATGGTGTTCAGCTCACCATATCTTTAATTAGTGAAGAGTTGGCTAGCCCGCAAGTTTATGGCTTGTGGTAAAGGCAGTGGAAAAACCATAATTGGTAATCAGCTCACCAAAGATAATATTGATAATTTATCTAAGAGTTGGCTAGTCCAGAAGCAAGCAAACGGCTTCTGGTAAAGAAAAATCAAATCCGTTGGAAGCTGGTGGTTTGCTCAAAATCACATGGTTATCGGTGTACCATGGTTCTTACTTGAACTGAAACATTTGGCTACTCCAGAAGTAATGGCTTTTGGTAAAGAGATGAAATCCATTAGTTTTTCTCAAAAGATTGCTAGGGACTAGAAATAGTTTAGTGTCGGGGATTGATGAGTGTGTAAATACTCATCATTTTTGGTCAAATCGGAACTGCAAAACGTTTAAAAATGCTCAGAAATGCATCAAAATACTGAAAATATCTTAAAAGTGCATTTTATATGTTTTAGATGCAAAATGTTTAAAATCAGATGAAAAATGAGCTAAGTTTGCATAATTGGCAGTTTCAGTCCCCCGACTTTCAGAAAATGGCAAAATCAGTCCCTAGGCATTTATTTTAAAAGAAAAATCACCAGAGGTCCCTTTGAAATCATATGTTGTCATATTTAGTCCTTTGGTGAAAAATCCAAAAGTTTTGAGAAATTACAGTTTGGATCCTTGGATTTTAAAATTGTTCATGTTTAGTCCTTGGAATTTCATAATTGGCATATTTGGTCCCTTGGAATATTGGAGGTTGGCAAAACAAGCCCTTGGATTACTTTTCATAATTTACAGCTTTGGTCCTTGGATTTCCAGATATTACACTTTTGGTCCTTGTTTTATTATTTCCACAAACCAAACGGACCTTTGTTATAATCCCAAGCCCAATATCCTGATCCAATCCATTACCCGGTCCACCCTTTTAACCCGAAACCATAAACCACCCATGGTTTAAACCAAAACCACCCGCCTCCCTTGTCCTGTCTTCCCCGACACTCCTGTCTGCAACCAGCCACCAACACAACACCACCTCTTTGTCCCCCTACTCCACACTTTGTCCCCCCTCCTCACCTAACATCCAAATGCATTAAATGTAACCCTTTTCCCTGTCTAAGATATCAAAACCATTTTGGCGCCAATTTTCGATCAAACGGCCAAGATAGCTTCTGCACATCCAAAGGCCAGGATTAATGATGGGAAATGATCAGAGTAGTGAGAGAAACAGTTTGGAGCATAAATAAAGGAAGGAAGAAGAAAGTTAGATAGTACTTAGTTTATTTTTTAACAATGTATGTCGTTTTAATCTCATTATGTCTTAATTAGTTTCTCAGTTGAATTTTCAAGTTTTTTTTGTACTAAACTTAGTTGTTTCATTGTATTAAAACTCTTATCAAGTTTCAATTCAAGTCTTGGTTCACATTTCATATTTCCTGTCCACTGTTGCAAATTTCAGTTTCAGTTTCTTATGTTCACATTTCTAGCAGCTTATTTATAAGCTCATATAAGCTTATATAAGCTTATAATAGCTTTTTGTGAGCCTGTATTCAAGTTTCAATCAACTTTGGATATTGGTCAAAGAAAGTCAAACAGGGTTCTTTTGGACTTGCAAATGGAAATGGGTTAAAGCAGAAATGGAATTGGGTTGATATTGAGCTAGGATAGGGTTTGGATTAGGCTAGTGTTCATTGGGTGTTGTTTGCAAGCCATTGTGGCTGGACTTCTTGTAAGTTTCACTTGTAGCTTATTAAACAGTAGCAAGTATCATTTCCAATTGATCAGTTATAATTTTGCTTGTAGATGTCTTATTATCTGTGTTTCATCATATAGGATATGTTTTTAATGACGGATTAGATCTTAGTTTGTGTTTTGGCTTTGATACACTGCATTTACTATCATAAAGTGGTGTTTGGATTAGGATTAAAACTGAGCTAGAGATTAAAAATATTGCAATAGATCAGTTGGTTAAGGTCTGCTATAGTAGTTTGCATCCATATCTGTCACAATTTTGCTTCAGTTTCTCATAAAAGTCAAAATAATTTGGTAACTGTTCTTGTTTTCATGCCTGTTGAAATCAGTTGTTCAAATCATTCCATATGGGTTAAGACTTTGATAAACCAACTTGTTATATTTTCATTTCATCATACTTCATCTTAATCAGTACAACATTTGCTTCTAAATCTCACAAAAGTCAAATTTCATAACTGTTCTTCATAAGTCAACTGTGTCAAAAAACCAGTTTGTGCAGAACTTGCAGACACTGCACAGTGCTTGTTTTAAGTAGTTGGGGTCTGATTTTTGGTTTAGGTGTAGTCTGCTAGGTGGTCTTCAAGACCACATATATGTTTTTGGCTCAAGCTCTTTTGATAAGCTAGTGCATAAGCTCAAACATAAGACCTGATCACTGTTCTGCTGTCTAAATCAGTTAGCTTAATTCATAGGTAATCTGCTTATTTGAGGATAGGAGTAGCTTAATTTAGTTGGTTTTAGCTTATTTCAGTATTATTTAGCTTGTGTAGAAGTTTGGTGGCTTATTGGGTTAGTTAGCTTATTTAAAAGTGCTTATTTGCTTCAAATTTACACTGCAGCCCTTATTTCTCATACATAAGCATCACATTTTATATTTTTCCTAGAATTAGAATAACATTTTAGAATTTTATTGAGATTTTCATAAATTTTGGCCACTGTTTAGTATTTTTCTTAATTAAAAACAGTTTTTAATCACTTTTAATTAGCTTTAATAACAAAAAATTAAGAAAAGGTTCAAAAAAATAATTTTTCATTTTTCTTAAGTTAAGATAAATATAAAAAGACAAAAAAATATTTTTCTAGATTTTTCTTAGTTAAATTTATATTTTTAAGTAATTTAAGTAGTTTTTAATAGTTTTTAATTCTTTGAAAATAGAAAAATAATCAGAAAAATATAAAAATAGTTTTGAAAATTCTCTTTTGATATTTTAGATTTTTCTAAGTCTTAATTTTATTTTTCTAGCTTTATTTCACATTTTCTTGTATTTTAGGTAATTATTTAATAGTTAAAAATAGTTTTTAATTAATAATAATTAGGTAATTAGTTATAAAAATAATTTTCTTTTTCTATAAATTTTCTTTTATCATTAGGTTTGTAAAAATATCATTTTCATATTTTTAGGATTAATATTGTGTAAGTTTTACATTTTTATTTGTACGTTACGTAGTTTTTAATTCAGTTTTATAAAAACATAAAAACAAAAACATCATTTTAAATATAGTGATAGCGTTTATTTAATATTTTTTATCTCTTTAATTTTCTTTAATTTGCATTTAAGCCTCTGTATTTGTTTGCTATTTCTGTAGTTATAATAATCACAAATACTCTTTTCCGTTCAAATTTCTCGATCACTTTACGTTTGGTAATCCATTGCATAGCTCGCTGGGATATAACGACCCGGGGAAACACTATACTCCCCAGATCTTCATTGCATCTGTGCTTAAGCTGTTTTAAGTTTCTTACAGTTGGCCATTCACAAGTGGTCAGCTTGCGTGAGAAAACTTGACGGTTTTGCACGGATCAATTACCAAACCCAATTCTTCGTAGTGTTGATGCTCAAAAGACTGCACAAAAAATGTGGGATCATATTCGTCTTCTTATGGAAGGATCTGTACTCAATCAGGAGGATTTGGAATCCAAAATTTACTTGGCTTATGAACACTTCATGATTGAACCTGGAGAGACACTAGAGTCCTATCATCATTGATTTTCAGACATCATCAATGATTTGGATAAACACAACATTATCATGCCAAGAATTGCAGTGAATAATAAGTTCCTTAGTAGTCTTGGTCCAGAATGGGAGAAGTATGTCATTTTTCTCCGTCAAGCGAAGAATATGCATCATTCTACTTATGGATTGTTGTACGATTACTTGAAGCCTCATGAAAAGGAAGTTGATCGGGAAAGGATTCTCCGTGCTCAAATTGCTAAACAGTCACATCCGGATAATCAACAACTTGCCTTGTATGCTCAACAGAATTATCCCTCTCAACAAGCAACTCAACCAACTGCTTCAAACACACCTTCACAGCAACAACATCAACAAAATCAATTGGTTCCATACAACAACAATGCTCAAGCATATGTCAGTGAAGCGACTGAGGAAATCGATCCATTCGAAGCATTGCAACAAGGATTTGTGATGATTGCTAATGCTTTTGGCCGTTACACCAACAAATCCAACAATCGTATTCGTTCCTCATCTAACACACGGACTCAAGCTGTTGTGAACAATGGACGTGTTGAAGTTCAGAATCGTGATTATGGTCGTTAGATGGGCGGTGGTCAAGGGTTTAATGTAAAACCCTAAAAATACGAAAAGTGTTACAAGACTATTTTACCCTTAAAATAGTCAAAATCCTAAAATACGTAAAATATGTAAACGCTCGTCAAATGGAATTCAAATCTAATTGAAAATAAATAAACATTGAACAGTGATTGTATGTAGATTAAACAATGTATACACAAAATCTCGGCCAAGCCTATTTCCTAATCTTGAGTCGTTTTAAACCGATCATCTCAAGTCCGTGGATCTCGTCTTGTTTTAAGATCTGATTGTCATAAACCTTGGGCCTTGTTTGGCTTTTCTTTTTGCAAGCCGATCATCCCAAAAGCCAAACGGGCTGTCTTCTTTTGTTTGGGGGCCGATCACCATCAAGCCCATATGGGCCAGTTATTTCTTTCTTTTGTTTGAGCCGATGGACACACAAAAACCCATTATGGGTCAGCTAGGTTATATACCACACAAACTCTCTTGATTGAAACCCTAAGTTCTAAAGGTGTCGACAAATCCCTGCTCCTTTATTTTCGATCGACTGCTGCAACATCTTTGTGATTCGTGGGTGTTTGATCCGAGCTACCAAGGTATCACATTCTTTCTTCGTCTCAATTTCACATGCATACAAACGTTAAACATGGAATCTGTGAAGTATGCTAATGAATCGAGCCACATGAAATCATGATATTAGACTTGTATATCCCGAATGGAAAATGGACATTAACTCGTGATGTAAATCTGCTTTTGATCTATACGACACATATATGTGTTTCTATGTCTTATTTAATCATATTTTGCTTCGTTAAAATCTGGTCTTCAACTGCTAATGCACTCTTTTAAAACATGATGTGGAACCAAAAATAAAGCCTAATCAAAGAAGAATAAGATACGCATGGTAGATTACATGATTAAGAATTGTAGTAATGCATGTGTCTCATAATTTATTTTGTATGTGTGAGGGTAAATAGAATTCGAATAAAATATGTGGGTATGCAGCATGTGTGTGTCATTCTTGTGGGACTATTTGATGATCATGTGAGTGAGTATTAAACATATAAAACGCGTGTGTAGTCATAATGGAAACGGTTTGAGTAGAGAAGGTTGCTTTGATTAATATAAGTATGTGTATTTCGTTTTTTCGGATGGTGTGCTTACGTACAAGTGATGTAGGCTAAAGTAGTCTTAAAGAAATTGTGTACAAACTAAATGAAAAGGGTATAAGTTGTGGTAAATGGGTCGAAAATGTGTGAGTTATTGGTATAAATGCATGCATGAGTTCGAGCCATATTCCGTTTGTTCTCATACGTTCTAGGTCAAAGTGGAAGTCAGTAAAAGAGGTCACATGTAAATTAAATGCGTATTAAATGATATTAAAAGTATGGAAAACCCTAGAACATAAATAGGAAGTTGATTTGGGTTAAAAGCTAAGTGTGTAATTTCGTTATATCATGTAATTTATAAAAGATTATGTAAACTATTTTGAAAGAGAGTCCTAAAATCCGTCTTTGACATTTGTAAACCCTATACTATGAATAATGATCATATAAGTCCTCAAATAAGATTATTATCATATTAAACCCTTAAGTTTACCGTTTGTCATTTGCAACCCATAAGTTTGGCTAATTAATAATTAATACTCTAAAATGTTGGAATTCCGTCCGTCACTAAAAATGAGAATAATCTGACATCTCTAAAAGTATTAATGAGATTAATCCGTTATGACATTAATGATGCTAATAAGTATTAAATAAATCATAATCCGTGTAGATTCGTTGGAGGAGACGCGACGTTACATCTTCGTATTCCTACATTCGTTTGCTTTCTTCTCATTTGCTCTAAGGTACGGATATTCTGTCTTAGTTTAAGACACTTGTGTTATCGTACAGATATTCTGACCTTTTCAGTAAAGGTTCCGTATGATGTTCTTTTCGTTCGCTTTTCTATTTTACTTATTAGGATTTCCGATGCCATTGCTATGAACCCTTTTTCCTGAATGTTTGATCTGTTGCTTATATGAACTTATTTTCTAGTGAACTATGCGATATCTGATGTGAACTTATGTTAGGAAGATTTTGATATGCACACTCGTTGAACTTTGCTATGGTTGATTATGAACTTCTGATTATAAACTTCTGCCTATGAATGTAAGATATGCCACTGTGATATGACTTCTGACTTCTGAATATCTGAATATGAACCTTATGATATGATGTTATCTGATAAGTTATCTGTGACCTTTATGATGAATTATGATCTGTGTCATTTATGACAATCTGTTTGACCTAAGTTAGTTTGACACCCGAGCCAAATATTTAACTAGTCATGGGGGTTCCATGTCCGTATCAGTGATGCACCTCTGATATGACTCTAGGGCAGTAGAGTGATGTTCTGCCACGTCTCTGGATGGTGAAGCATATTTGTGAATATGTAGGAAGGGGCGTATGGATGCATCCTAGATCTGATCTGTTATCTGATATGTTTTCTGGTGAATGATGTCGTGTCCAATACGCGTCTTCACAAAATTCTGGGAGCTAGCTACTCCATTGGTTACTTGAGTTCTCCCCTCATATTATGTAAGGTATTCCGAGGTCACCCCTCCGAATACAATGGTTACTTATGATATGTTATGATCTGATATGTTTCTGGGCTCGTGGTAGTTGACTAAATCTTTATCTGTTACTTCTGTGTTAAGTATTCTGTATGATTTGGTATTTCGAGTGTTTATATTATGTATTCTGATATGATATGTTAGTGAATGTGCTGATGACGTATTTGTTTAAGTGATTATTAGTTGCCATGCTAGGATAAGATTAATACTTTAAAACCTGATTCGTATATCTGATATTATGATTTGTTATCGTTACGTGAATGCGTTGATCTGCGAACTGGTTTAGCTATTATGTCTGCCATGACTTGTCTGCCATTTCCGCTGCTACAATATTGCATTAAGTGTATTAAATGTTGATTAATTGATTTGTGTGAATGCCATGTTTATTTACTAGAAACTGTTTCCGTTAGTTTTGAGACTTTCCGTTTGGCTTATACGTAATCTGTTATTTGATATGTTATGTGTTTGGTTGTTCTGATGTGTTTGTTTTTGTGTCATTAATGTGCTATGAGGTGTTTTATACTGTTATGTTAAGTGTTTGGATTTCTGTATATTTGTGCTTCCGCAGAATCCTAAAAGATCCCTCATCATCATTTTATTTTGATTTCGTTATTTGTATATTTATTCTGTTTTAGCTTTTGTTTCGTTATATCTGTTCACTGGGCTTTGTAAGCTCAGCCGCACTTTTCTTTTCCTGCGGCAGGTATTTAGCATTCAAGATGAGCTTATGGGATAGCTGATCTGGGTTTGAGAGTATAGACGAGAGCAAGATTTTGACTATAGAGATCTTAGATTTATTTTGAATATTAAGTTATTTATATTATCTTTTGCAAGTTTTTGTAAAGGCTTCCGTTTTTGTACATTAGTTAAAGTTCTGATATGAAACCGTATTGTGATATCTTTACCCTTGTCGGGTCGGGGTGTTACAATTTATGGTATCAGAGCCCTAGGTTTTAGGACCCTTAGAGCTTAGGCTATGACGTGTGAGGATTGGGTAGACATTAGGTTTCCGTCTGTTCAGATATTTTTTGATTCCTTTTGATGGTCGTTCAGATTTGACTTCGATATCCTTTTGCCTTCACTGAATTGGCCCTCCTCTGTTCGCATCGAATTTTGTTATTTTGTTTCCGCTCGTCCGTTTGTCGATCGTTAGATGGAGACTACCCGTGGAGCTGAAGAAGATAGTGCCAACCCTGCGTTGCTGCGACGGTTCCTGTGCTGGAGAGGTTCGTGAAGCAGAAGCCACACTCGACTGCCGTGCTGTCGGAGACATCTGGATGTTGTTGGAGGAAGTTGGATGGACCAACCAAAGGCGCAAGAGACGGAGACAAGATTCAACCGGTGGCTGAGAAGATTCATCTAATTTATATGATTTGGGCGCGACTTATGTCACTCTGATTCGTTTGTCATGCGTTTCAAGACGGTTTGATACTCTGATAAGTGATTCTGATCTGTATTGCTTTTCTCTGATTTGTTCGGAACTCGGTGTGAATCGTGAAGTTTTATCGTTTAGCATTCTGGTATATCTCAGCTTTTCTTCCTGGATCGTCAGTAATAAGTCATGAGGAAGAATACGAGGTGGACTCGGATTTAGAATCTACGGCTACTAGTAGGTTCAATCCGACACAAGAATAGGAATTTCGCTTCTGATTAGTTACCCTCTTTATGGGAATTTTCTGACAGTTGATTTTGAGTTAGGTTCTTTTTTTTTCATTTAGACGATTGAGTCTTGGATCATTAAGTTTGTTTTGGAAGTTCATCTTAAGACGATTCTGCAAAATTTGTTTGGATAATGGAAATAAAACAAAATTTTGGAGGTATAGTTCCTGTCTGCTGTTTCTTTCTGCTAAGAGTCGTTAAGTTTCCGTTAGTCCTCATAAGTTTTGTCCGCTATTTATTTTCTTCATGATGTTATTACCGCTTGAATGAAGTATGACCATCATGATGGTATACTCATGAGTATCTGGTTTGTTATAGTATGTTACTTGCTATTTGAGTGTTATCTGTATGTGGTATGTTTTGTTATTAGTTATGTGTTTTGTCATGACCCAAGACCGAATATAATGACAATAAGAACTTGTTATGTGATGCAAGTATTATGACGCCTGATCAACGTAATAATACCGAGATCATATAATCTGAACTTATTGAAGGTATACGACGTCTGGGAAATGCCTGTGATTGATGTGTGTATAGACTTTGACTTGTATCTGTTATTTGGTGCTTCTCATGTTCGTTTGAAATTCCGTACCTAATTGTGAGATTTTCGTCGGTATCTGTTTCGTATAAGTTGTGTACGCTTGACATCCGAAGTTTTATGATCTGTACGAACCTATAGATTGCTATGTCTGCCTTAAGCCTATACGTCTCTACGTATTTCTGCGACTAGTGAGGCCGTTAGAATTCGTTCTGCCTATGTATATGTTTGTTCTCACCATTAGATATCTGAATAAGTTAGAGCGTGTTGATTGATTGCTGCATCTCATCGGTTTTTTTTTTTTTTGCCATTACTTTGATAAGTATATGATTATCTGTTATACGTATTTGATTTTTGATTTGATTTCTGAAAAGTATGAGTTTCAATATTCTGATAAGAAATCCGTTTGTTCTGAGATAAGATTCGCGTTTGCTTTATTCCCGGGAATTCTGAAGTCCGATACGTTTTCTGTTCTGTACCGTCTTGTTCAATTTTCGAGGACGAAAATTTTCTTTTAGAGGGGAAGAGTTGTAAAACCCTAAAAATACGAAAAGTGTTACAAGACTATTTTACCCTTAAAATAGTCAAAATCCTAAAATACGTAAAATATGTAAACGCTCGTCAAATGGAATTCAAATCTAATTAAAAATAAATAAACATTGAACAGTGATTGTATGTAGATTAAACAATGTATACACAAAATCTCGGCCAAGCCTATTTCCTAATCTTGAGTCGTTTTAAACCGATCATCTCAAGTCCGTGGATCTCGTCTTGTTTTAAGATCTGATTGTCATAAACCTTGGGCCTCGTTTGGCTTTTCTTTTTGCAAGCCGATCATCCCAAAAGCCAAACGGGCTGTCTTCTTTTGTTTGGGGGCCGATCACCATCAAGCCCATATGGGCCGGTTATTTCTTTCTTTTGTTTGAGCCGATGGACACACAAAAACCCATTATGGGTCAGCTAGGTTATATACCACACAAACTCTCTTGATTGAAACCCTAAGTTCTAAAGGTGTCGACAAATCCCTGCTCCTTTATTTTCGATCGACTGCTGCAACATCTTTGTGATTCGTGGGTGTTTGATCCGAGCTACCAAGGTATCACATTCTTTTTTCGTCTCAATTTCACATGCATACAAACGTTAAACATGGAATCTGTGAAGTATGCTAATGAATCGAGCCACATGAAATCATGATATTAGACTTGTATATCCCGAATGGAAAATGGACATTAACTCGTGATGTAAATCTGCTTTTGATCTATACGACACATATATGTGTTTCTATGTCTTATTTAATCATATTTTGCTTCGTTAAAATCTGGTCTTCAACTGCTAATGCACTCTTTTAAAACATGATGTGGAACCAAAAATAAAGCCTAATCAAAGAAGAATAAGATACGCATGGTAGATTACATGATTAAGAATTGTAGTAATGCATGTGTCTCATAATTTATTTTGTATGTGTGAGGGTAAATAGAATTCGAATAAAATATGTGGGTATGCAGCATGTGTGTGTCATTCTTGTGGGACTATTTGATGATCATGTGAGTGAGTATTAAACATATAAAACGCGTGTGTAGTCATAATGGAAACGGTTTGAGTAGAGAAGGTTGCTTTGATTAATATAAGTATGTGTATTTCATTTTTTCGGATGGTGTGCTTACGTACAAGTGATGTAGGCTAAAGTAGTCTTAAAGAAATTGTGTACAAACTAAATGAAAATGGTATAAGTTGTGGTAAATGGGTCGAAAATGTGTGAGTTATTGGTATAAATGCATGCATGAGTTCGAGCCATATTCCGTTTGTTCTCATACGTTCTAGGTCAAAGTGGAAGTCAGTAAAAGAGGTCACATGTAAATTAAATGCGTATTAAATGATATTAAAAGTATGGAAAACCCTAGAACATAAATAGGAAGTTGATTTGGGTTAAAAGCTAAGTGTGTAATTTCGTTATATCATGTAATTTATAAAAGATTATGTAAACTATTTTGAAAGAGAGTCCTAAAATCCGTCTTTGACATTTGTAAACCCTATACTATGAATAATGATCATATAAGTCCTCAAATAAGATAATTATCATATTAAACCCTTAAGTTTACCGTTTGTCATTTGCAACCCATAAGTTTGGCTAATTAATAATTAATACTCTAAAATGTTGGAATTCCGCCCGTCACTAAAAATGAGAATAATCTGACAACTCTAAAAGTATTAATGAGATTAATCCGTTATGACATTAATGATGCTAATAAGTATTAAATAAATCATAATCCGTGTAGATTCGTTGGAGGAGACGCGACGTTACATCTTCGTATTCCTACATTCGTTTGCTTTCTTCTCATTTGCTCTAAGGTACGGATATTCTGTCTTACTTTAAGACACTTGTGTTATCGTACAGATATTCTGACCTTTTCAGTAAAGGTTCCGTATGATGTTCTTTTCGTTCGCTTTTCTATTTTACTTATTAGGATTTCCGATGCCATTGCTATGAACCCTTTTTCCTGAATGTTTGATATGTTGCTTATATGAACTTATGTTCTAGTGAACTATGCGATATCTGATGTGAACTTATGTTAGGAAGATTTTGATATGCACACTCGTTGAACTTTGCTATGGTTGATTATGAACTTCTGATTATAAACTTCTGCCTATGAATGTAAGATATGCCACTGTGATATGACTTCTGACTTCTGAATATCTGAATATGAACCTTATGATATGATGTTATCTGATAAGTTATCTGTGACCTTTATGATGAATTATGATCTGTGTCATTTATGACAATCTGTTTGACCTGAGTTAGTTTGACACCCGAGCCAAATATTTAACTAGTCATGGGGGTTCCATGTCCGTATCAGTGATGCACCTCTGATATGACTCTAGGGCAGTAGAGTGATGTTCTGCCACGTCTCTGGATGGTGAAGCATATTTGTGAATATGTAGGAAGGGGCGTATGGATGCATCCTAGATCTGATCTGTTATCTGATATGTTTTCTGGTGAATGATGTCGTGTGCAATACGCGTCTTCACAAAATTCTGGGAGCTAGCTACTCCATTGGTTACTTGAGGTCTCCCCTCATATTATGTAAGGTATTCCGAGGTCACCCCTCCGAATACAATGGTTACTTATGATATGTTATGATCTGATATGTTTCTGGGCTCGTGGTAGTTGACTAAATCTTTATCTGTTACTTCTGTGTTAAGTATTCTGTATGATTTGGTATTTCGAGTGTTTATATTATGTATTCTGATATGATATGTTAGTGAATGTGCTGATGACGTATTTGTTTAAGTGATTATTAGTTTCCATGCTAGGATAAGATTAATACTTTAAAACCTGATTCGTATATCTGATATTATGATTTGTTATCGTTACGTGAATGCGTTGATCTGCGAGATGAATGTGCTAGTGCACAATTGAGTGTTTTGAAGGTTAATTATCTGTTTGTATATGTGACCTGCCATGTTAAAACTCTGCTAAGGTTAGGATTTGATCTGAGAACTGGTTTAGCTATTATGTCTGCCATGACTTGTCTGCCATTTCCGCTGCTACAATATTGCATTAAGTGTATTAAATGTTGATTAATTGATTTGTGTGAATGCCATGTTTATTTACTAGAAACTATTTCCGTTAGTTTTGAGACTTTCCGTTTGGCTTATACGTAATATGTTATTTGATATGTTATGTGTTTGGTTGTTCTGATGTGTTTGTTTTTGTGTCATTAATGTGCTATGAGGTGTTTTATACTGTTATGTTAAGTGTTTGGATTTCTGTATATTTGTGCTTCCGCAGAATCCTAAAAGATCCCTCATCATCATTTTATTTTGATTTCGTTATTTGTATATTTATTCTGTTTTAGCTTTTGTTTCGTTATATCTGTTCACTGGGCTTTGTAAGCTCAGCCGCACTTTTCTTTTCCTGCGGCAGGTATTTAGCATTCAAGATGAGCTTATGGGATAGCTGATCTGGGTTTGAGAGTATAGACGAGAGCAAGATTTTGACTATAGAGATCTTAGATTTATTTTGAAAATTAAGTTATTTATATTATCTTTTGCAAGTTTTTGTAAAGGCTTCCATTTTTGTACATTAGTTAAAGTTCTGATATGAAACCGTATTGTGATATCTTTACCCTTGTCGGGTCGGGGTGTTACATTTAATGTTGTGGGTAGGAATAACAACAGAGCTCAAGTGGTGGAACAGGGAAATGCTCAGAATCGGTTAACTGGTCTTAGATGCTACAACTGCAATGAGAAGGGACACCTGGCTAATGCATGCCCAAAGCCGAGGACTAGGGGCAGTGCTTATTTCAAAGAGGCTTTACTTTTGGCTCTTAAGGATGAAGCTGGTGGATCTCTCACGGACAAAGAACAGAGCTTTATGGCAGATGCAGACTCGGATGATGATATGGAGGACTTGCAGGCCAATGCAGCTGTTATGTTGATGGCTAATATGCAAGAGTTACACATGAGTGAAACAGGCCCAGTGTATGACACTGATGGCTTGTCTCAGGTACCCGAACAAACCATCATCATATCTGAACTAATATCTCTGCCAATATCTGAATCCGGCACGGCTCAGACTGTTCAAAATGGGTCATATACATCTCATTCTGACGATTTTCAAATAAACCCCTTAGTTACATTTGACGATCAAGATGACCTTATGGTTTCCTTTGATAATCAAATTGACTCCGTGGTTGTACTTAAGGATCTACATAATGATCATGTTGTGACTCACGTTGAACAAGCCGAACTGTTGCCTCATCCAGATTTTGCTCGTTTAATTCAAGACCATCAAATCAAAATGGATAAATGCTATGCATTAAATCAAACCTTAAAAACTAAAAATGCACTGTTAACCAAGGATTTTGAATGCTTACAAATGCAACTCAACTTTTTCAAAACTCAAGAAAACCGTGAAAAAGGTTTTGAAGCTGCTTTTGCAAAATCTCATCAAAATGAAAAATATTTAGAGAGACAGATGCGTGATCTAGTCGCCTCGAAGAATGCTTTGTTGTCTGAATTAGAACAACTGAAACATGAACATAAAAAGCAAATTAACGCTCTCACCTTGGAAAATAAAAAAGCTAAGGATGAGTTGTTAAATTGTCAAAAACAGTTCTCCGCATACAAAAAGCATTCAACGAATCGGGTAGATGACCTTCTTGAAGAAAATATCGGCTTGAAAAACAAACTTAAAGAGTTTAAAACTGTTGTTTACAAACATGGTGAATCAGTAACAGCTATTGAAAAGTTTACCTTAAAACCCAATCCAAAAGGATATGGAAAAAATCTAGCTGATTACAAACCAAAGCTTTCACTAAAAACATTCAAACCAACTCCTGAAGTTTCCAGTGCAGAATACAAAATTGATAATACTGTTATGAGTGTTGTTGAATATCATCGTCAAGAGGAATTAGATGCAGAAGAAGAGAGTCGATCAAAATTAAAAAACGTTGTTTACAACAAACCTTTTAATTATAAAAACGCGGTCACTTTCGTCACACCAACGGATTCTTCTAACACACCAAGGGTTATCATCAAAACACCTGAGTCTTCTAATGTTAATCCCAAAACAGTTTTTGCACAAACTTATGGTCCTTTACCTTCAATTAGTGAAGTAAACTCAAAACCTGAAAATCGAAAAATTCTTCGATATTTTGACATTTTCATGGCTGACCTCAAAATTTTACAACATGAGATAGAATATCGCTCTGAAATCAAAGTTGAACATTTTCAATCGCCTCTGGCGCGAGAACAAAGAGACATTTTTCAGAAAAATCTTTTACCTAATGTTAAAAACTTGAAAAGTTGTGCAATTGCCTGGGAAAAGGATTTTCATAAGGAACTTGGGGTAATGAAAAACGTTTTCGAGAAAACAGAAACATCTATTTCTAACACTAAACGCAAAAAGAAAATGTTGAGAAAAGATGTTGATCGACTCTTGGAAGATGTTATCTGTGCTGATATCCATAATGTTGTGTTACTTCATACTTTGCCATTTGCATCTGATTACATCTCTGCTGATATTGTTGAAAATGTTGTAATTGTTGAGAACACCGATAATGTGCTTCAGATCGAGTCTTTAAAAGCTGAAAATAAACGATTACTCAATGAAATTTACAATGCAAAACGTCGTCTTCATTGGTGTGAAAAAGATATTCACAATCATCAACTTAGTTTTCAAAAGAAAATCGCTCAGTTAAGTGCAAAATCTTCTGATCCTAAAATTGAGCGACTGGATGATCAAAACGTGTCTTTGAAAAGTCAAATCTCAAAATATGAACAAGAACTTTCAAAAGTTAAACAGGAATATGGTGTCATATTTGATTTACTCAATAAGACTCGTCATGAAGCATCTAACGAACTTGATCACTATCTTGCTCACACTAGAGAAGTCATGAATTTTGCTGGTAATATTCGTTCTGAAAATCAAGATTTGATTCACACTATCTCTAAGTTAAGAGAAATGTTAGGAAAGTATGAACAACTTCCGCCTACCGTGATTAATAGATTAGCACCAGTCACACTTAGTAATCGTGAACCTAGAATCCCTACTGCCAAATCACAAGTTGCTAATGTGTTTCCCTCTACTGAAACAGGAATAGTTGCGTCTTTTCCAAACGTCCGCACTTCACAGCCTAGGAGCACTCAATCGAAGAATAGGAACTTGCGACCTAAGAAAAGATCAATAAGGAATGCTAAAGTAGAAGAACAACCTAGGACTCTGAATAAGACTCATGTTGCTTCCACTATAGATGTTGCGTCTGGCAAATGTAATAGAAATAGTGATGTAACGAATGCTAAACCGTTAAGTACTTTTGATATTCAGTCTGATGCACCTTGTGTTATTTGTCGGAAGAGTATGAATTCTGATTGTCATGACAAATGTGTTGCTAAAGCTATAATCTCTCGATTACGGAATCCTAAGAATCGGAATATCTTTAGGCCCACTAATCATTCTAAGTCTGTGCATGGTAGACCGCCTTCTTTAGATTCTAAGGCAAACGTTGCTGTAGCTCCAGTTTCACCTCCTAAGAATGTAGTACCACCTAGTGCTTTCACTAAGACTAAAGCAAAGAGTAGTTATAGATGGCAGAAATGGATATATAACACACTAGGATTTAAATGGATGCCTAAAATTATCAATGTGTGTATGTCTAATATACCTGCTTCGGAACCCTCTAACATTTCGGGTTCCACATCTACTTCTATTCCATATGTGTCGTCTATGTGTAATGCAGGTGATACAGATCATTCTCTGGATTGTTGATAGCAGATGTTCCCGACACATGACAGGCAACCTTAAACTGTTATCAAACTTTATTGCAAAGTTCATTGGCACTGTCAGGTTCGGGAACGATCACTTCGCAGCTATCATGGGCTACGGAGATTATGTCAATGGGAACATCGAAATCAGCAGGGTTTACTATGTGGAAGGCCTCGGTCACAATCTGTTTTCAGTAGGTCAATTTTGTGATGGAGATTTGGAAGTTGCTTTCAGGGAGAAAACTTGTTTCATTCGTGATCTACAAGGAAATGACCTTATGTCTGGCTCGCGTAATTCTAGTCTCTACACTATCTCTATGCAAGACATGGTTGCTTCCTCTCCCATTTGCTTACTTTCAAAGGCAACATCTACAAAATCCTGGCTATGGCACCGTCGTCTCTCACATCTAAACTTTCAAACCATCACCAACCTTGCTCGACACAAACTAGTTAAAGGACTCCCACGATTCCGGTATTCAAAAGATCACCTTTGCTCAGCCTGTGAACAAGGGAAAAGCACTCGTGCTCATTTTCCTTCAAAGGTGGAACACAGCTCTCAGCATGTGCTTCATCTTCTTCACATGGATTTGTGTGGCCCGATGCACGTGCAAAGAATCAATGGCAAACGCTACATTTTAGTAATTGTTGATGACTACTCACGATGGACTTGGGTCTACTTTCTTCGAAGCAAAGACCAAGCTCCACAAATGATCATCACCTTTCTCACAAAAATACAGGTTCAGCTCCGCAACACCGTCAGGATAATCAGAACAGACAAAGGAACTGAATTTGTTAACAAAACCCTTCGAGAATTCTATGAGAAAGTGGGAATTCAGCATCAAACATCTATTGCACGTACACCTGAACAAAACGGAGTTGTTGAAAGACGAAACCGAACGTTAGTGGAAGCTGCAAGAACAATGTTAATCAATGCTAAACTTCCAGATTACTTATGGGCAGAAGCTGTATCTACTGCATGCTATACTCAAAACCGTTCTATGATCACAAAACGCCACAACAAAACACCATTCGAGCTTGTCCACAACTATAAACCGAACCTCAAACACTTTCATGTATTTGGATCCCTTTGCTATCCAAATAATGATCGTGATGATTTTGGAAAGCTCAAAGCCAAAGCTGATATTGGAGTCTTTATTGGATACTGTGACAATTCTAAAGGTTTCCGAATCTGGAATCGTCGAACTAAGGAGGTAATTGAAACGATTCATGCTCATTTTGATGAACTCACGGAGATGGCTTCTGAGTACAACAGCTTAGAACCCGGTCATAACCGTTTAAACTTCCCTCAACCCCCATCATCAGCTGAACAAAGCCCCCAGCTAACTCGTCAACAAATGGAAAGGTTATTTGCTCCTCTGTTCAGTGACGATATTGATGAACGTGCTCCAAGTGTATCCGCTGTTTCCGCTGCACAACCTGATAATATTCCTATACCTGATACACCTGCTACAACAACTACTGTTGAAGATGCACCTACACCAGTTGACTCCAACACAACAGTTGAACACACCGCTTCCAACAATGATGAACCAGCTGATGATATTCTGAATGAAGTACCCCCACCTGCAGATTTTGATCCAAATGCGTTCTTCAACCCGTTTGCTAATGAGACTGCTGCACCAGATGTCGCGGAATCTTCAACAAACCATTTGAATCCTCAGAATCTGCACAATGTATACCAACATCAACCCTCTACACACTGATGGACAAAAGACCATCCTCTGGCTAACATTATTGGCAACCCGAATCAATCAGTCGTTACGAGACAACGTCTTCACTCAGATGGTGAACATTGCATTTATGCACTCACTGTCTGCCAATCTGAACCTAAAAACATTAAAGACGCAATGACAAAAGACAACTGGATTGAATCCATGCAGGAAGAATGATGAGTGTCTAAATACTCATCATTTTTGTACCATTTAAACTGCAAAAACATCTGAAAACACTCAGAAATGCATCAAAATGATAAAAATATCACAAATAAGTGTTTTATGTGTTTTAAATGCAAAAATATCAAAATCTGGTGAAAAACGTATCAAGTTTGCATAATTGGCAGTTTTAGTCCCCCAAGTTTCAAAAGTTGTCAAAAACAGTCCCTGGTAAATCAAAATAAAGAAAAATATCATTTCAAGTCCCTAGGGATTCATGAGTTGTCAAAATTGGTCATTGAGATTGAAATTTGCAAAATTACAACTTAAGTCCCTAAACTTTCAAAAATGACAAGTTCAGTCCTACAACTTCATAAATTACAGATTTGGTCCCTTGGAATATTGGAGATTGGCAAAACAGGCCCTTGGATTACTTTTCAGAATCTACATGTATGGTCCTTGGATTTCCAGCTTTTACACTTTTGGTCCTTGTGTTACTTAAATATCAAAACCAAACCGGACCCAAAATAATCCCAAGCCCAATACCATTTCAACCCAACCCGGTCCAAATCCAATACCCAAACCCGTTTACCCCTTTTACCCGAAACAAATCCAAATACCACGGTTTAAAATAAAACCACCCGCCCCCTTTTTTCCCTCCACTGTCCCCCTTCCTTCTCCACCTTTTTCTGCAACCCAGCCACCCTACTCCATGCTTTGTCCCCTCCAACCTCCACACCAATACAAATTACATTTATTACACCTTTCCCCTGTCCCAAATCACCAGTACCCATTTGCACAATTTTGGCGCCAATTTAAGGAATCAAGGGTGGAGATCAAAAGAACAAAATCAATGGTTAGGATTGAGAAGAGAAACCCTAATGAAGCTTATGAATGAAGAAAGAAGACACAGAAATGGGTTGTCACTGTTTTTAGACCAAGCTCTTAATTTCATGTTTAATCGTTTTAATTTCTAATGTAATCTTTTAGCTGGGTTTCAAGTTCTTATGTAATAAACAAGTAACTTATGTATGAATTCATCAGTTTTAGCAATTAAATTCAAGTTCTAAGATCGTTCTAATTTTCCCGCCAAAAACCTTTCTTATCAAGTTACAGTTTTAGTTTGATAAGAGTGTGTGAAATTGTTTGTTTAAAACTTATTTTTGGTTAATGAAGTGAATGGGTGAAGTCTTATGGTTTGTAATTCAAAATTCCAAAATGGTCAACGAAAGTCAACTGGCAGAAATTCAATTCTCTTGGTTCTGATTTGCTGATGGATATGGGTGGAGATTGAATTTGATATGGGTTGAGATCAGTTTAGGATTAGTGGTACCTTATTTTCTGTATGCAAGCCATTGTGGCCAGGACATTTGTAAGTTCATGATTCTGCCTTCATTTGATCCAGTAGTAAATTTGTTAGTTAGCTTAAATACTTGTGTTCAATCTTAGTATAATATGGTTATGTTAATAGATTTGAATTGAGTTTGATGTCTGCATTTAAGAAGATTTAATCTGTTAGCATACTTCATGACTGTATCATAGTTGTCTTCACTGCATAATCTGCATTAGTAGTATTAGTATGTTTTTGTGTTGTTCTATTATTCTATTTTAAGTCATTTAGGTTCATTAAATCTGATTTGGAGATTAGCAGGTTTTAAGTTTGCTTTGTGGTTTGAAAATTAGTGATACAGTTACAAAAAGGGGTGTTTGGATTATTCAGTTTATCTGATATTAAGATGATTCAGTAGTATAGATTGGTTGCTTCAGTTCTTATTAGCTAAAACTCAGTCATGTCAGGTTTTAAATTGCACCTTAGATGACTCAAAGTCAAATTAGAATGTAATCTGCTCTCACTTTCATCACAGTTAGGATCAGATGTGTAGATCTTGCATACTAGTTGATAAGTAGTTAAAATAGCTTATTTCAGTTGTACTTTAGCTTATTTCATCATAATCAGTTCATCATTTGGATTTAAAACTCAATTTGGTCAACATTTCATTACTGTCTTAGAAAGTCAAAATTGTTCAAAACAGTTTTTCATCAAACCTTGCAGGTCTTGCACAGTGTTCATTTCAGATTGTTAGGGTCTGAATATTGGTTTGTGTGATCTTTGGTAGGTGGTTTTTAGTTTCCAATTCATGGTTTCTGTTCCATCTCACTAAATAAGCTGTTGGATTAGCTTAAAGTGGGTGGGCTTAGGTTGATTTGCTTAAGTGGTCAACTAGCTTAAATCATAGTTATTCTGCTTATTATAGGTTAGGATTAGAAGTGATTAGTTGCTAATAGCTAGTTTTAGTATAATATAGTTTCTGTAACAGTGTGGTGGCTTATCTTGCTGTTTAGCTTATTTTTAAGTGCTTATTTGGAATCAGTTACACATCAGCTCTCATTTCTCACACATAAGCTTAGAATTTTATATTTTTCATAGCTTTAGAATAATATTTTAGAATTTTCCTGAGTTTTTCATAATTTTCAGTCACTGTTTGGTATTTTTCGCAATTTAAAACAGTTTTTAGTCATTTTTAAATAGCTTTTATTGCAATTAATTCAGAAAATGTTCTAAAAAATAAATTCTCAATTTTCTTAGATTAAGATAAATACAAAAAGCAAAAAAATAATTTTTCTAGATTTTTCCTAGCTTATTTTGTAATTTTTAGCCTATTAATTAGTTTTAAATAGTTTTAAATTTGTAGAAAATAGAAAAATAATCAGAAAAATACAAAAATAGTTTTGAAAATTCTCTTTTGTTATTTTAGATTTTTCCAAGTCAAAATTTTATTTTTCTAGCTTTATGTCATATTTTCTTGTATTTTAGGTTATTATTAATTAGTTAAAAATAGTTTTTAATTAATAATAATTAGATAAATAGTTTTAAAAATAATTATCTTTTTCTAAAAATTTTCTTTTATCATTAGGATTGTAAAGAATGTGATTTTCATATTTTTAAGATTTATATTGTTTAAGTTTCACATTTTATTTTGTACGTCGCGTAGTTTTTAATTCAAGTTTTATAAAAACAGAAAAATCAAAAACATCATTTTGCAAATAGTGATAGCATTTATTTAATATTTTTTTATCTTTTTAATTTCCTTTAATTTGCATTTAAGCCCCTTTAGTTTATGAACTTTTTCTGCAGTTATAATAATCACAATCCTCTTTTCCGTTCAAATCTCTCGATCACTATTCGTTTGGTGATTCTTCGCATAGCTCGCTGGGACATAACGACCCGGGGAAACACTATACTCCCCAGATCTTCATTGCATTTGTGCTTGAACTGTTTTAAGTTTCTTACAGTTGGCCATTCACAAGTGGCCGGCTTGAGTGATAAAACTTGACGGTTTGGCACGGATCAAAGAACTCAACCAATTCAAACGTCTTGAAGTATGGGAACTGGTTGAAAGACCAACAGGGGTCTACGTCATTGGTCTCAAATGGATTTGGAAAAACAAATTGGATGCTGAAGGGAACATCATCCGAAACAAGTCACGTCTAGTTGCTAAGGGTTATCGTCAGGAAGAGGGAATAGACTTTGAAGAATCTTTTGCTCCGGTTGCTCGTCTTGAGGCTGTTCGGATATTTCTCGCGTTCGCAGCTCATATGAATATGACGGTCTATCAGATGGATGTCAAAACGGCGTTTCTCAATGGACAACTTAAAGAAACGGTCTATGTCAGCCAACCAGATGGATTCGTTGTTCCTGAGTTCCCGAACCATGTCTACAAACTGAACAAAGCTCTTTATGGTCTCAAACAAGCCTCTCGGGCATGGTACGATAAGCTATCATCTTTCCTCATTGCCAATAATTTCACCAAAGGCTCGGTTGACCCAACTCTTTTTATACAATATCACGGGGCACATATCTTAATTGTTCAAATTTACGTGGACGACATCATTTTTGGGTCTACACATAAAAAAACTTCAATCGCTTTTGCAAAACTAATGAAGAAAAATTTTGAAATGTCCATGATGGGTGAACTTACATTCTTTCTAGGATTGCAAGTTCATCAATCACCCCGTGGTATTTTCTTGAGTCAGTCCAAATATGCCCTTGAACTGTTAAACAAATTTGGAATGACAACCTGTGACACTTATGTCACACCAATGGCTCATACCAAGAAGCTAGATGCTGATTTGCATGGGAAATCAGTTGACCCTACCAAATACCGAAGTATTATTGGGTCTCTCATGTATCTAACAGCTAGCAGACCTGATATTGTCTTTGCCATTTATCTATGCTCCCGTTATCAGTCGCGACCAACTGAAACACACCTCTCTGAGGCTAAAAGAATCCTCCGATACATCAAGGGAACCATTAATTTGGGGATCTGGTATCCGAAGGATTCTGGTTTTGAACTAATCCCTTTTTCAGACGCTGACCACGCAGGATGCTTAGACTCAAGGAAAAGTACTTCAGGAGCTCTACAATTTCTTGGTGATAAACTGGTGTCTTGGCAATCAAAGAAGCAGGATTGTACATCGCTGTCATCAACTGAAGCAGAATATGTAGCCATGTCCGCGTGTTGTGCTCAAGTCATTTGGATGAGAACACAACTCAAAGACTATGGTTACGTATTTGACAGAATCCCGATGTACTGCGACAATCGGAGTGCCATTGCAATCTCGTGCAACTCAGTTCAGCACTCGAAATCAAAGCACATCGATCTACGCTATCATTTCATCAAGGACCACGTGGAACAGGGTACCGTTGAATTATACTTTGTGGGTACAGAATACCAATTGGCAGATCTTCTCACCAAAGCCTTGCCTCCCGCTAGGTTTAATGAGTTGGTCCACCGGATTGGTATGAGGTGTTTGACTCAAGAGGAATTGGATGACCTCCTAAAACAGACTTAAAAACCTGTCAAACACCAAAAACATCTTTTGTAAATAAATTTTCCAAAAACAAATTACAAAAATATAAAATCCTATAAAACAACAAAAATATTCTTCTAATCTATAAACTTTCCACATGGCAAGTACATTTCTTCCTTCAACACTATAATCTTTCAAAATTCAGTATTTTTTACGATCACGTGTTGAGGGGGAGAAAATTTTCACTTAACTGTTTCAAAACATCAGTGTACTTGCATGTTTTCATATCTCGGTTGTTTCATTTTACAATGGTGGTGAATTTTCTGGTTAAATGACACTCCTCGAACTTAAATTAATAACCTTTCATTATTTTCTCAAGTCGAGGGGGAGTGTCGTCAAAGTTTCTTTCTTAAAAAGCTTCGTTTGGTAACCAAAATGGAAGTTTAATGGCTTTGGATGAAAAAGAAAAGGTGGAGGGACTGAAACTGCCAAAAGCACAAAGTCATTTTTGATAAAACACCCCCACCTAACTTCCACCTCACATTTATTACTCTAAACCTAACAAGATCCTACGCATAAAATTCGTTCACCCTATCTGTGTTTTTGATCATCATACTGTAAGTGGATTAATGTTTCTAACATGTTTTTAAACATTGGTTTTGATTTTCAAGAGAATCCAACGGTCAAATCTAATGATATGGGTGATTTTGTGTTCTTCGCTTACGCGTAAGAACACATGATCATGTGTTATGTGTTTGTGACTAAAAAGATAATGTCTAAATGTTTTAAAAAACATCAATGATATGTTTTCTATCTTCAAAACAAACCCAGAAACACGAATTGATGAATTTTGAAAATTAGGGTTTATGAGTCGGATTGGGTATTTTTGAATGTAAAGTGTTTTAGTCAAAAAGATTGTTGTGTTATGCTCTTGTGTTGTTGAATTGATGATTTCCAAGGTTTCTAACCACCCAGAAACACGAATTGGTTGACAATTCGAAACTAGGGTTTAAAGTTCATAACTTTTGGGTATTTTTGATTCTCAACAAACTAAGTGTTATAACTTGACTTATAGACTCTCAACATATCTTAGAACTTCCAGAATTAGTATGGTGCAAAGTCCATGGCTAAAAGTGATACGCGTAATTCTCAACCCTTAGGGTTTTGACCTACGCGTATGACTTTCTACGCGTAATGGTTCTGAAAAGCTTCATGACCATGTTTTGTTGATTAAATGATGTTTTGTGATAATGTTAATGATTTGATGAACTTATTTCAGGATTTACTACACTTAAAATTCAGAATCAAGGTCTTTTGCATTTCTACGCATAAGGATTACCCTACGCGTAGTCAGTTATGCCTACGCGTAAGGTTCTACAGTGGGACTACGCGTATCCTGTGAAGGATATGCATAAACAATGCCTCTACGCATAAGGTCTACTCTTACGAGTAAACCCTACGCGTAAGGTTTTTATACGCCTACGCATAAGATCTACGCGTAAGGTCCCCTTTTCCAACGCGTAACTTTTTCTACGCGTAAGATAGGATCCTACGCGTAAGCTTATAACTACGAGTATAAAACACTTGCGTACGCATAACTTTGTCATTACTACGCATAAGCCTGGATGGACCTTCATAATGAATTGTTACGTGTACAAACTTGTTAATAAGCTAATCACATCATCACGAATTCAATAATGTCACTAATAAACTTAAAACGTTTAATATGATTGAAATATAAGTGATAACATAAACTTTAAAACCTTAAAGTTAACTAACTCACGAAATGTTTCTGAGCATCATTAGACTATTGGACATACAAGTGACTTAGGACTCGTAACAATCATTGACATTGTACATTCAATAACTAGACAATAAGACCTTCTGTTGACTAACATTATGTCTTTCGATATGTTGGTTCTTTTGGCTAATGTTATTTCAGATCACGACATGGCTGAACAAATGAATGTGGATGCATCAGAAGTTCTATCCATTGCTGATATCCATCCTTATGGCTATCCAATGAAGATAGGAAAGAATAACCTCCGTGTTGACTTTGACACCCTCACTTGCTCAGAATCTTCGTGTTTAATTGCTATTGATATTCTGAGGACTCATCCGTATCAGAATATGCTCACTTACTCTGCAACTGTTCCTGAGATCTACATCCAACAGTTCTGGAACACTATGGAAAGGGTCAAAGGACAGACTGCTGTGACGGTGACTCTGAATCACAAACAAGTCACCATTACACCTGCAGACTTAAGGGCTGTTCTCCTAATTCCTGAAGCCGATAAAACCAAACTATATGCCACACCTGCTGAAGAGCTCACTCTCCAATTCTTAATCGATATCGGTTATGACGAGGCTACAGGAGGAATCAACAAGCATTCTCACGTAGAGCTTAAGAGTATTCCTCAACCATGGAGAACTCTCTACATGATCATCACCAAGTCTGTTTCTGGTCGTGACAGTGGCTATGAGCATCCTAAGCTCATGGAACTGCAAATATTTTGGGCATTGGTCAACATGAAACACATCGCTATCGAAGCTCTGATTTGGGATGACATGATGTCATTTCTCAACAAGCTTGGCTCAAAGATTCCCTACATCAGATATACTAAGTTGTTGATCCAGAGAGCACTTGGACTTCATCCTGATATTCCCAAGAGGCTCAATGACCCCGACAATCACGATATGTTGACGGAGCCTATTCTGTCTATCAGAATCAAGGAATCGTCTACAAAGAAACAAGGTGTTGTGTTGCCAGATTTCCTTCTAACTGAAGATGTCAGAAAGCTCGAAACGTACAAAAGGTATCTGGAAGCAGTTAGACAAGGCAAAGTTGGTCATCTCGACGAAAAATCTTCTGAAACACCTGTAAGGAGAACCAGAAGAGGAAGTGCAGGAAGCGCAACAAGTACTGTGAGTCAAAGGAAGCTTCCTAAAAGGAATCCTTCTTCTAAAAGGATTGTTCCCGTAAAGGAAGCCGAACCTATTCCCACACTTGAACCGCAAAGAAAGCTTGTGGACGAGAGCTCTGAAGATACTGATACAGATGAAGAGGTTCATTACTCAGAAACTGCAACCGAAGCACCTGCCTCAGTAGCAAAACTTCCAAGTCCTCCAGCTGTCCAAGAAAAAGGGAAGACTCCAGCAATTGTACCCTATGATGAGAGCTCTGAAAAAGAAGAAGAAGAGCAACTGGATAAATCATACAGGAAGAAGTTTAAAATCGTCAGACATCTTCAAAAGGCTAAAGAATTTGCTAAAGACCAAATGGGTGGCCCTGGTGGGTCAAGTGGTGCAGCTCAATCTTCACCAACTCCTGATGCGGTTAATCAACCCGATAAGGGAGCTGGTGCCACCACTCTTGTGCAACAACAAAAGCCTGTTGAGGATACTATTGTATATGATTTTGAGAAACCGGAAACTGAGAAAGATAAAGATGCTGCTTACGACGATGTGCTTCTGGATAGTCCTACACGCTCACAGAAGGAAAATTCTGAACCACCAAAGGACCCAGAATCTCCTCACATCTCATCATCATCGGATTCTTCGTCTCATTCATCACAACCACCATCTAAGAAGTCAACCAGATCATCTTCCAAATCCGTGAAGAAACCACCTAAATCTTGGATTTCTCAGACTCATGAAAGAATTGTGAAAGCTGTCCAACAAGTCAGAAAGAAGGACATACTTTACAGAAAACTGAATTGGTTTGCTGACCAAATACAGTACTTAAATGATGAGAAAGACAAGATGCAGAAAGAAAGGGAATTTGTTCAGAAGTTCATGAAGAGTCATCGTAAAGAGGAACTGAACGAAATGATCGAAGGTTACACTAACAAGTACCTTCAGGATATCGTTCCTAAAGTCCAAAAGGAACTGGAGAAGACAACAAGAGATCATACCCACAAGTTTCTTCTCGACACTGTCCCCGGTGTGACTAGAGAAGTATTTTCCAGACAACTAACCCCTAACATCGTCGCATTGGTTAAACATACAATGGCCAAAGAAGCTGATCTCTCTGAATCTGAGTTAATCACTAAACTAGTAATGCAAATGTCAAAGCGATCTGGAACGTTTACTTCGAATGAAGCTAAATTTTTCGAAGGTCTACTTGCTTTTCAACTCAGATCATCATGCAAGGAGTCAGCCGATCAACCCAAACGGCCAACAGATGATGATGATAAGGATAAAGACTCTGCACCAAAACGTCAGAAGCAGTCTGGTGAATCTTCTTCGATGCCACCTCCTCCACAACGGAATTCTTCTCAACAAAAGTCTCCTCCACCTCGGTCTTCTACTGATAAACCTCGGGACGATTCCGAGTTACCACCCCTGACTCAAAAAACATGTGACTACTTTGAGTATACGGGTGGTGACGATGAAGAGGTCCTTGAGCTCCAACAACAACCCACCTCTCCCAAACAAGGACAAAAACCAGCATCATCATCTAAGCCTTCGAAAAAGAAGAAGAAGACGCTTCATACTGACGTCATATCATGGCTAGATGACGATAAAACTGAAAAATTTGAATGGTTTGCTACACTTGTTAACAACACTCCCTACCCTGAAGAAGGTCAAGAATTGGTAGACGGTAGTACCTTGGAGCATGCAAAGATTTTGCAAGAAAGGTTCCGTGTGAAGAAGATGACGAAATCTGAATTGAAGCGCATCAAGAATGAAGCATTCCTACTTTTGAAAGACAGCTCGGAAAGTGCAATCGAGGTTGAATATCACCTTGAAAACATTGCTCGAGCCATGTCTAATAACATGGATTGGCTCAACCCAGAAGCAAACATCGACTTCACCAAACGGGACAATCCTCTATATTACACCGACTGGTCTCGACCTCTGCCTACCATTGGCCAACCTGATCAGCCTAGGATTCCTTTCAGACATTTCTTCGACAAAGACTTAGATTTTCTTCAACACGGTGGCAATGGTTCTAGGAAATACGCTACATCTCTGACACTTCCATTCCCTGCTGCAATATACTCTGATTGTATAGCCATCGAGGAACGTGCTACCCACATGTTCTCCGACAAAGTGGTAGCATATGACCAAGATGCAATGTATGGGATTCACCATTGGCCGGAATGCCAAATAATCTACTACATAAGCTACTTGGTCCAGAAGTCTCAACATGCAGTGTTCAGTACTAAAAATATCGTGGCCATCCAACATGTTGGTCTATCGTCTAAATGGGACTACACTTTTCTCAAGAAGATTGTGGTCAAAAGACAAGACGAAAGGGACTATGCATTCTCTGAAGCTGACTTTGAGAATTTGAACATCAACGATATTGAAGACATGTACCTTGCCAAAGTTCAAGGTCGCATGAGACAATTTCCAACTGAAGTACAACGTGAATTCATCAAGTCACTGCTCATCTTCATCAGACGCATTGTCATCAAAGAACGTGTTGAAGATCTTCAGCTTGTCGTTGAATCATATCAGAAACGTGTAAACTTCACTCCACCACAGCTTGATCTTCCCGACATCAACCAGCTTACACAACTTACGCTCATCAGCAAACCTTTCGGCGTCGTTTACCGCAGTGAACTTCAACGAAACTGCTTAATGGCGTGTGACGATCTTCACAAATTTGGGGATCACACTTTGAAGTTGGTCAGGGATGGATTGGCTTATCGGTTGAAGGATATACATGAAAAGATTGGGAACCCAAAGTGATGGAACTCTAAGGACAGAAGGGATGTGAGAAGGATCATCAGAATGATTGATGAAAGGTTGTTCAGAAGGGATCAGTTCAGACGATTGGAGAGCTTTGTTGGTGGTCGAACCAGGAGGAACATTACCGGCTTTCAACGCCCTGTTTGCACTCCTGGAAAACTCATTGGACTCCCTGGTACTCCTTGAATTGTTTCTTTCATATAATTTTGGATGTGTGATTAATTATGACTATGGCTTGTGCACACATAATAGTGTACAACCCGTAAATGTCAAGAAAGGACCCTGTGGTACGCCTCAGTGCCACAATCCTTATAAAAGGAGCGAAAGCTTCTTATTTTTGAGTAAAACCTATCAAACCTTTCATTTTTCAAGGTTTTGCTCAAAAAGACAAGTACTTCCCCATATGATTTTAAAACCTCAACCGTTTATATCACTAGTTGAGGGGGAGTATTTGATGAAAACTTTGTTCACAAATTGTTCACAGTGGTCATCTTCCCGCAACACTCGAAATGGTCATATTTATTGTCAACCGTTCAAAAATAACATTTTTTATGCCATTTTTGAGGGGGAGAAAATTATGTGATAAGAAATATGTTGTGCTAAATGCAAATGAATCTGTGTACCTCAGAATTAACCAACGAATTGACGGTACTAAACTGTTTGTAACTCGAAAAGACTTGTCCTGGATGGGTAATAATTTCAAGCTAGTTCGCTAGTAATGTAAACGTGTCTCGCAAAGGACTTGTCCAAGTAGAAAGTACCATTCGAGATACTCTTGGTAGACATGAACTCTAACAGGTATGACAACCTTTCGAGGTTTGTCTACACCTTCAAGGTAGTTATTAGAGCTAGTTGTCACCTAAAAGCTTACAATGTAACTCTTTAACTATGCAACGTAACCGTGTCTCGCGGGGGATTGTCTATCTTGAGTGGATCAATTCAAAATGTGCGCGCTCTTTCCTCAATGTACATTTAAACCATTAAAACTATTAAGCACATGTGGAGAGGGAGTATTTATGCAAAAACTTATCTCTCACAGTGGTTCAAACATGTTTTTCATTTACAAACCCTTTAAGAGATATTTTCACATACAATGGTTTTAATGGCAAACATAGGTTAGTCATGGAGTTATAAGGTGACTAAGGTTAGGAATAACCGTCCGATGATCCGCCAGAGCCGGAGGGATCTACCCAAGGACACTACCATTAGTTAGTGTTAGAAGTCCTTAGGAATGATTGTAAAAAGGAGAAAATGAGAATCGGAGAAAGAAGGAGTTGAAGAATCAAAAAGAAATGTAAAGTAAAGGGTGAAAAGAAACAGCCCTCCAGATTATTTAACTTAGGGCAGACACCGGGTTCAATTCATATGCTACTGATTGTCACTTAGTGACACCGGTATTGAAGATTAAAAGTCGTCATGGACCCAGTGACGCATGCACTAAACCTTCTTAGCCACTCAAGTTTCTCTCAAAAGAAGCTTGTTTCATTCTCACAGGGAACCCTACGTAAACTATTGGCTTTCTCTTAGAGATCGCTGGTATTGAAGAAGGAGACCCTCTCCCTAGTCTCCGCTCAGGAAAACCAAAACGCACT
This sequence comes from Chrysanthemum seticuspe, assembly GCA_019973895.1. Taxonomy (NCBI): domain Eukaryota; kingdom Viridiplantae; phylum Streptophyta; class Magnoliopsida; order Asterales; family Asteraceae; genus Chrysanthemum; species Chrysanthemum seticuspe. Next base: position 178,110,945 of record BPTQ01000005.1, on the reverse strand, counting down.
ATTGAGTCTAGAGCCACGAGATTCATCAAAAGATCTCTTAGGAACACTTGACATTTAATCACTTGATGATCAACAAATAAGATTATCAGTGGTTCATATCGAGTCCTTCACAGATCTTAGCAATCTGTCGAGAACATTTATGAGAGGTTCACATCTGTGATCCTCAGTAATTGAATGGAAACTCCTGCCAGGGTCAACATCAAACAGCCCTGACAGCAGGTCACTTCGGTAACTCCCCGTCGATTACGCGGAGTGTGTCTCAAACGGTCTACAGTCGTGAGGTGATACTTCGGTGTACCTCAGCGACTCATCTGAACTGTAGATGTACTTCGGTACATCGCGTTATCTCACTTGTGGGACTCCAGTTCAGGAACGGCCTTTGTAAGAATTAGAGTTGTGTTTTCACACTATGCTGTTAACACTCTCGAAGTTCAAACTTGTAAGTGCCGGAAACCGCTTATTACTAACCGTTTGAAATGTTTTCTTCTTATGGAAGCTCCGGAGCGGAATGATCGTGCTGATTCTTCTCATGCTCACGCCAACATCATCACTAATGGAAGTTCTATTCAACAGCAACACAACCGTCAGAATGATTCTTCGTCAAACCAAAGAATCTACAAAGTTAAAGACTTAGAGAACTTCATCAGTATTGAATTCCAATGTCAAAGAGCGTGTGAGCATGTTGAAGAATGACGTGGAGACACTGGGGAGATTGTTCGAATCAAGGAAATTCCTCTCACAAGAAAAAAGAATGTCAGAAGACGTTAGAGCTACTATTACATCAACGCCTTTACCGTTTACATTCATATATACTTGAGGGGGAGATTGTTGGAATCACTCCTAAACAGTATTTCAAGTATTTATATTTCATATGTAATAGGTAGCTTTATTATGGCCTTTATGTTTGATTAAGGTCAAGCTTATGTAGAAGGCCCATAAGCTTAGGCCCAAGCCCAATAAGGAATAGGGAAGGAGAGGGAGTGTTGCCCTAGCTCCTTGCCTATATAAACAATGTAATAATCCTCACTTGAGGGTTGGTTGTTCAAGTTTTCTTTTCATTCACTCTCTTTGCCTTAACCGTATTATTATACGTGTGTGTGTGTGTGATAACTTGTTCATCCGCCTTCATCTCTTTCTCTATAACTTGTGTTTATAAAACTAGTGACCTAACAGTTTGTAAGCAAAACAGTTGATCACAAGATATCAAGTTTATGAAAGTAGTGGGCTACGTTGTTATACGCCCATAGTGCGTTTGATTGCCTAACCGGTCAATACAAACGATAAAAACCGCATATGTTTGAAAATAGTAGTGAACAATATAGTTTGTAGTATAATTGCAATGTGTACAATTATCTTCTTGATAGTTATTATTTCTCTAAGCTCATGTCACTCATGACTGACTGTTGTATATATATCACCGGACGATATATATATAAATAACTTGCCCCGAGTAGGTATTTTGCCCTTTACCTAGATAATCTCCAATATAGTGCGCCTTGTTATTTCCGATAACAGAGACGGGTTCGTCAATTCCAATAGGCCTATCCACAATATTTGCGCTCACTCCCAGTGATTAGTTATCCATGATGTTGGGGACTTTTAGCATAAACAACTTAGGCATGCAATAATACAATCAAGGCATTCATTTTGAAAGTAATTGTCCATAATAAAGCATTTTAGCATGTAGTAAAAGCAGTATCATGTATCTCCCCCAAAAGAGTTTATAAAACAGTTAAACAAAAGCTGGGGCTATGAAACTCACTGTAGTGACCAATAGCGAAGTGTAACGATATATTGTTTATCAACGGTGGAGTATGACAAGATCACGATCTCTAACGATTACCTACGAAAGCATAGTAATCGCGTTTTAGTATAGGGTTCGATATAAGTGTACAAGTATATGTAGTATGTTGGCTTTCAATATGATGTTGTACATGAATCCTTAAGTTAAAGTATCCCTTAAGTGTTGTTTGGCTTATAGCCCTTTTATAAATAACCTCGTACCATCGTTCGGGCTATCAAAATCAAGAGCTCGTGTAGTGAACGTATGAGGAGCCAGGACACTTTAAATCGTAAATCCACAACTCATCGATACGACACCCCGAAGAGGCCTCTTATGATAATGAAATTCCATACCACAACGAGGCTTTCAAGAAAACCTTAATCCTAGCATGAAATTTTAAAAGTTAACGCTTACATCTGTGTAACCTTTCTGGTGATAATGTGTGGCCTAATATTGCGGGGCCAAGAAATAAATGTTGTACTAGATTCCTTACAAGCATTTCGTAAGCGGCAAAATCAGAAATTCTAATCAGCAATTGTGCTCAATATTGCAAAGTCAAATATGCTGCAAGCATGCTCCTAGACAATGCTTTGTCAAGGTAAAATGTTGTTGCTTAATCTATTAGTATTGAGAATACTCACAAGATTGCTTGCACTAAATTGAAGGAATTATAATCAAGAAGTATTATCTTCAAAATGAGGTGCAAGAAATGAAGGTGAAGTTTCTTTGCTATCAGTGGTGTTGATATCACAACTTCTATTCTTAGCTTTCAAGAGTTGGCAGTAGTGTGCCCAGTGATGGTCTCAACCAAATGAGAAGTTATGGGAAAAGTTCATCCGAGAAATTCTACTCAGTTTTCAAGAGAATGTAATTTCGTTTGATCACTCACACTGGATGAAACAATTCAGATGTCTTGTAACCAAGTGGATCAAGTCGTGCAAGCTTAGACTCCTCAAGGATCTAACAATAACAAAATAACAACAGTAACAACAATAATAACAAACGGTGATGGGATGTGGAAAGTGAGAACCTTTCGAGAAATTATGTTCTCAAAATAAGGGCCAACCAATCGGAGGAGCTCATGGGAAAGCTTATGTAATGGATAATGGGACATCGTACCCACTTTGTTAATTCGAGACTGAACTAAGTCCATTAGTTCAAGAGTGTAACAGGTCCATTAGCTCAACAATATGAAATACTTTGACTTATGCGCCTCATGCATAATCAAATCTGTGGCAACCGAATTCTGTTCTTGAAACATCTGATTCTATCAGGCCGGGTTTCAATTGACTTTAACCAATTTAGTTAGCTCAACAAATGGTTCATGTTTGTAAGGATTTGTAACAGCAAAAGGGATAATTTAAGACTGATATTAGGTTGTTCGAATCAGGTCTTAAGATTTTTGTTGAGTGATAAAACACTATCGTGTTTTCTAGATCTTTTCAAAGAATACTAGTGATTCTCGAGTTCGAGTTCATACTCATGTCATATCGGATACAAATAAGCCTACTCATTTATAATTCCTTACTTACATAAAGAAGCGTCCCAATTTATGCAAGTAAGAAATCATAAATTTATGTTTCGGCGATTTACAATTTCTTTATTTAAATGAAAAGGCATCCCAGTCCATTTAAATAAGGACATTCCAAATCATCCTACTTAAGAATTTCCGACACAACACTCATACTTAATCGATGAGTTACAAGGTGGTGTATTATGAGACATCGTAAGTGTTCAGAGAGCATGGAATGAATGTTCACACTCATCCTTGAAGACGAGGAGTAAAATAATCAGATAAGGCGACATAGTGTTCAAAAGAGTTGCTGAATTCATAGTTTTGAAATAGTTTTCTCATAATGTTTGAGAAATACCAGTGCGATAATTGTGCAACTCACAATGTCAAAAACAATAAATAAGTCCATTATATATCTCTCAATGTCTGAGAAATAGATAAAACTATGGTGTGTCTCTTAATTTCTGAGATATATTTAGGCCAATTGTGTATCTCTTGATGTCTGAGATATATCTAATTCGACTGTGTATCTCACGATGTTTGAGATATATATAAGTCAATTGTGTATCTCACGATGTTTGAGATATATCTAAGTCAATTTTGTATCTCACGATGTTTGAGATATAAGGAAGACCATTGCATACTTACAATAATAATGAGACCATTGTACCAACTACAATGTCTTAGAAAGTTTTGTAGATCACAAAATCTACATGATCGGGGATATCTGGTTGTGCCATAATGCCTTGGAATAGGCATATTCAGTTATGTCTAGTTAATCGTTTATATAAACAATCTTTAAATAAATAATAGAGTATTGTGTTAAGGAGTAGGCATGGCGCACGGAATGTTGAAGACAACAATGAGTGACACGAGTTTAATGTAAGAAGTAGTTATAGCCTAGGTTCATATGCAACCTGGTTCTCTATAACTGAAGCTCTGATACCAATCTGTAACAACCCCAAAATTATCGCAGCGGAAGATTGTGTCATTGGGGTATAACTTCATAGTCCGTAGCACAAGTTACAGAAAACGACTCTAAATGAGACGTTTTGAAATAAATTATCATTCGATTAAAATATCAGAGTTTAAAAACAAAGGTCCCACCAGTTTGTAATATTATACAAAGTACAACATAAAAGTTGTAAAGTTTTTCGAATGATAATATATGCATTGTCTTCAAAATATTTTTCCGTGCGCCTTCACATGCCATGCCAGCTAATTCCTTTCGAACCTGAGATAACATGCTAAAAAGTGTCAACACAAAGGTTGAGTGAGTTCATAGGTTTGTAAGCAAAACAGTTGATCACAAGATATCAAGTTTATGAAAGTAGTGGGCTACGTTGTTATACGCCCATAGTGCCTTTGATTGCCTAACCGGCCAATACAAACGATAAAAACCGCATATGTTTGAAAATAGTAGTGGACAATATAGTTTGTAGTATAATTGCAATGTGTACAACTATCTTCTTGATAGTTATTATTGCTCTAAGCTCATGGCACTCACGACTGACTGTTGTATATATATCACCGGACGATATATATATATAAATAACTTGCCCCGGGTAGGTATTTTACCCTTTACCTACATAATCTCAAATATAGTGCGCCTTGTTATTTCCGATAACAGAGACGGGTTCGTCAATTCCAATAGGCCTATCCACAATATTTACGCTCACTCCCAGTGATTAGTGGTCCATGATGTTGGGGACTTTTGGCATAAACAACTTAGGCATGCAATAATACAGTCAAGGCATTCATTTTGAAAGTAATTGTCCATAATAAAGCATTTTAGCATGTAGTAAAAGCAGTAGCATGTATCTCCCCCAAAAGAGTTTATAAAATAGTTAAACAATAGCTGGGGCTATGAAACTCACTGTAGTGATCAGTAGCGGAGTGTAACGATATATTGTTTATCAACGGTAGAGTATGACAAGATCACGATCTTTAACGATTACCTACGAAAGCATAGTAATCGCGTTTTAGTATAGTGTACGATATAAGTGTACAAGTATATGTAGTATGTTGGCTTTCAATATGACGTTGTACATGAATCCTTAAGTTAAAGTATCCCTTAAGTGTTGTTTGGCTTATAGCCCTTTTATAAATAACCTCGTACCATCGTTCGGGCTATCAAAATCAAGCGGTCGTGTAGTGAACGTATGAGGAGCCAGGATACTTTAAATCGTAAATCCACAACTCATCGATACGACACCCCGAAGAGGCCTCTTATGATAATGAAATTCCTTACTATTATTGTACTTGTCATTTATAAGTAAAGTATTTGACGAGACAAATGTTATATAAAACATGTGTCGTGTTTCGTCAAAGACTATTGATTGACTTGTGTGACGATATGATGATATAAGTTGTGTGTCGTGAAGTAGTTTAACATGCTATATGGTCATTACTTAGTTTTTCAAAGTCTAGCAAAGTCTAATCCAATGAACCAAGTTTTAAAAACAAGTTTCGGGTCATTAAACTTATATTAGCCATGCGGCTAAGTCAAACAAAAATCAAGGTCATTCATAAGGATGTATCTAAGTTAAAATATCTTGAAACAACACCTTGGTTTAACCTTAGCTTTGTTTTGGCCTCAAGGAATCAAGATATCACTTAAAGTTTCTCAACTAAGGTTGTTTTCCGGTATACAACAAGTCCGGTTAGTTTTTGTAGTTTTTAAGCTTTGTCGTTCACTTTCTGCTTATGTGCACCCGAGTTTGTGTAGCAAAAGTCATTCTGAGCAACTTTCGTGTTTTACACTTTTGCTGATTCGTACCAGAAAAGGGTCAAAACCTTGTTTTAAAATCGTATCAACAAGCTTTCTTGTTTCAGCACTATATTTCCTCTAGTAACACTTAACTAGGCATAACTTTTTAACCACAAGTCCTTTTTAAGTGATTCAAAATCTCAAGTTCTAGTTTTTACTTTCTCTAACAGCTTCTCAAGCTTAATCAAGTCGTTCCAAAGTTTACTTATATCAATAGTCTAATTACAAGTATATACTTATATTTCATTGCAGAAAGTTTGGCCGCACATTCAGTCCTGTAAAAACGACCATAAGTTGAGTTCTACAACTTTTTTTCACACGCGGCTTTCGCCAAACTTCAAGTTTAGGTCTTAGCTACATTTCATAAAACTGAGTCGACTTCCAGAAATGATCAGAACCATGGGCTTTTCCCAAATGAAATCTGGTGTGCAGATTTTGACATGTTTTGCCATTTTGGCTCTCTTTTACTCATCGGGAGGAGTTATGAGGTGCGCCACCCGGAGAAACGACCATAAGACTTAGCTCTACAAGCATATCTTACTGAATTAACCTGCAAGTTTACTAAGATGATCAGTTTAATCAATCTTTGGGACTGTTGCAGAATTCAGGTTCGTAAAACCTACCTAAGGCTTGCTCTAGCTTCTTTTCATGTTACAAACTTCATGTACAACATCAATCATGCCATATTACATATACTACTTGTACAAGGTATAAATTACATTAAAGATGAATGAAAGGCTTGAGAACTACATATAATCTTACAACTTCTTGGATGAGAATCATAAGAACTTAAGAACCACTATCCTAACTTTTTCAATCACCAACTTAGCCTTTCAATCTTCAACCCAATCTTTAATCTTTTCACCACTTGATTCAAACCTTTATTAATCACCCAATAACCTTCTTATATTCAGCCCTTGTTGCCTTGTGTAGCTCCTAATTCACCCTTGTAATCACCAAAACAACCCTTGAATCATGTAGAGCTTATCAATACTTTCATCTTTCTTGTACAACTTATGTCTTGAATCAAACTTAAGGATGGTGATGGTGTTTATGATATACGATTAGGAGAAAGAGATACCAAGAAATTTAGAGAGTTTCTTTCTTAGTTGCTTAAGTGTGACAATCCGTACTTTCAGGTCATTTCTTGACACCGTTCATGTCTCATTATTTCAACATTTTAGTAAACTTGGTTTACTTGTTTCAAATTCGCGTAACCTTGGAGGTTTAGCGGCAAATTCATGATCATGACATCACGTACATTTCATATGGACTATGATTAGTCTACATTTCATTGACATCATGTGCATCTCATTAGTACATTCACGACATTTCATTTTCACTTGCAACGCGTAATTTTTATTTAATAATTTTTATCGCGTGAGTTTTTATTTTGATTATTTAACCCGTTACTTTCAAAAATGATCCCGAGGTATTTTTAAACTCACATTTAGTTTATAAAAACTATATTTTTAGTTTTCCTAGTGTTTCAAATTTATTTGGTACTTAAATCGTTAAAGTTTAATTATTACGTCGTTTTCTTAAAAATTTTACGATAATTATTTTATCACTCAATTTTCACAAGGAAAGTATTTTTACAATTTTTATCACCTCAATACATTCTAGTTTGATTTATTAAAAAGTTACTTGTACCAAAAACTTCCCTTCACCTTAATTTAACTTTGTTTTACTTACATTTTGTATCAAATAATACACAAATTATACAAGTTGCAAGATTTAAAAAAAAAAAATAATAAATTTGGGAGACAACCCTCCCCCAAAAACCGGCCAAGGGGAGGGTGAGTCTTAATTGTGGCATGGCTTATGTCTCAAATAATTTCTTCAAGTTACAAAGTCTTACACTCAAAATTATTTTCACATACAACTCATTTCTCAAAAGTGTTAAACAAATTCTCTCTTCTCTTCTTTGGCTCCATAGAACCGGCCACATCAAACAACCAAGGGGATCAAGATTATTTTTGCTAAATCAAGTGTTATTTCAACCTAGATCATATCCTTTTCATGGTTTTGAAATAAAAACCAAGGATATTTAAGTTAATCCTTGTTACCTACACCTCTTCATTTTCACTAGTAAGCATATTCTTATCATTTTCAAGTTTCCTTGTCATTTTCATAAGTTTCTTTTCATTTTTGGAGCTTATATGCATGTTATGTGATTTATACCATTTTCTTACGATTTTAGAAGTTATATATACATATTGGTCATCCTATAATTATTCCCATGGTAATCTTTGGTCTTGATGGTGATTAGGAACCCATGACACCCTAAGAAGGTGTATGGTAGGATTAGATTAGTTTTGGAGTTGATTTGAAGGGATTAGAATAGGTTTTGTCCGAGAAAAACTATTTTCGTAAACTATATTTTACGTTCTGTCCTTAATTCGGATTTCTGGAAAAACCAACAGTTGATACGACATTTTGGCCTTGATATTTAGAAAATATGCTTTAAAACAAATCCGTGGCCTTTTGAACGGATAAAAACGGAGTTATAACGAAGCAGTGGTGAATTTTTAAAGTTTGACGACGAAACGTATTATTTTCAGGATTTTCAGCTTGCTGTTTTTTAGTATTTTCGAGTCAAAAACTAGCCTTAAGCTTCACAAATTATTTCGACTTCTCAAAAATATATTAGTTTACTTCGATACGAAGCTAAGGACATATATTTCGTAGAAAACGGATTTAAAACGACAAATATATGCATGTTTTCATAAAGTTGCCGTAAATATTATTTTCTGAAAATCTATATTACTTTTACGTTACAAGTATTTCACTAGCTGTAACGTCCATGTTTGCGGCTGTTTTTAACCATGATGTGAAACTTTTTATAACGAAATGTCTTCTAGTAAAATCAAGTTCATCGGCCATATTTTCCAAAACAAAAAGCCGTTTGTCAAGCGGAGTTATAGTGATTTAATTACGGATGTTCAAACATTGGCCGAAACTTATTTTCTGCACACAATTAGCAAAAACCACCATCTTTAGCCTTTGATATCTTTATGATCGAGACCTTTTGGACGAAAACTCCTGAACTGAAACTTTTAGATATCGATACAAACTTTCCAAAACCGTCGAGTTCGTTCTCTAACGATCGACGTACACCATTTTACGACTACTTTTCCGGAGTCATTTTTGTTAATTTCATGATTTTTCCGACGACATTGTTTTGCGACGAAAAGTGTAAATTTCACCAAAAATCATTATAAAACCATTGTAGGATGACATTTTGAAGTAAAAACATGTAAAGTCATTTTTTGAAGGGTCAAGACGTCAAAAGAGTATTTTTCGTCGACGAGTAATATTTTCAAAACCCGTAAATGGTATAAATAACATACGAAGTGCATGCATAACATTACATTGCAACTCATGACATATCATATCATTCGTAATAGGTCCCGGTTGACGCATCACATTATAAACCTCAGTGTACTCACTTTTGCCGTTATTCCAGTTTATCCAAGTGAGTTTTCATAGCCCCGTTTTACATGCTTTCGATTATTTTCAAACCCACGGGGGAGAATACATTGCACTACATTTTTTTGTACGATACCAAGTATGTTAAATTCATTACATTGCTTAAGTTACCACATATGCCAATTTGAAAGTCCCCATTACTTGAACATGAACCCTTAATCTTTGAAGCGAGGATGAGTGGATAGATCTATCGAGGGTGACGCCTCCATCCGGGTTGGTGAATCCCAACCAGGCAAACAGATGCATTTCATTTGATGGTATTACGGAGTTGTCTGGCAAACACTCTGCAGGGGCATACATTATTGAACAGTCTAGTTTCGGGGTCATGGGCTTAGAGCAATTGTAACATTATTTTTACGTGACTGGATTGTCATGCATATTCTATACTTGTGTAGTCGTATAAAACATTTACATAAACCTATGATTTCTCACCAACATTATTGTTGACCGTTTTTAGCAATGTATTTTCAGGTAACTGAGGCATTCGCATCATGACATGGTTTAGGGACCTATATTTTGAGTCGCGGCGTCGACTTACATTATGTACATTATGGTACTTTATTTCAAAACATCGTTTGGATTTGTAACATATTTGTATTTTGGCAAACTTTGTAAACCTTTTGGGACCGATGTTGTACTCTGAATGTTGTTTTTATGAAATATCCAACGATGTGTTTTTAAAACGACACTTTAGGTCGTTCAATATAACTGTGATGTGGTGCTATGACAGTCAATCCCCAGGAATTCCATTCCGCTGCAAAACAGGTAAATTGGGGGTGTGACAGATTGGTACCAGAGCTACAGTTATAGAGAACTAGGTTGCATCATTGACCCTAGACTATAGCTACATTATCATAGCATCTCATCATTTCATTATTGTACATATTCACTTTTCATGCGGATTCACTTACACTTTGTTCGAGATTATTTACATTTATTTCATATCGGTTGTCACAGACATGTCTTCAGATTCTCACCCTATCACCATTTCATCGGATTCTAGCTCGGATAGTGTTCCGGCTAACCCTATCATGGATGATGATTCATCACATTCCACTGAGGTCGTATCTTCTATTGGATCCACTGCAGCCTTTCCACTGATCATGACCGACACTGAGACCGAACCCTTCGAGGAGGGTGAAGTCGCACCCACACCTCACGTTAGCCCAGTTCATAACTCGTTGCTCGCACCATCACCACTACCATCACCACCACCAGCACCACTACTACCACCATCATCACCATCATCATCATATTTTCTTAGAGATCCTGTACCCGCATCGGACTTGCCGCCCAAAAAGCGTGCACGTTTCGATATCCCTACACCACCATCGACTGAGCCCGAGCCACCCGCTAGATTTGAGTTAGGCGAGAGTTCTAGGGCAGCTACTGCACGACAGCCTTCCACAGAGGCATTAGGAGCCCGTATCGATGCTCAGCAGACACAGATTGATAGTTTGACATGACAGTTGCAGGAGCTGTCGGTAGATAGGATTGAGCCCATCGCTGAGGAGGTCGAGGGTTTGATATTAGGCAGGGTTTCGATAGACTTAGCTTATCAGAGTCTTCAGCATAGACAGATTGAGGATAGAGAGCATATCACGGAGTTGAGGCAGGAGATGCCCGAGCTGTTCGACAGAGCCGAGATGACTCAGGATGAGTTTCAGCGTCAGTCACAGGAGTTATCTTTAGCCCGTGAGCGTATTGTTACATTGCAGGGTCAGATGGATGAGATGAGGAGTTTGGTGGATAGTTTGGTTCTTCAGGTTCGCGATCTCCAGGATAGAGCCGGCGGAGCACCATGAGGTGCCTTATGTAGACTTTTGTCATGTATAGTTTTGACCATTATTATCCTAGTCACAAGGTGTGTGACGTAGTTTAAAGAACTTGTTGTATTTTGGTTGTTGTACAAACAAATTATCAAGTATTGACTCTACTATGTAGGAATGGTTATTATTATCTATGATATCGGTCCATGTAGGCCGAAATTTTCATGTATATTATCCACGTGTGTTGTGATTATATTGTGATATTTCATTATTGTTCCGTTGTGATTCCATTTATCTTTATGCATGTTGTGGTTGTGGATATATTTGTAGGATGGTTGTTTCTACTTACGAGTTCTCATGATTGTTTCATCTTGTGATTTTGAAGAGTTATGGCACCGAAGAAAGCAACAGTTGAAATGACCCAAGCAGCAATTCAAAAGTTGGTGAACGATAGTATTGCTAATGCACTAAGAGTCGAAAGGGAAACAGTGGCTGCTGCTGCTGCTGAAGCCGCGGCTGCTGCTGAAGCCGCGAGGCTTGCTACTGCAACTGGTAATGCCGGAGGATCTGGGGTTAAGAAATGCTCGTACAAAGATTTCAAAAGTGCTGAACCCACTAAGTTTCGAGGTACCGAGGGAGCTACAGCAATGGTTAGATGGTTTGAAAAGTTGGAATCGGTGTTCTTGCTTTGTAACTGTCCGGATGACAGTAAGGTCAAATTTGCTACGAGCACTTTGCTCGATGGAGCGTTATCATGGTGGAATTCATACGCTCAACCGATTGGTATGGAGAATGCTTTTAAGCTTACGTGGGAGGAATTTAAGAGCTTGGTGACTAAGAAGTTTTGTCCTCGAACAGAAATCAAAAAGTTAGAGACGGAGTTCTATGAATTGGTCACGATTGGGTACGACATTGACACATACATTCGGAGATTCCAGGAATTAGCCGCATTATGCCCGTCGATGGTATCGGATAATGAAAAGTTGCTAGAGGCTTTTATTGGAGGACTTCCCGAAGTGATTCAAGGAGATGTTACATCGTTCGATCCACAATCAATCGAGGAAGCTATTCGAGTGACTCAGAAGTTGATGGCACAAGTGGTGAAGCGAGGCAAGTACACCACCACTAACCGAAACAACAACAACAACCCCAACAACCGTTTCAACAACAATAATCGAGGCAACTACAACAACAATAACAAGCGCAAGTGGGATAACACTAGGGGTAGGAATGCTACTCAACAACCGCCCAAAAGGCAAGAGGTTGCTAAGGTTTATGCCGCGGGTCAAAAAGAAGGAAAAGGATATTCGGGGGTTTTGCCGAAGTGTAATAAGTGTTTGAGTCACCACAATCCGGGTCGATGTCCTGATCCGTGTGAAAATTGCAAGAAAGTTGGTCACCGTACTAGGGATTGCACGGCACCAAAGGTTACATGTTTTGGTTGCGGGGAACCTGGACACTACAAGAGGGATTGCAAGAAGGGAAAGAATCAAGCAAATCCGAATCAAGGAGGTATGGCCCAAGGAAGGGTTTATGTTATTGGAGGCGGAGAAGATAGGGAAGACCCGAATGTCATCACGGGTACGTTCCTTCTTAATAATCGTTACGCTTCAGTTTTATTTGATTCGGGTGCCGATAAAAGTTTTGTGTCCAATGCATTTGCACCTTTGCTCAACATTAAACCAACTACACTAGACATATCATATAACGTCGAATTAGCTAATGGTAGCGTAGTTTGCACCAACACCATTGTTCGCGGTTGCACATTCAATTTTCTTAATCATCCCTTCAACATAGACCTCATGCCCGTAGAGCTTGGTAGTTTTGACGTCGTCATCGGCATGGACTGGTTATCTAAGCATCGCGCAAAGATTATTTGTGATGAGAAAGTTGTACATCTTCCCTACAATGGCGAAACTTTGATTATTCGTGGGGAACGAAGTGGAACGAGAATTAGTATCATATCGAGTATCAAAACGGAGAAGTACATTAAGAAAGGTTGTCTTGCTTTCTTAGCCCATGTAACGGAGAAAAAGTCGGAGGAGAAGCGACTTGAAGATGTTCCTATTGTTCGTGAATTTTCTGAAGTTTTTCCCGAGGATTTACCGGGACTTCCACCGGCACGTCAAGTAGAGTTTCAAATTGACTTAGTGCCTGGAGCTGCACCGATTGCACGAGCACCGTATCGTTTAGCGCCATCCGAAATGCAAGAGTTGTCTAATCAATTGCAAGAGCTTCTAGACAAAGGATTCATTAGGCCGAGTTCCTCGCCTTGGGGAGCACCGGTTTTGTTTGTGAAGAAGAAGGATGGATCCTTCCGAATGTGCATAGATTATAGAGAATTGAACAAGTTAACGGTGAAGAATCGTTATCCACTCCCCAGAATTGATGATTTGTTCGATCAGCTGCAAGGTTCTAGTATTTATTCCAAGATTGATCTTCGTTCGGGTTATCATCAGCTTCGAGTTCGGGAAGAGGATATTCCTAAAACAGCATTTAGAACACGTTACGGTCATTACGAGTTTCAAGTGATGCCGTTTGGATTGACTAATGCACCGGCGGTATTCATGGATCTTATGAATAGAGTTTGTAAGCCGTATTTGGACAAGTTTGTTATTGTGTTCATCGACGACATCTTGATCTACTCCAAGAGCAAAGAAGAGCACGAAGAGCACTTAAGGACGATTTTAAGGCTACTTAAGAGTGAGAAGTTGTATGCTAAGTTTTCGAAGTGTGATTTTTGGAACCACAAAGTGCAATTTCTTGGTCACATCATTGATAGTCAAGGACTACAAGTTGATCCCGCAAAGATTGAAGCCGTGAAAGATTGGGCTACTCCAACGAATCCTACAGAAATTCGACAATTTCTAGGACTAGCCGGGTATTATCGAAGGTTCATCGAAGGTTTTTCGAAGATAGCAAGGCCTTTGACCAAGTTGACGCAGAAAAACAAGAAGTACGAGTGGGGAAAGAAACAAGAAACTGCTTTTCAGTTGTTGAAACAAAAGCTTTGCAGTGCGCCGATTTTGGCACTACCCGAAGGCATTGAGAACTTTGTTGTATATTGCGACGCTTCGCATAAAGGACTTGGGGCTGTTTTAATGCAAAATGAGAAGGTGATTGCGTATGCTTCTCGACAACTTAAGACTCATGAGAAGAACTACACCACTCATGATCTCGAGTTAGGAGCCGTAGTTTTTGCGCTCAAGATTTGGAGACACTACCTCTATGGTACGAAGTGCACAGTGTTTACTGACCACAAGAGCTTGCAGTATATTCTTGATCAAAAGGAACTTAACATGAGACAACGTCGTTGGTTGGAGTTACTCAGCGACTATGATTGTGAAATCAAGTATCACCCGGGAAAAGCCAATGTTGTGGCTGATGCTCTTAGTCGGAAAGAGAGATCTAAACCTTTAAGAGTTCGATCATTGGGAATGACGATTATTTCTCCTTTACCATCGAAAATCCACGAAGCACAAGTCGAAGCACTTAAGGAGGAAAATCGACCAGGTGAAAAGCTTTATGGTATGCCCGAAAGCGCAAATGGTTTTGTAAAGAGAGCAGATGGAGTACTATGTTTCAAGGATAGAATGTGGGTTCCATTGTATGGCGGAATACGGGAATTGATTATGCATGAGTCGCATAAGTCAAAGTATTCTATTCACCCAGGATCGGATAAGATGTATCAAGATCTTAAGAAGCTTTATTGGTGGCCGAACATGAAAGCGGAAATTGCCACGTACGTTAGCAAATGTCTTACCTGTGCTAAGGTAAAAGTCGAATACCAGAAGCCGTCAGGATTGCTCCAACAACCGGAAATTCCTCAATGGAAATGGGAACGCATTACGATGGACTTTGTTACGAAACTTCCTAAGACATCGGGAGGTTACGACGCTATTTGGGTAATTGTTGATCGCCTTACCAAGTCAGCTCATTTCATACCGATTAGAGAGACTTATTCCATGGAGCAACTCACTAGACTTTATGTCAAGGAAATAGTCTCGAGGCATGGAGCACCAATTTCTATCATTTCCGACAGAGATAGTCGATTCACTTCAAACTTTTGGAATTCATTGCAAGATTCATTCGGAACCAGATTAGAGATGAGCACCGCATATCACCCACAAACCGACGGTCAAAGTGAAAGAACAATTCAAACATTAGAAGACATGCTGAGGGCATGTGTGATTGATTTTGGAAATGGTTGGGCTAACCATTTGCCATTGATTGAATTCTCGTACAACAATAGTTATCACACCAGTATCAAGATGGCACCATTCGAGGCACTCTATGGTCGTAAGTGCCGATCACCTGTTTGTTGGGCCGAGGTAGGAGACGCACAACTTACCGGTCCAGAAATGGTACGGGAAACCACGGAAAAGATCGTTCAAATTCGTGATCGACTTAGAACCGCAAGGAGTCGACAGAAAAGTTATGCGGATGTTAGACGCAAGGATTTGGAATTTCAAGTGGGTGACAAAGTTATGTTGAAAGTATCGCCTTGGAAAGGCGTGGTACGTTTTGGAAAGCGTGGGAAATTGAACCCGAGATACATTGGACCATTCAAGATTTTGAGCCGAGTTGGTCCGGTAGCTTATCGACTTGATCTTCCGTCAGAACTTAGTCATGTACACAACACGTTTCATGTTTCAAACTTGAAGAAGTGTCTTTCAGACGAATCGCTCGTTATTCCATTGGACGAAGTTCAGATTGACGACAAACTCAATTTTGTGGAAGAACCTGTAGAAATCATGGACCGCGAGGTCAAGCAGTTGAAACAGAGTCGTATTCCTATTGTGAAAGTTCGTTGGAATTCTCGGCGAGGTCCTGAGTTTACTTGGGAACGGGAGGACCAGATGCGACGCAAGTATCCACATCTTTTCGCCGACACCGTTACACCTAACAACGATTGAATTCAGGGACTGAATTCCTTTTTGGATGGGCGAATGTGACAATCCGTACTTTCAGGTCATTTCTTGACACCGTTCATGTCTCATTATTTCAACATTTTAGTAAACTTGGTTTACTTGTTTCAAATTCGCGTAACCTTGGAGGTTTAGCGGCAAATTCATGATCATGACATCACGTACATTTCATATGGACTATGATTAGTCTACATTTCATTGACATCATGTGCATCTCATTAGTACATTCACGACATTTCATTTTCACTTGCAACGCGTAATTTTTATTTAATAATTTTTATCGCGTGAGTTTTTATTTTGATTATTTAACCCGTTACTTTCAAAAATGATCCCGAGGTATTTTTAAACTCACATTTAGTTTATAAAAACTATATTTTTAGTTTTCCTAGTGTTTCAAATTTATTTGGTACTTAAATCGTTAAAGTTTAATTATTAAGTCGTTTTCTTAAAAATTTTACGATAATTATTTTATCACTCAATTTTCACAAGGAAAGTATTTTTACAATTTTTATCACCTCAATACATTCTAGTTTGATTTATTAAAAAGTTACTTGTACCAAAAACTTCCCTTCACCTTAATTTAACTTTGTTTTACTTACATTTTGTATCAAATAATACACAAATTATACAAGTTGCAAGATTTAAAAAAAAAAAAAATAAATTTGGGAGACAACCCTCCCCCAAAAACCGGCCAAGGGGAGGGTGAGTCTTAATTGTGGCATGGCTTATGTCTCAAATAATTTCTTCAAGTTACAAAGTCTTACACTCAAAATTATTTTCACATACAACTCATTTCTCAAAAGTGTTAAACAAATTCTCTCTTCTCTTCTTTGGCTCCATAGAACCGGCCACATCAAACAACCAAGGGGATCAAGATTATTTTTGCTAAATCAAGTGTTATTTCAACCTAGATCATATCCTTTTCATGGTTTTGAAATAAAAACCAAGGATATTTAAGTTAATCCTTGTTACCTACACCTCTTCATTTTCACTAGTAAGCATATTCTTATCATTTTCAAGTTTCCTTGTCATTTTCATAAGTTTCTTTTCATTTTTGGAGCTTATATGCATGTTATGTGATTTATACCATTTTCTTACGATTTTAGAAGTTATATATACATATTGGTCATCCTATAATTATTCCCATGGTAATCTTTGGTCTTGATGGTGATTAGGAACCCATGACACCCTAAGAAGGTGTATGGTAGGATTAGATTAGTTTTGGAGTTGATTTGAAGGGATTAGAATAGGTTTTGTCCGAGAAAAACTATTTTCGTAAACTATATTTTACATTCTGTCCTTAATTCGGATTTCTGGAAAAACCAACAGTTGATACGACATTTTGGCCTTGATATTTAGAAAATATGCTTTAAAACAAATCCGTGGCCTTTTGAACGGATAAAAACGGAGTTATAACGAAGCCGTGGTGAATTTTTAAAGTTTGACGACGAAACGTATTATTTTCAGGATTTTCAGCTTGCTGTTTTTTAGTATTTTCGAGTCAAAAACTAGCCTTAAGCTTCACAAATTATTTCGACTTCTCAAAAATATATTAGTTTACTTCGATACGAAGCTAAGGACATATATTTCGTAGAAAACGGATTTAAAACGACAAATATATGCATGTTTTCATAAAGTTGCCGTAAATATTATTTTCTGAAAATCTATATTACTTTTACGTTACAAGTATTTCACTAGCTGTAACGTCCATGTTTGCGGCTGTTTTTAACCATGATGTGAAACTTTTTATAACGAAATGTCTTCTAGTAAAATCAAGTTCATCGGCCATATTTTCCAAAACAAAAAGCCGTTTGTCAAGCGGAGTTATAGTGATTTAATTACGGATGTTCAAACATTGGCCGAAACTTATTTTCTGCACACAATTAGCAAAAACCACCATCTTTAGCCTTTGATATCTTTATGATCGAGACCTTTTGGACGAAAACTCCTGAACTGAAACTTTTAGATATCGATACAAACTTTCCAAAACCGTCGAGTTCGTTCTCTAACGATCGACGTACACCATTTTACGACTACTTTTCCGGAGTCATTTTTGTTAATTTCATGATTTTTCCGACGACATTGTTTTGCGACGAAAAGTGTAAATTTCACCAAAAATCATTATAAAACCATTGTAGGATGACATTTTGAAGTAAAAACATGTAAAGTCATTTTTTGAAGGGTCAAGACGTCAAAAGAGTATTTTTCGTCGACGAGTAATATTTTCAAAACCCGTAAATGGTATAAATAACATACGAAGTGCATGCATAACATTACATTGCAACTCATGACATATCATATCATTCGTAATAGGTCCCGGTTGACGCATCACATTATAAACCTCAGTGTACTCACTTTTGCCGTTATTCCAGTTTATCCAAGTGAGTTTTCATAGCCCCGTTTTACATGCTTTCGATTATTTTCAAACCCACGGGGGAGAATACATTGCACTACATTTTTTTGTACGATACCAAGTATGTTAAATTCATTACATTGCTTAAGTTACCACATATGCCAATTTGAAAGTCCCCATTACTTGAACATGAACCGTTAATCTTTGAAGCGATGATGAGTGGATAGATCTATCGAGGGTGACGCCTCCATCCGGGTTGGTGAATCCCAACCAGGCAAACGGATGCATTTCATTTGATGGTATTACGGAGTTGTCTGGCAAACACTCTGCAGGGGCATACATTATTGAACAGTCTAGTTTCGGGGTCATGGGCTTAGAGCAATTGTAACATTATTTTTACGTGACTGGATTGTCATGCATATTCTATACTTGTGTAGTCGTATAAAACATTTACATAAACCTATGATTTCTCACCAACATTATTGTTGACCGTTTTTAGCAATGTATTTTCAGGTAACTGAGGCATTCGCATCATGACATGGTTTAGGGACCTATATTTTGAGTCGCGGCGTCGACTTACATTATGTACATTATGGTACTTTATTTCAAAACATCGTTTGGATTTGTAACATATTTGTATTTTGGCAAACTTTGTAAACCTTTTGGGACCGATGTTGTACTCTGAATGTTGTTTTTATGAAATATCCAACGATGTGTTTTTAAAACGACACTTTAGGTCGTTCAATATAACTGTGATGTGGTGCTATGACAGTCAATCCCCAGGAATTCCATTCCGCTGCAAAACAGGTAAATTGGGGGTGTGACATTAAGTTTCCTTTGATATGAAGTTTAGTATAAGCTCTTATATCCCTTTAGGAGTACATGTGTCTACATATAAACACATAGTTACTAATACAATGCCATGTAGCTTTGTATTAGTCCATTTCACGTCACCTCTCTATGAGTGGTGAGGTGCTTGTGTTTTAAATGTTTATCTTGTATAACTTTGAGTGTAAAGGGTATAGTTTGATCCCGGTAATTACTATTGTTAAGCCCTTAAGTCACGAAACATAAAACTGGGTAACATAAGAATATAATACTTATAAAAATATCTAAACTTATCAATATACTCCAACTAGGTATATTAAAGGTGTGATAAGTCTATTTGGGTGCGTCTATGTTGTTAAAACCTAATAACGTAGGTTCGAGTACGCGTATTACGTAAAGAGTAAAATATTTACGTAAAACTAACAAAGTGGCAATAGTTCATAAAAAATATGATTATTGGTAAAAATAGAGTATTTTGAACACCTAGACTTATCGTAGTCTTGTGTTGATCGCGAGGAAAGTTTACACGATTAAACTTTCGTAATTATTAAAGTCACAACTTTAAATAATTATTTATAGGCAAAGGTGAACAAAAATGTTCAGAGTGTAATAATCCAAAATAGAGTGAATTATTTAACTTGGGAAATTACCAGTTACAGTATTTTCTTTTACGTTACAGTAGAAGTCAAATAGTCAAAAGTCAAAGTCAAGGTCAACTTTTAAGAAGTCAAAGGGTAAAATAGTCATGTTACCTTCTGAAAAATTATGGGTTGCTACATATATATATATATATATATATATATATATATATATATATATATATATATATATATATATATACACACACACTAGTGGTCGAAGCCCGCCCAATGGGCGGGCATGTCTTATAATTATCATTGACATAAATTGCTATAGCGAAAGAAGGAGGGTAATCGTAAAGAAGTTTTTCCATAAAAATTCTATAACATGTCTAAAAAGTAAAATGTAAAACACTGAATTATACTTATTGTTGGCATATTTTGATAGTAGTAACAATTGCTAAGGTGGACTAATGTGATGACATGGCTTAAAAACAATTACATGGCAATGACATGACTTTTCTTGAATAGTCTACGTGTCACTACCAACTATACGCATACTTCCAATATAATACAAAAAATCATTAAGTTTCTGCTAAGTACAAAAATGACCAAACGATCTTTGTGAAACTAGTCCTTTTCATTCTAAATAACTATAGATTACCACTGAGCTCGTTTGACCCGTTTCCTTTTTAGCCAAAATTTTTATATATTATATGCATCAACACATTACAAACAAACTATAACCCACATTTACGTTTGTGTTTAAATCAACACTCTACTTTTGGCATTACAGATTTTGCATACACGTTTTGATCAAAGGTAACACATGCTATTTCAAAGTACCTCCACAACCACACTTGGGTCAAGCTCTAGTTTCTCACTAAGATGCAGACCTTCAGCAAAAGAAGTCATCATACTACCATGAGTAAAGAAATTAAGCTCAATAGCAATGAGTTCAGCTTCGAAGGCATCAACACGGCAAACAACAGCATTTAGCAATTCTTCTTTCTCACAACGCATCACAGATGACTTATCTTCGAGTGTGTCTACCTTTTCTTCAAGTTCACCTAGTATCTTTGGAACCGATGGCTTTTGCATTGATGGTTGTTTCTTTAATACAACATCGACAACCTTATCGACCATGGGAACATACTCATCATATCCAGAGAATTGACCAGCAAAACTTGTAGATACAACCACCTTAGCCTATATAAAAACACAGAAATAATGAGTAGTTGCTAAATTATACTACAAACAAAAGTATGACTGGAGGTCAATGAACATGTGTACTTAAAAATGTGAAAAACTACCAATTTCAAGACTCGAAAAAAAACAAAACAATGTACCAAATAGATAAGTATATGTATGTACTGTAACATCGATATATTATGGTGTTGTACGCATTAGTAGATCCCTTGATCCCTACATTCATAATTATGATGACATCAATTAGAAAAGCAATCGTGAAATTTGTGGCACCCCATATTACTCAAACCAACCCAATCATCAATCATTCAAAATGCAGTGTCAAAATAATGAGATAAGAACAACATTTCAATGTCGAGTTAGCTTACCAAATTAAAAAATGTTGTAGTTCTCTAAATGATGGAATACAGGTTCATGAGCAATCTTTGATGATAATATGCAACTAAACATTAAGGGGGTGTTTGGGATTGCATTCTTTTTTCCGTCTTTTCTAATTACTTTCAAGACTAATCAGTTTTTTGTTTAGTATTATCTACCAAACTGTAACATGTATATATGACAAACTCAAGTTTAACATTGTTTGTAACGAATTATGCCATCGCATTCTAGAATCAGTTATCTAATTATTTCACATTTTCATATTTAAGCAAAAGTTATAAGCTTAAGAAGTTTAGCTATATTCAAATACTCAAAAGTGCCTATCACCTTATAATCTATAGCCAACGCAGATCTTGATTCACGCCTATTGCCTCAAAGCTATACAGGCCAACTGAATAGTTACACATGTCAACGATTAATTTTATATAAAACTGACCTTGCAGCCAAAATCGAGAAATTAATAAAAATGACACAATCCTCTATCGTTGTCTACTCGTGCACCTAAGTAACAAATAAACTTGATCATTATACATACATCATACAAAGAGATCGACACAATATATATAGCCATAATTAATATGTCTGACCTGTGTCTTTAACTTTATCATCAATGTGTTGGAATAGCATATACAACTTGGCACACTTGATACAAAAAACTCGTCTGACCCGTGCTTTTTAACTGCAGTAACCCATCTTAAAGTGACTCGTCTGACCTTTGTTTTTTTAGTAGGATGACCTGTCTGACCCATGTCTTTAACTTGACCAATTTCCGGTGTTACATTTTCATCTAAAGATGCTAAAATTCAGTCTAAAAAAACCTATATTCAAAACAAAGATAAATCACCTTGACGACATGAATCAATATAAAAAATAGTATCAAGTGAATTCTTAAAGAAAGGGAAATAATGTTCCCTATCTTTATGATGAACATGTTATTTAGGATTGAGAATACTTTGTACGGGAGATGTTACTTATTGTGGCATTAATATGTCAGAATTCATACCTCAAAGAACTTATGCTTATATTAGTCAACATGACCTCCACTATGGTGAGATGACGGTTAGAGAGACCTTAGACTTTGTTGGTCGTTGCTTAGGTGTAGGGACCAGATACGACCTTCTAGAAGAACTGTTACGACGTGAAAAGAGGGAGGTATCAAACCATACCCAGAAATTGACGCTTTCATGGAAGACGCAGTAGTTGCTGGTCAAGAATCTAGTGTCGTCACAGACTATGTTCTAAAGGTTACTCTTCAGGCCTTTATTTTTATTTGGGCTTTTTTAGTTTGTAGAGTTGATTCAAACTGAATGTGAACAGATTCTTAGATTGGATATGTGTGCTGATATCATGGTGGGTGATGCAATGAGAAGAGGAATCTCTGGTGGACAGAAAAAGCGGGTTACTACTGGTATTATTTGTCAAACTTTGAACTTACACTGCTGTATAAGTAAAAAATTATACGTTCGCTCAATTTGTCAAAAGTTGAATTAACATTTGTTTTGATAAACAAAATTACTTATACATTGGAATATATGGAGTTTTTGTACCTTTGCTTGTAAATGTTCCTTATTTTGACCCGTTATTCATCCTACACATATTTCCACGTCGAGTTTATGCTTTTGAATAGACTGATGACTCAATACACACCTTTTTTATGTAACTTCGGGAGAAATGCTAGTTGGGTCAGCAAAAGTTTTCTTCATGGATGAAATCTCAACTGGTTTGGACAGTTCAACCACGTATCAGATAGTCAAATTTATGAAACAGATTGTTCATATTATAGATGTAACAATTATCATCTCACTTCTTTAGCCTACACCCGAAACATTCGAATTGTTTGATGATATTATACTACTCTCTGAGGGCCAAATTGTCTACCAAGGCGCACGTGAAGACATCCTCAGTTTCTTCGAGAGTGCAGGGTTCAAATTTCCTGAAAGAAAAGGAGTTGCTGACTTTTTGCAAGAAGTTGCATCAAAGAAAGACCAAGAACATTACTGGTTCAAAAAAGATGAACCTTACTGTTACGTCTCGGTGCCTGAATTTGTTCATATTTACAGCCAGTTTCAAGTTGGTGAGAGGCTTTATGTTGATCTTGCAGTTCCTTATGATAAGACCAAAGTGCATCCCGCTGCTTTAGTGACAAAAAGTATGGTATATCAAACAAAGAGCTCCTAAAAGCAAACTTAGCTAGAGAACTGCTTTTGATGAAAAGAAACGCTTCCTTGTACATATTTAAGACCACTCAGATCACAATAATGTCAGTTATTACTTTCACAATGTTCTTCAGAACTGAAATGAAAGTTGGTATTATAGAAAGCTCCACTAAATTGCGGAAAAACTGCTTTTCCCTTTAACCCTTTGTACACAATTTAATTTCGATAAATTTTACTAAAGTTGATTCCTTTCCAAGATATAATTCAGCAATTTTGTTTAAAGTATGATTTGGTGGGGAAAAGAGTCTGTAAAAATAGAAATTTAAGCACTCCAAAAACTTACAGCAAAAGCGTTGGGCTTGTTCGTTGAAATACGGTTTACCTGATTTTAATATCAGATTTCGTTCGATCGAGGCTTGGGGTATCAAAAGTAAGGACAATAGCCTTGCAAACAACCTTTTCGGAATGCTTTACCAACTGAATAATCAGATTTCTGTCTTTATACACCTGCCAATCTGACGTTTTCTTGCTTATGGTGTCAGATAAGCTCTAAACAACTTCCCTATGGTTAAAAACTATTCTATCC
Organism: Chrysanthemum seticuspe; assembly: GCA_019973895.1. Taxonomy (NCBI): domain Eukaryota; kingdom Viridiplantae; phylum Streptophyta; class Magnoliopsida; order Asterales; family Asteraceae; genus Chrysanthemum; species Chrysanthemum seticuspe. Next base: position 178,086,602 of record BPTQ01000005.1, on the reverse strand, counting down.
CTGGACTAAAAAGGAATGTAAAAAAAAGAAGAAAAGAAAAGATTTTTAAAAGAAAAACACTACACAGGGTGTTTAACGTTCTCATGATGATCAATTGGAATTCTTATTGAATTCTAATGAATCACCTCATGTCATATAGGGACGATAAAGCTTAAGGTCGTTGTAGTCTTTAAATAGTTTCCATTATTACATTAAGATGATCAAAGAAGCAGGATACGACCATACTATTAGTCATCTAGCTAGACCCATTCAAAAAGGTCAATCTCTTTAATATAATAAACAAAGATCAAATGACATATATCTCTATGGTTTCCCTTCATATCAATCAATCATCCATTGCATATAGAAACTTAAAGGCAACAATAATCCTGACCAAATTCATTAATCTTTGTTTTGAATAGAACTTATAATTAGCAGTTATGAACTTACAACATCAGTACAAGTCCACCATTAACTCCTGCCCAGAAGTGGTCAGTACTGCTGGCTGTCAAAATAGCCCTATTATTTTCTCCTACATTTCTTTCCAAGTTTTGTCAATTAAGAAATAGATAAATGTTAGTAAAATATCGGTCTTGATATTCTTTGTGGATTTATGTTCAGCAGAATTTGTATATGTCAGTACATTTATAACTGATATATTAAATAATTCCAAACACCTTCATAGGATTGAAACCCAAACTACTATCAAAATTCCTGTAAACTAAAAACGCCACACCATTTAAACCATACCTGCAAGATTCAAATTTGGCTATAACTAATTGGAAATGGGAGACGAATAAGATAATTAGTTGAGCTAAAAAGAAACATGTAAGATAGTTCAACAGGGTACTTCTCTCCGATGCACTATAACCTAATAGTGATGGAAATTCACCTTTCAGGGCAGAAGTTCAATGAACTCTCATCCTGATCAAAAGGATTCATGTCATATCTTGAAAACTTGCTTCCAATAAGTCCAACTTCTGCCAAACCTGAAGATCCAAATCCATTAAAGGCATGAAATACCCAAATAATTCATCCCAAAACATGCAACAACATATCTCGAAATATTAAAATCAAGAAAGTTTAGATTTCTCGTTTCACCTGATTTTGGGATTGTTCCCACTCGAGCTTGTGCAAGCGCCGCTCAAGTACAGTGGTCATATTTTTTTCTTCTTTTTTATCACTTGAACGAAGTAGGCCAATTAGTAAGTTGATGGCCCCATTGTTTGCTGTAACGATACGGTTATGCATATTATGACTGGCAAGTAACCTATGCTCCCTTGTAGCATTCCATACTTCATCAAGTGAAGTGGTACTTAAGTTGTCAACCAATTTTTTCACTTGGGTTTGAGCTCCACTATGATCAGGCTTCGTTTTTGTGGTTGGAGTAGAAACTATTCTCGGTCCAAACCTCTTTGATGGCCTGCACCATAGGTCGCATTGTGTCGCTGAATCCAGAATTGAAAGTCGCTGAAGAAGATGGATCTGAATATGCAAGCACGACCATCGAGTGCACCGGAAAGTGGTATCAGATGGGGAGGAAGAAACTGCAGATACATTTGTTTGTTTTCTCATCTTAATAGGCTAACGACAAATAGCATTTTTCGGAAATAAATTTACCCTTTGGAGACCCATGTAGAAACAATGTGGATACTGGACTTTGATACAGTTGTTAATACAAATAAGCCGTAAAAACGTTTATTTAAATTTTACGATCTTCTAATGTTTTGTCGATAACAAACGTAAAATGATTTTAACGAAACAAATAAAATACGTAAATGGTTTGAGCCAATAGTTTTCTAACAGACTTGCGTTTTCACATAAAACACTAAAACAAGTATAAGTGATTTTATGATTTAGTAATACATATGTACAACAACTAGTGTTTACATATTGGGAAAATATATACATAACTAGTATGTATTATAATGGTTAAAAACTACAACCCATGGAGCATATCCATAGCCTATGATATTGACCCATACCTATTTGACTAGATGAATTGCATCTATTAGATACATTGTATCTAATGAAATACCCATGGATCAACCCATAACCCATGACCCATGACCCATAACCAAAATACCCATGGGCAAAGAGGAGCGTCCCACGGATCCCTAGCATTACAGTAGACGGATCCCTTGAGGGTGGGATCCGTGGGATCCGTGGAACAGTAGACATTTTCTCTCTATAAATAGTGAGCCATTTCTTCATTGTTTCTTACCCCTTTCTCACATACTTTCTCCCTAAGTTAAAAACTCTCTAACCCCAGATCCAAGTGATCTAAGTATGTAGTTTTGTTTTTGTGTGATTCTATAGGTTCCTCTTAAAGGCAAGATCACCACCTTTGAAGTCAAGCAAGCTCAAGTCCATGAGTTGCCATGCTACCTCATCATCAAGTCTACTGAAGTTATCTTGTTGATGGTTCTTTCTCAAAGAAGTGTAGTGTTGAAGACATTAGTGAAAGATGTATCAAGTGTCAAGACGAAGACATTAGTAAAGGGTGTCGATCGTCCGTGTTGTAGGCATTAGTGAAGGGTGCCTAGAAATCAAGTCACAAGACATTAGTGAAGGGTGTCTTGAAGATCTAGTCAAAGGCATTAGTGAAAGGTGCCTAAGATGTACATTCGGATATGGTGTGTTTCGATGTACAAGATAGATTAGTATTGGATCCAAGGATATTGATATCCTTGATGATGTTGTAATAAGGAGTTGGTCTCCTTTGGGCTTAAGTACTATGTAGTGTTGGGTAGTAGTTCCTCCATTGTAATGGAACTCGGTACTTAGCCTAGTACCGGATAAAGGGTAGGTGACGTTGTGGTAGGTGTGGTTCACCTTGGTGTAAAGAACCCGGTGGTTAGCCTAGTACCGGAAAAAGAGTAGGCAACGTTGTGAAGGTTTCTCCACCATAAGGAGTCGGTGTTGTGTAGTATTTACGACCTCTCGAGTAGGTGACTCGGGGAGTGGAGTAGGGCAAGGAAGGTGTCCTTGTAGCCGAACCACTATAAATACTCGCGTTGTGGTTTTGTGCCTCTTACTCTTTATCTTTTCATTACATATTTACATTTCTATATGTTTGTTTATCAACATCCAACACACATCCAAGTAGATTGACATAAGTCATTCTAAATAGTTTAAAACAAAGTTTTAATTTGTAAAACTATTCAACCCCCCTTCTAGTTTTCCAAAATTGGCATCAGAGCTTCGTTATCAAGTTTCTTAAATTATATTGTACTTCAAAAACTTGATACAATCCATGGTTAATTGAAAACCACAAAGAAGGTTTTTCATTAAAACATACACCATAACTTTTAAAACTCTTTGTTTGGATGTTGATTAGATGACAACATTTTTCTTATTATTTATTCTTCATTTAATTGCACTAATCCTCTTTGTCATGTTGCTTAGTTAAAGCTCATACCTACGAAGCCATAGGAATCGCTTGGTATCAAGAATACCTTCCCTAAGAAGGTATCTTAAACACAAAGGAGCCAGAATTGTCTACTGACATTTGTTGTGTCGTTTGTAAAGACATTCCTAAGTGCATTAGAGGTATGACTTTCCATTTATTTCTAAATAACATTAGCTTGATAAATAAGTATACTTACATAGGTATTTATATGATTATCTTTCGTGCATATTCATGTATTACATGTTGCTTTATTAGGAAGCCTTTCTCACATACGTGTTACTTTTTTGTCTAAAGTCGTGGTTTATAAAACTTGTGTTTTATTTCATTTAATCCAAAAATCATATCCTTCTAATAATAAATCAAAACGCAAATCTCAAAAATTCCTCCTTCCCCATAAATAAACCATTCGTTGTCCTCTCTATCAAATCCCCACTTTTTCAAATCTTCCACTTTAAAAAACTACCTCTTATTCAAAATTTCATCTTCCTCTCATCTCAAACCAAAAACAAGAAGGTTCATCATCAACATGGTTTACATCGCCCTCGTGCTCATCGCCTTAACACTCATCGCTCTTGTGTGCCCTATGATGAAGTTCTCATACGGAGACATATACTTTGTGTTGTTAATCTACATAGGGGTTATATACCAATTCCTTTGTATCATTCTTAGCATTGAAATGAAATATTACTAATAGTCTAGTTTATCTAGGTTATTATTATCATAATGTGTTCGTCATTTCTTTTGATTTATATCTTTCGTATTCTTTCGTGATACACTAAAAACCATGTATGCATGCTAAAAGAAAATGTAGGCTAAAAAACCTATGTTTTTATTAAAAAAAAAAAAAAAAAAAAAAAAAAAATAATAAATAAATAAACTGCTTCTGTTACTACAGATCTACGGATCCCGGTAATTATACTAACCGGATCCCTTATGAAAGGGAACCGCAGGAACCGTCCTCCTGGATAACAGTTTTTCATGCAAAATAAGAACCACTTTCATCCCAAAAAGAAATGTTCTACTTGAATGTCAAACATTAAGTGAGTTAAATGTCCTTGTTAATAAACATCTTGTAAAAACGTTAGGTAATCACTGTGTTGCCCGTAATACGTCACATCCTATTAACTCCTCTTTCCTATAGGTTTCGCTATGTCGCATGAATATGAGTTTGATTTTTCACTCACTAACGTCTACACTCCTAACATCTCCCTTGAGCCCAACACCCCTGACAATCATGTCCGTGGGTTCAATCATCTCGAAACCAGTCACTTCCATGAAGAACGTATTGTTGACACCCCTCTATAATTCGAAGAAAGTATCAATACTTCCTTCAGAGCCATAGGACTAGAATGTCTTCTCGAAATTAACGAGAAAATATGTCCAAGGTTTGTATTGGAATTCTTTCGTCAAGTTGAACTCGTTCGTAACGAGGATTGCTCTCTATCTCTTTGTTTTTGGATCAAAAACCAAAATTTTGTTTTAACCCTTGGGCAATTTGCTCACATCCTCCTGATTCCAAATCATGGACAATGTGCCTTCACTGAAGATTGGTCTCTTGATTCTCTCTTCAACTTTCGTTAAGAAAATAGCTCATATTGTTCGCACATACCTTCCCCGGAAGACTTGAATCGCATATTATGCAAACCCCATTACTCTGATCCAAACATTATCCATACACGGGATATCCGAGAAGAGTACAAGCCTCTTGCACTCATCCTACGTGAGAATGTTTGGAGCCTTAGGGGAAATCGAGAAATCCTTTCCGCTTGTTGTGCTCACATAATGTATTGTTTGCTAACACAACAACCATACAATCTCGCCTACTTCTTCGCAAGGTGAATTGTAAATCTTCAAGGCTCAAAGAATAAACTAATCCCTTATGGATTGTTCTTGACGCACCTTTATCATAACATCATGCACTTTCATCCTCAATTTCAAAGTTCGTTGTACGTACTTGTGAAAAAGATGATGGAAACTCTAAACGCATCTCTTTTTAAGACTTTCTTCATTCCTGAATCGGCAAACACTCATCAACCATTTGATGATCCATCTAGCGAAAACGCTCAAGAAATTTAGCTTTCTTTCAAAATAGGATCAAACCTTAGTATCCATGTTTTCTCAATATAACTCATTTCTTTCACGAAATAAAATATCTTACGTTTGATCTTCCAGCTACATTAGTGTTAGAACCTCTTAGAAAAACACTAACTTTGAAATATGATGCATTGTCAAAACCCTTGCATAACTTTTGTAAAGGTTCTGCTCAGCAGAGAGACGGATCCCGGAGTTTGTGCTAGACGGATCCCTACTCTTAGGGAACCGTGGGATCTGGCGAAAAGAAAATGCAATTGCAATCATTGTATTTCAAAACATGTCTTTGGATTACTTCACACTAAGCTAGACATAGTGCCTTAAGACAAATTGATTCCTTTTCAAAGTTGAGTAAATTCGTACTCACGCATAACTCACTTAGATCACACTCGAAACATTTATAGATCTATTATTTCACTTAAACTCATTGCTCTTCCGCTCTCAAGCTCACTCGTCATTTCTCACATGATCCCTCACATCTAGCTTTGGAAATCTTTCAATTATGGCAAAATTGATCATAATCATCCTTGCCTCAAAATTGGTCAAAATTGATCAAATTCTAGTTTTTCCATCTTAAGCCTTTAGGATATTCTCCAAAACATTATCCTAAGTCAGTATCTGATCTCTAGGATCATTTATCTCCATTTGACACTCTCAAAATCTTTAGTGTCATCTTTGTTCATTCATTGGTACTCTTGAAAGTTCTAATTTCTTCCATAAAAGGCAATCATTAGCTAGATTACTCATTTCCCTTGAACATTTATGTACCCTTTTCATTTTAGATGCTTAGGAGAACTGAAACACTCAAGATGGCATACGCTTTAGACCTTACAAACATCATTGTTACTCTTCTCCATCTGCTGAGAGACGGATCCCTAGGATTAGCCTAGACGGATCCCTAGGATTAGCCTAGACGGATCCCTCGTTGGAGGGAACCGTGGGATCCGTATGACAGATTTATGTCAACTCTAGTGAAAACAATCATTTCAAGCTCATCTTGCTAACTTGAACACTCCATCTCATCTTAAGTAAGTTCCTAGATAAGTACAACTCTGAAGTTGACTCTTGTGCATGCTAATCATCACATTCCAAAGAAGTTTAGTGGCTTAAGTCTTGAATGCACTTGCCAAATCCCTTGCTTTATAAACCACATTGTTAGGACTCCTAAAGTCATCATCCTCATCCTCATCCTCACTTTCAGCACTTAAAAACATTCACAAACCTCTTTGAATCATCTCATCATGAGGAAAGCTCCAAGTAGTAACTTATCCACCAAAGAACCACCGAAGAAAATTGCTTGTGTTGTACACGAAATCCCTTCAACCGAATCATCTTCGGTCAAATCTACAAATGCAAGGATTTCTGCTCCACCAATCAAACCAATCCCTAAAAGGATAGTTCCCACAAAACTACCTATGCCAAACACCACCATACCTCCTAAACCAAACAATCCCATTTCCACTAAACCATCTCCACTGGTGCCTAGAGCTATTTCATTCACAACTCCACTCTCATCGCCATACCTCTACAATTTAGAGGATTTGCCTCCTAGGCCGTCTCATCCTCCTCCACCGACAACATTCTCCTCAATAGGAGGATTAATGGTACAAAATCAAGGTGTTGAGTCAACACTAGCTCCGGCTTCCATTTCGCCGTCACCATCAAATAATCCCATTTGGATTACGAGAAATTATCAAAGTCAACCACCCGACCATATGGAAGTTGACACTTCTCTACCACCATCATTCTTGGTTGAGCCATCTTCAAATGCGCCTCCACCAATCCCTCCGTCTTGTGAGGCCCCCCAACCCGCTTCACTTGATCCTTCGCATCAAGCAATTTCCTTTCTTCCACCACCACTACCTAGCCATGACAAAGATTTTTATCATTGTCAACATGTTGAAAGTTTGATACATGAAGTACGGGAAGATAAACGGTTCATGCTCTATCACCTCCTCGAACGTTTCGACGAGATTAAACCTAAACAAACTTTAGCTAGAGGATTTTAGTGGTGTCTTAGTATCAAGCGTTACTTAGATAAGTCTAGTAATCCAAGTCATGTACCATTCGTTTTCTTAGTTTTTAGAGTCATGTATATCATACCACTAGTTTTATTAAATGAAATTACATGATACTTGCTATATATCTGAGTATATGATTATGTTGTATAATACATATCTCACTTTGATGTTAACATTATTTGTTATATCACCATTGCTGAATTTAGTCATCAGCCAGATGGATCCCTGATATTTGCCTAGACGGATCCCCCAAATGAGGGAACCGTGGGATCCGTACAACAAAAAACTATTTTTATACTAACTTGAGTCCTATTTGCAGGAAATTATGCATTATACTTGTTTTCTAACCTTTGTTTTGTAGTCATTCAATTTACACATGAAGAGTATTGACACCCTAAAGCTAGGGGGAGCTTTGTGTCAAAGCTATACATTGCAAAATCACTTGCAATATAAAGATTACATTTCATGACGTCCCTTTGCAAAGTTGTAATCATCAAGGGGGAGGATATTCGTCACATAGACGAAATCTTTTGCAAACTTAGTTGCAAATGAATTAGCTTAGTATGAATTTTCTTGACGCCCTCACATAGGGATGGACTCGTCAAGGGGGGTTAAGACGAGATCTTTTCCCGTTACTTGCCCTCTATATTATTTTTCTTTTATTTTTCTCACATGTTTTTCTTAAAACAATGTGTTAGTTTATTTTCGAAGCTCTTTTTGTTTCGACAAAAAGGGGGAGAAGAAAGTAAAAACTACAAATTCAAACTTTTACAAATTTTAGCTTTTCCTTGTAGCCGAACCACTATAAATACTCGCGTTGTGGTTTTGTTCCTCTTACTCTTTATCTTTTCATTACATATTTACATTTCTATATGTTTGTTTATCAACATCCAGCACACATCTAAGTAGATTGACATAAGTCATTCTAAATAGTTTAAAACAAAGTTTTAATTGGTAAAACTATTCAACCCCCCTTCTAGTTTTCCACAACGGTGATATGTGACCACCTATACTTGACACATTAATGTCCATTGGATCCGTGTCCCACCTCTTGAAACGACTATCTATTACCAATACTTGACACAATATTCCATTGTATTACCTTCATAGACAAACCTCCTTTGTTTATTCCTTTCGAATGAGGTAACAGAAGGTTGTCCAGCTACATGTGCTGTAATCCGATCAAACGATAATCTCTATGTCAATTAAATCCAAATTATAGCAATAACTATGCGCCACACTATCCAGCTTACCATTTGAACCTTGAGCATATGCAACAGAATCCATTTCAACAGGAAGTAAATGTGGCAGGTGCAGATGCACTATAAAGCAACGCCCGTCAAGTTCACGAACGACCCCCGTCGCAAAATTAAATATCATGAAATCAAGGTAAGGGGCTGAAGGTGCGGTTACAATGTCGTCAAAACCATCAGGACCATGAAGCAAGTATGATGATTCTCACTTCGATAGACAAACTCAAACTTTGGTTTATGGAAGATTCTGTACTGAGGTTCTTGATTGATTTCATTGAAGTGTAGAAGTGGTGCGGTGACGTTGAGTTGTTTTTGGTAACTTTCGACCCCGAGCTAGAGATCTTCAACACGTTCTTGGATATTTCTGCTTCAGATGAATACCAGGAGTGCAGTGATATACTTAATCTGAATATCTGTCGGAAATTGACGCATCCTTCCTTGTACCTTGAGAAGATACATGTCTTCAATGTCATTGAGAGACAATTCGGGAAAGTCAACTTCGGAGAAATCGTACTCCTTTTCATCTTGTCTTTTAACGACGATCTTGGTCAAGAAGGAAAAATCTCACTTGGTATCCGTTTTGAGAGACATGATAGCAACTATCCTTTGATCATGCTTCACATCCTTGTTAGACTTACCGACTCTGTTGCTCCTATAGAAAAGCCTTCGTCTTTCTGGCTAGTGATGGATTCCAAACAAAGCATCTATGTCGTACTCTAAAACTTTGTCAATGAACAAGTTTGTGACGTCTTCTTTGATAGCTTTGTTGGTGGAGAACAAGGAAGCCGGTATGTTGAATGTAGGGGATGTAGCATATTTTTTTTCTGATGTTGCTTCTGTGTTGTAGAAACTCTATATCGTTATTGAAGAAGAATCGAAACGGGATCTTGGGTTGTTCGGGTTTTCTGATCGTCGGTAGTGGTTTGGTCCAGTCAGTGTTTCCTTTATAGAGTAATCAATATTGGACTTTGGATTATGCTAGTCAATGTTGTTGGACATTGCACGGGCAATGCTGTCCAAATGATATCCTAGCTCAATTTCATTTCCGGATCTTTCTTTAAGTAAGTTGAAAGCATCATTCTTGATCTGGCGGAGTTCCCTTTTGGTCATTTTCTTGATTTTGAATTCACTCTTTAGGACTTGAACCTGTTCCAGAGTGCGACCATCCAGAGGCTCTTGACCTTCTTCGAGAGGTGGTTGCGCCTCTACCAAGTTGTTGACCAATTCGAACTCCTCTTTAGTATCGTCGTCTAACCAGGAGACAATAGACGGTTTCTTTCCTTTCTTTCTGGAGGATGATTCTGGTCTTTATGATGGTTGAGGTGTAGGTTGATGTTTCGGTTGTGGTTCAGGTTGTGGCTCAGGTATATCATGATACTCACCACCAGTGTATGTAAAGTGATCACCGATTTTCTCCATTGGTGGTGTGGTTTCTGAATCCCTTGGTTGATCAAATGGAGGTTGCTGTATTGCTTGTTGTGTAGTGGTGGTGGTCTTAGTAGGTGGTGGTGGCATGGTGGATGATGATCCTCCAGTTTTCTTCTGTCTTTTAGCATTGGGATCCTGATCTGGGTCATCATCTTTCCTTGGTATTTTATCCTTCCCCGCATCTTCCTTGCACGGTGTACGAAGTTGGCGAGCAACGAGAAGATCATAAAGTTGGTCATTTTCCTTGCTGAAAAATGGAGCTCCAGTGGCCATTTTAGTCACTAGCTCTGCAATCAGATCTTCCTCGGAAACAACTGGAGGCTTGACCGACTTAGTTTCCATGACCACCGGTGTCGAAAGATCCATAACCACTTCGGCCAATGTGTTCACTTGTTCTTGAAGACGGTTTTGTTTTCGAGTCCGTGAGTGGTGTACAACTTTCTGAATCTTGGATTTGACACGAGACATCCATGTGTCAGTCTTCTTCTTAACAGATTTTGTGGTTGATTTTGTTGTTTTATGTGTTGGTGTAGTTGTCTGTTTCCTTCTTTAACCTTTCCACTTCAGCTCTAGCAGCTTCTTTTTCAGCCTCTTTTTGCTTCATTTCCTCTGCATCCGCATTAACATCATCATCAGTAACTCGTTCATCCTTATCGATACGTAATCTCCTTCGTCATACATCTCCTCATCTTCACCATGCTCTTCTTCTTGTAGTAGTTGTTGTTGTTGCTGTGTTTGCTTCATTTCGACTGTAGTTGTGACAGTGACACTCTGATCCTTACAGGGTTGATTAATCGGATCGGATGGGGTTAGAGTAGTCTGCAGTGGATCTTTCGGATGTGGAGGACTACTGTTGGAACCTCCTGCCCCACCGGGTTGATAAACTGAAAAGGTTGAAGCTTGATATTCCATCCTTTTCTGTTTCAACGCCTTCTGATATTGTCGTTCCTCTTCCTTCGGATCATACTCTAAGTCTGAGTCATGTTGTTCTTCTTCAAGAGGTTTCTTCCCTTTATCGGCCTTGTTGGCATCATCAGAAGTTTCATATTCATCGATATCCTTGTCAAGTTGTTCATATGTAGGGCTTACATGCTTTTCCTTCTCCTTTGTGGAGTCATCAATACGAACTTCACTGTAGATAACTTGTTCGTCCAACTCTGTTTCTGAGTCATCATCATGTTGTGATGTTGGCTCAGGTGAAAGTTCTGCCTTTACAACATTGACGGGAATTCTCCTCTTTACTAATCTTCTGGTTTTCTTAGACTTAGTCTTGGTGGTACTTGCAGAACTTCCAGCTTTATTGGCTCTGGTCTTGACCGCTAGAGCAACAATCTCATCCATGAACCCAATAAGTTTAGCTAGAAGAGACTCCCTATAGTGTTTTTATGAAGTAGCATCTTTGATCTTATTAGTTATGAGGCACACAGGGAGTTCTGCTCCTTGTTTACGAGTGGTTGTCCCATGGAACCTATTTGATTTGAGTGTAGGCTCAGTTATCATGGTGTGCTTGTTGGGGTCATCAAGTCGTTTGGGAATATTCTCATACTTTCTGAGGAGGTTGCGAATGATTAGCTTAGTGAAGCAGGATCTTGGTGCCTCCCTTCTTAAGATGCTGCATCATGTCCTCCCAGATAAGGCTAGCATAGTCTATGTGGTTAACATGGACCATTCCCCAGAAGATTTGTAAATGCATAAGTTTTTGGTGTTCATGACCGCTATCTCTTCTCGAGACTGACTTAGCAATCATGAGATATAATGTTCTCCATGGTTGCGGGATGTTTTTGACGTCAACTATAGAGTGAGTAGAGATAATACCAGAGGATTTGTCATACCCGACGTTGACCAGGAAATCTAGAATCTCCGTCACTGTAGGAGTCCTGACATAATCAGCTGGGGAGTTGATATCTAGAAGCAAAAGAACAACACGAAGGTCATCAACAGAGAAATCCGGTGCTGATGCTGACTTTGTGAGAATGAAATTGAAGGGATGTTGCAGAAGGATGTCTACAGCAACTCTGCAAGGAGATTCTGAGCAGGTGAAGTTGTTGAAATCAGCATGAAGGTTGTTCTTGCCAATCATTCTGTTATAGCCAGGTGGGAATGTGTTGGCCAGAGTGAGTTCTGCTGGGGCATTGACATTAGCTTGTTGTTCAACCATTTTGTAATCTGAAAGGGATTAGATAAAGAAACATACATATGGAAACAAAGTGTGTTAGTTTAAGTCTGATTCGTTTTCTAATGCCTTGTGTGATGATATTACATTTATGTTTGTTACATGTCCTAAGTCACATATGTCTGTATACATGAAGTTGTGGTGATAAGTTACGTGAACGTGTTAATTTTGAAGTTTACAAACACATTTATCACTTAAAACACAACATATTCACTTTTGTTTGCTTATGCGTAAGATTTAACTTGTGACTTATGCGTAACAGAATAAGACCGGTGAACAGTGACTTATGAGTAATTTGTTTCCTTATTCGTAAAGATGGTAGCTTATGCGTAAGAATAAGTCTAAAGCGTAAGACTATGCTTATGCGTAAGAATTTCTTACGCGTAAGACATATTCAAAAGCTTTTAAGCTTATTCGTAGGAATATGCTAGAGTTTACGCGTAAGGCTTATTCGTAAGAATAAAGCTTATTTGAAACACCGTTCCTTACTCGTAAGAATAAGTTACGCGTAAGAATAAACTTTATTCGTAAGAATAAAGTCTTATGCGTAAAGATCCATGTTTACGAATTTCTTTCCAAGAAACTCATATTCCACTGTAGACGTCTTATTCGTAAGAGTTATACGTAAACTTTTTTCTTATTCGTAACATGTTCAAAACCTTTCCTGTCTTACGATTAATCCTCCTGTTAACATAAACATGAAATTTTTGATTACAATTCTCTCAAATCATCACAACGAACATAAAATTGGCATTTAAACACATTTCTTATACACAGACAGGCTTATTCGTAAGATTTCTTAAACCCTAAACCCTAGGTTTACGAACAAGAAATTTGTCCATTCAATTCAAGAAATTTTTGTTTCTAGGATATCTGAAGGTGCTTAGGAATGGTCTAAAACAAGTTTTAACACATTTTGTCCATTCAATCAAAAGAATCAAACTGAACGAACACATAAACCCTAAATCTTAAGTTTTCAACTTAGAGATGATTTTGGTCTAATTAGATGTTAAAAAAACATGTACATAAACCTTTTCTAACACTTTATTGTTCATACATACACATCAGATACCTCAGAAATCAAAAACCCCAATTTGATTCGTATGAACCCTAATTTCAAAAACTTTCAATTGGTGTTCTTGGGTGCAATTTGATGATGAGAACATGTTTAAATATCAATATTGAACGTTTTAACACAACACATTTCATCACAAACACACTTATTCGAAAACACCCAAATTGTTCATAAGAACGATTATTTCAAAAATCATTTTGGAAAGTTTTAACCATTGGATCTTTGAGATATTAAAAACCATTGTTTAGAATGATTATCAAAACATATTTCAACTTATAGATTTTTGAAAACGTGAACGGATTGTTTAAATGAATTAGTATCGTGGATCTTGGTGGTTGAGGAGAGTTAATGCAAAAGAGATTGTGAGATATAACTTTTCACATACACATCAAACCATAACACAAGGTGGCGAATAAGATGGAATTCTAGAGAGAGAAAGTTAGAGGTTTAGGGAACTTAGTGAGAGAAAGTGAAAGATATTATTATGAGCTCCAACTCTCTACCTTGGAAGGTAGAGAGTATATATAGTCTTACATAACTCGCCACACTTTGGGCTGTGGATCAGGCATACAGTGGGTAAAGACCCGTCCGTCCTCCACGGTGTTACTTAACTAAATTACTACTTAACTTAAAAGAACTACGACTACGAGCTTTCTAACGAATACATATACTTGAGGTGACCGACTCTTTAATACCGGGAATTTCTAATTCCTAACAGAGATTCATTAAATGGTGTAGAACTTATTGTTTTTGTTAAAATTTTAATTTCAAAACTTACACTTTTAGTCCCCTAACCTCAAAAAGGTTTCAACCAAGACCCATTAACTCACATTTTGGTTAGACACAAGTCATTTTAGCAAGAAACTTGACGATACACCCCCTCGAATTTTGAAATACGAATTTTATAAACCAATTGAGTCCGAGGAAGGTATTTAACCATGATATATAACCAACACTTTTGAGAAATAACATATTTTTGGTTCCATGAAAGTACAAGGTTTTATGAGACGGAAAAATATTTACATTCTCCCCCCCCAAAAATTGTTCGGGAAAAAATAGTGAAATATTTGATAGAACATAAAGTTGATGGAAGTTTTGTACTTGCAATGTTTGTTTTTCAGACAAAATTGAAATGAAAAATATTTTTGGATTTTATAAGATTTTATATTTTTGTATTTTGTTTTTGAAAAAATATTTACAAAAATGGTTTTGGTGTTTGACTTTTCAAGGTAGTTTTAGAAATTCATCCAGTTCTTATGTAGATGCCAATCCGGTGAACCAAGTCAGCAAATCTTGCGGGAGGCAAGGCTTTGGTGAATAGGTCCGCCAATTGATGTTCTGTACCTACAAAGTATAATTCTACCGTTCCCTTATCCACGTGCTCTTTTATGAAATGGTATCGAAGATCAATGTGCTTTGACTTTGAGTGTTGAACTGTGTTGCACGAGATTGCAATAGCACTTCTGTTGTCACAGTACACCGGAATCTTGTTGAATAAATACCCATAATCCTTGAGTTATGTTCTCATCCAAATGACTTGAGCACAACACGCAGACATGGCTACATATTCTACTTTAGTTGACGACTATGATGTACAGTCATGTTTCTTCGATTTCCATGACACCAGTTTATCACCAATGAATTGTAAACCTCTAGAAGTACTTTTACGTGTATCTAAGCATCTTGCGTGGTCAACATTTGAAAATGCAATTAGTTCAAAACCAGAATCCTTCAGATACCAGATCCCCAAGTTAATGGTTCCCTTGACGTATCGGAGGATTCTTTTAGCCTCTAAGAGGTGTCTTTCAGTGGGTGGTGACTGATAACGGGAGCAAAGATATACAACAAATACTATGTCGGGTCTACTGGCTGTTAGATACATAAGAGACCCAATCATACTACGGTATTTGGTAGGGTCAACCAGTTTCCCATGTAAATCAGCATCCAGTTTACAGGTCCGACTTAGTAAAATACCACGGGGTGATTGATGAACTCGTATTCCTAAGAAGAACGTAAGTTCACCCATCATTGACATTTCAAAATTTGTTTTCATTAGTTTTGAAAAAGCATTTGAGTACTTTTTGTGAGTAGAACCAAAGATGATATCATCCACATAAATCCGAAAAATTAAGATGTGTGCCCTGTGATATTGAATAAACAGTGTGGGGTCGACCGATCCTTTGATAAATTTATTAGCAAGCAAGAAGGATGACAGCTTATCATACCACGCCCGAGGGGCTTGTTTGAGGCTATAGAGAGCATTTTTCAATTTTTAGACATGATTAAGGAACTCTGGATCAACGAAACCTTCCGAATGGCTAACATACATTGTCTCCTTAAGTTGACAGTTCAAAAATGCAGCTTTGACATCCATTTGGTAGACGGTGATGCTCATGTTAGCCGCGAATGCCAGAAAAATCCGTATAACCTCAATTCTAGCAACCGGTGTGAATGATTCTTCAAAGTCGATATCGTCTTCCTATTTGTAACCCTTAGCCACCAGACGTGACTTGTTATAAATAATCGTTCCTTCAGAATCTAACTTATTCTTCCAAAGCCATTTTACACCAATGATGTAGAACCCTATCAACCCATTCCCATACTTCTAAATGTTTGAACTGGTTCAGCTCTTCTTGCATGGATTTAATCCAGTTGTCATGATTCATTGCATCCTTAATGTTTTTTGGTTCTTTTTGACTGACAGTGAGTGCATAAATGCAGTGTTCTCCGTCAGTCTGAAGGCGTTGTCTAGTTACGACTGGTTGGTTTGGGTTGCCAATAATATTGACAAGAGGATGATCTTTGGTCCATCAGTGTGTGGAAGGTTTGTGTTGATATATATTGTGCAGATTAGATGGATTCAGATGGCTGGTAGAAGATTCAACAACATCTGGATTTTCCATTTATGATGAGAAAGGGTTGAAAAAAGCATTTCCATCATAATCCGCAGGTGCAGGTACATTGTGGTTTAGAGGATCATCAACTGGGTCAGGGTCATTAGAATCGGTTTGTTCAACTGTTGTTGGAGATTCAACTGGCGGTGCATCAGCAACAGTTGTTGTTGTTTCAGGTGTATCAGGTATTGGAATTTGATCTGGTTGAGCAGAAAACAGTTGATACATCTGGAGCACGTTGATCAAAATCTTCATTGAACAGAGGAGCAACTCACGTTTCCATCTGACGACGAGTGAATTGAAAGGTTTGGTCGCTGATGATTGAGGGAAGTTAAGACGATTATGTCCGGGTTCTAAGCTGTTTTGCTCAGAAGCCATTTCTGTGAGCTCATCAAAATTAGCATGAATAGTCTCCATAATATCCTTTGTACAACGATTCCAGATCCAATATCCTTTATAGTTTTCACAGTATCCAACAAAAACTCCAATGTCTGCTTTAGCCTTTAGCTTTCCAAAGTCATTACGATCATTATTTGGATAACAGAGAGCACCAAATACATGAAAGTGTTTTATGTTCGGTTTTCTGTTATGGATAAGCTCATAAGGTGTTTTTTGGTGGCGTTTAATTATCATTGAACGGTTCTGAGTGTAGCATGCAGTTGACACGGCTTTTGCCCATAAGTAATCTGGAAGTTTTACATTTATCAACATTGTTCTTGAAGCTTCCACTAACGTACGGTTTCATCTTTCGACAAATCCATTTTGTTTGGGTGTTCTTGAAATTTATGTCTGACGCTAATTCCCACTTTCTTATAATATTCTCGAAGAGTTTGATTCACAAATTTAGTTCCTCTGTCTGTTCTGACTTGTCTAACCGTGTTACGGAGCTGAACTTGAATTTTTATGAGAAAGGTGATGATCATTGGTGGAGCTTGATCTTTACTTCGTAGAAAATAAACCCAAGTCTATCTAGAGTAGTCCTCAACGATTACTAGAATCTATCGTTTACCGTTAATCGTCTGCACACGCATCGGGCCACAAAAATCCATGTGAAGAAGGTGAAGAACATGCTGAATGTTATTTTCAATATTTAAAGGAAAATGAGCACGAGTGCTTTTTCCTTATTCACAAGCTGAGCATAACTGGTCTTTTGAATACCTAAACCCTAGAAGACCTTCAACAAGTTTGGTGCAAGATCAGTTATGGTTTTGAAGTTCAAATGTAAAAGTCTTTTATGCCACATCCATGATTTTGTAGATGTTGCTTTAGAGAGTAGGCAAATGGGAGAAGAAGCGTGCATATCTTGCATTGTGATTGTGTAAAGGCTTGAGGATCGGGTTCCTGACATGAGATCGTTTCCTTGTAGATCACGGATGAAGCAAGTTTTCTCCCAAAAAGCAACTTCCAAATCACCATCACAAAATTAACCGACTGAGAAAAGATTGTGTCCAAGACCTTCCACATAGTAAACTCTACTAATTTCGATGTTCCCATTGATGTAATCTCCGTAGCCCATGATAGCTGCAAAGTGATCATTCCCGAACCTGACAGTGCCAATGAACTTTGAAACAAAGTTTGATAAAAGTTTGAGGTTGCCTGTCATGTGTCGGGAACATCCGCTATCAATAATCCATAGAATGATTTGTATCACCTGCAATACACATAGACGCCACAGGTGGAATAGAGGTAGAGGTGGAACCCAAAGAGTTAGAGGGTTCCGTTATAGTTATACATATGTTAATAATTTTGGGTAACCATTTAAAGCCAGGTGTACTTTGTAACCATCTCTGCCAAGTCCAACTAGTTTGTGCTTTGGTCTTAGTGAATGTACTAGGTGATTTTTTCTTCCTAGGAGGTGATGATGGAACTATGGGTACATCAATGATTTTCTCAGAAACTATAGAAGGCGGTGTACCTAGCACAGACTTAGAAGCAGTAGTGGGCCTAGAGGTAATGCCATTCCTATGTTTCCGTTTAAGAGATAAGATAGATTTAGCAACACAATTATCATGACAACCAGAAAACATACTTTTACGACAAACAACACAAGAAGCTTCAAACATAACATTCAAAGTACTCGAAGATTCAACATTCGTTACATCACTTTTCCTATTACATTCATCTAACGCAATATCTAAAGTATGTGCAACATGTGTTTTATTCAAATTCCTAGCATGATCTTCTACTTTAGTGGCTTTTAGCAGTCTTCTCTTACGTTGCAACTTCCTGTTCTTCTTGTGAATGCTTTTAAGCTGTGAAGTGCTAACGCTTGGATTAGAGGCAACTACTCCTGTAGAAGTGGAAGGAATCACATTAGTATCTTGTGGTTTGTCAGTGGGCTTCCTAGTGTCAATTTTAAACATTCCAGGTGCAAGGAAATTTGTGTTACTAGACTTACCGTTCTCATATTTTACCAACTCCTCTTTCAACTCAATGATAGTGTGTTTTAAATCTTTATTTTCAGAGCGTAATTTTCCATTAACATTTAATACTTTATGAGTGTTAGCCAGATGATGATAAAGTTCTTTGGACGCTTTAGCACGTTTCTTTTAGAGCAAATCAAATATGGTTCCATATTCTGTTTTGAATTTTGCAATTTCTTGTTCATATTTGAAAAGTTGACATTTCAAAGACGCGTTCTCATCATCCATTCGTTCGAGTTTTGGTTCAAAAGGTTTTTCACTCGACTGATTTAGTTTGTTTTGCAAAGCAAGTTCTCAATCTATAAAATCATTTTGACACCATTGAAGACGACGTTTTACTTTCGAAAGTTCATTTAACAAACGCTCATTTTCAGCTTTCAAAGTTTCTATTTGAGACACATTATCAACAATCTCAACAGTATTAACAACAATATTATCACAAGCAGAGGCAAAAATATAATACAACACAATGGATATAGTATCTGCACATATAACATCTTGTAAGAGTCGATCAACATGATTCAAAAAAAAAAATTCTTTTTGGTTTTCAAAATCGATGCCTTGGTTTCATTGAAAATTGTTTTCATTTGTCCAACTTCTTTCTGAAGATCCCGTTCCCAATATGTTGCATACATACGTAAATTTTGAACATGTGGTAAAAGCTGTTTTTGAAAAATTTCTCTTTGGTCTCTGGCATAAGCCGATTGAAAAGTCGCAGCTTTTATTTTAGAATTACATTCAATTGCATGTTCCAAAAGTTTAATGTCAGACATGAATGTATCAAAATATTTAAGAATTTGACATCTTTCGGGTAATGGCGTAATTTCACTGAAAGAAGGTAAAGGACCATTATATTTTGCAACTGGTTTGACGGGACCAATGTCAGAAGAGGACTCATTAATATGTGTGATAACCCAAGGTGTATTTGTTTTTTCCTACTGTGGAACAAAAGATATGAGAGGTCTTTTTGAGTAATCAAAAGGTTTGTTATATTCAACAATTTTCATTTTCAATCGACTCTCATCTTCAGCATCCCATTCCTCTTCATGATTATATTCAACAACACGCACAATAGATTCATCAAGCATATCTGTTACACTATACAATTTTGGATTTTCCTTGTATGCTCTATGGAAAAAACATGGTTTGTTATCAGCGATATTTGGCCCATATCCATCTGGATTTAGCTTAAGTGTGAACTTTTGAATTGTTGTGATTGACTCACCATGTTTATACACAACATTTTGAAAATCTTTGATTTTGTTTTGCAAATCGACAATTTCAGCAAGATACTGATCAATCCGTTTCCTTGAAATTTGTATGCATTCTGAAAACTCTTTTTGACACGAAGACAACTCAAGCTTGGCTTTTTGAGTTGTTGAAGAAAGAGTGTCAATGTGTTGTTAGTGTTCAAATTTTTGTTGATCTATTTGAGAAATCAAATCATTTTTGGAAACGACTAGATCACGTATCTGTCTTTCTAAATCTTGTTCTTTTAGATATGAGTTTTGAAAAGCGATTTCAAAACTGTGTTCAAGTTTCTATTTTTTTCAAAATTTTTAAGTTGTAAATTATAGCATTCAAGATCCTTAGTCAATAGTGCAACTTTATCACGAAGATTTCCATTTATCTCATTGCATTTCTCCACTTAAGATTGGGTTGTCAAAAGTAAGGTCATGAGCTCTGTATCTGGATTAGACGAAGGTTCATCTTTTTCAACGTGAGTATCAACATATTCATCATTGAGATCCTCAAATGTAACCTCGGGGTCAACTTGATCATCAAATGTAACCAAGAGGTCATCTTGATCATCAAATGTAACTACATGATCTATTTGATTATCTTCGTGATGAGATGTAGATGGCTCATTTTCAACACTCTGTTCCTTGTCAGATGCAGATGCGGACGGAGATATCAGATCATGAATAAGACATATATTAGGATCTGGTACCTGAGACAAGCCATCAGTGTCATAAACTGGGCCTGTTTCACCCATGTGAAGTTCTTGCATGTTGGCCATCAACATTACAGCTACGTTAGCTTGCAAGTCCTCCATATTATCATCGGATTCTGCATTGGCCATGAAGCTATGTTCTTTGTTGGTAAGAGTTCCACCAGCTTCATCTTTGAGAGCCAAGAGTAAAGCCCTTTGTGATAAGCACTTCCTCTGGTTCTCGGTTTCGGATAAGCATTAGCCAGATGACCCTTCTCGTTGCAGTTATAGCATGTAAGACCCATATTCCCATTCTAAACATTTCCCTGATCAAAAATTTGAACCCTTTGCTGAGGAGCAACCATGTTATTCCTTCCAAAAGCATTGAAACCTTGTTCACTACCCATGTAGCTACCACTTCCCATCTGACGAACATTGTTTCTGTTCTATACTTCAACCCTTCCATTCTGAACAACTGCGTGATTCCTTATGTTAGATGAGATACGAATACGATTGTTGGATTTTTTCGAAAATCTCCTGAAGGCACGAGCAATTAGTGCAAATCCTTGATTGAACATATTGAATGCCTCTTCATAATCATTCTGTGTATCATTGTAGAGTGCTGAATCGGAGTTGTTGTTGTTAGGAACTAGTTGAGTATCAAGTGATTGTTGTGATGGATCATATGGTGTGATCTGTGTGGATGGTGGCTGCTGAGTAAAGACTTGTTGCTGCCATGGGAATTGAGGAAATTCTGGTGCAAAAGACTGAGCAATCAAAGCAAGTGAATTAGCATTAGGCAAAGGTGCATAAATTACACGGAGAGCTCTATCTTTGTCCACTTCCTTTTTATGGTGCTTCAAGTAATCATACAACATCATGTACTTTGCATTGTGAAGGTTCTTAGCTTGGCGGACGAATGTAACATACTTTTCCCAATTAAGACCGAGACAGCTTAGGAACTTTGTGTTGATTGCAATTTTTGGCAAAATGATGTTGTGTCTGTCCAAGTCATTGATGATGTCTCTAAATTGATGATACTATGACTCTAGTGATTCCCCCTGGTCAATCATGAAGTTTTCATAGGATATGTAAAGTTTTGATTCTATGTCTTCTTGATTGAGTTATGTGCCTTCCATTAGGAGGTGAATGTGTTCTCACATATCTTTTGCAGTTTTTTGAGCGTCAACACTGTGAAGAATCGGATTGGGTAATCCCATAAGGATCTATTCCATTGCGAGTTCATCAGCTTCAAAGTGAGGTAGCTGTTCAGCAGTAAGTTGATCCGTAGTAAGATTGGAAGTAGTGTCATCTCTTGGTGGATTAGCCATTCGATCTCCGGGTATTGTCACAGTTGGCATTTGAAAAGGACCTTCAAGAATGACCTTCTTCAGGAATTTACCATGAGGTTTCTTAAGATCACAGAACCTAAAGAACCGAATAACCCATTGATAATAGTTTCCAGGAGTGAGCATTGGATGTCTATCAAGATATCCAGCTTCATGAATGGATTGTTGGCTACTGATAGCTTCACACATTTTTGCAAACTAGGAAGGTTCCTTTTGTATCACAGTTGATGCATGCATAGCATACTTGGCTGGGAAATGATATTGAAAGTAGTTAGCATATTGATGTTGTTGTTGTTGTTGAGGGATTTGTTGTGGTTGTGGTTGTGCATATTGATGTGGAAGACCATTGAGCTACCCGTTCAAGCTCAAACTACGGCCCTGCGATCCGACACCATCCGGTTGGTGCAAAACAGATGTGCATTCCATGGACTTCATTCCAAAGATCCAAATCAGCATCTCAAGGACTTCCTCAAAATCGTTGACTCCATCGACCTTGATGCTACCACATGGGAGACCACGCGCTTGCGTCTCTTCCAATTCTCTCTACGGGACCAAGCTAGTAATTGGCTTGAGCGACTTCTCGCCGGATCCATCTCAAGTTGGGATGATCTCACCACTCGTTCCCTCGCCCAATTTTTCCCACCGGGGAGAACTACCAAACTAAAGAATGACACCTTGATGTTCCAACAACGTCAAGGCGAAACTCTCTACGAGGCATGGACTCGATTCAAGGACTTGCTACATAAAGTCCCTCATCACGGCATCGATCTTTGGCTTCAAGTCCAAATCTTTTACGATCATGTCAATCTCTCAACTAGGCAAACCATCGACCAAGCGGCCGGTGGCAAACTTAGTGAACTTACCGCGGAAGAATCATGGGGTACAATAGAGGACCTTGCCCTCTATGACAACGAATTTTGGAATGACCCCCACGAGTTGCCCAAAACCGTCATGGCAATCTCCTTGCCTCCCATTGACTCACAACCTTCCAATTGTAGGATGCTCAAACTTGAAGATTAAGTCAAATTCTTAATGAGCTCCTACGAAAATCCTAAGCCCTCACACCAAGTGAACAAAATCACTCTACCTTGTGAATTATGTAGTGGTCCCCATGACACTCGTGATTGCACAAGACTCCCTGAACAAGCTTTTGCGGACTACGCCTCCATCCGTACCGACAACCCCTCATGGAGAAATCACCCTAACCTTAGGTGGAGCCAAAACTCAAACCCGTCCCAAAATAACTCATCTAGTCCACCCAATAGGTCCTAACCAAACCACACCTCCTACAACAACCCTCCAAACACTAGAACTTCCACTAATCTTGAGGGAATGGTGTCCAATTTCATGTCATCTCAAGAAGCTCGATTGACTAAGCTTGGAGCCGATTTCAAGTAACGAAAAAGTGAGATGACAACCAAGCTCGACACCCTCTTAAAAGCCTTCAATGGCTGGGATATTGGAGCACTCCCAAGTGACACTATAAAGAACCCAAAAGTGAATTTGATTTCATCGAATTCATGTTCTTTCTCACCAAGAGAGAGTGCATATATGTGCCCCTCACATCCGCAAGTCCGTTCGGTCAACA
Organism: Chrysanthemum seticuspe; assembly: GCA_019973895.1. NCBI lineage: Eukaryota > Viridiplantae > Streptophyta > Magnoliopsida > Asterales > Asteraceae > Chrysanthemum > Chrysanthemum seticuspe. The sequence goes on along the minus strand of BPTQ01000005.1, from coordinate 178,062,983 downwards.
CCATCAACACGGGTTCAAAACGATCCGTCATGAGATACCAACAACCCGAGCCAACGGTCCATCCAACTCTAGAGAAACCTATCAATCAAGAACCTAAACCCACTCTAGAAAAGGAGTATAAGGAGCTCCACCATGAAAACCGGTTCTTGAAGTCTTGACTCATGCGCCTTACTATAATGCTTTAAAAGATAAATATGAGCAAAAACTAAAATTAGGAGAACTTGGGTCCGCATTTGTGCAAAATAAGTTACCTAAGAAGTTAGATGATCCCAGGCTATTAATTCTTTCGTGTAGCATTGAAAATTCCAAAGATTTCGACACATTAGCTGACTTAGGGTCAAGTATCAACCTTCTTCTGTTGTCCCTCCATGAAAGCCTTAACCTAGCTAAAATAGAACCAATGGAAACCATCTTAGGTTTAGCAGGAGGTAGTATTGCATATCCGGTAGGGATAATAAAGGACATGGTAGAACACGTAGGTCAATTAACTCTTTTGGCGGATTTCCATATGCTAGACATGAATAAGGACCCACATGCCCATTGTTAGTTGGAAGAGGATTCTTAGCTACCACTAGTGCCATAATTGATTGTAAGATGTCTAAGATAGTGGTAGGAGAAGGGAGTGCTAGGTCAATTTAGGATGTCAAGAAGCATATCTACTACAAAGAGGATGAATAAATACCCTATGATCATGTTGGATATTAAACCATCTAGGTATGGACCTTGGACCAATAGAGATTTTGTAGGCCCTCAACGACCTTTCTATCTAGAAGAAACCTTCATGAGTAACGCAACTCTCAATGAACAACAATTGGCTAGGGACATTGAAGTGAACCCGTTCGAGGATACTTTAGTGTTTAAGAAGATGATCGAATTCCTAGGAACCTTGCCCATTAATCTTAACATGAATTGGTAGAAAGTAGAGAGTGAGAAGCGTAAGTATAATTGGAGTTAGGATAGACCACCTAGTGATGGGAATGGAGAATGGCACATTAGGATGACAATCTATGATCCCGGTGGAGAGAAGTTTGAAAAGGCATACCGGACTAAGCATACTAATAGGAAGTTAAAAGATAAGTTTGATCCCTATGAAATTCGGGAGGATAAACTTACTTACATGGGTACATAGGAGCACGACTTCAAGTCTAGCTACAAGACTCATAAATAAAGAAAAGCCCTTCGTGGGAGGCAACCCATGCTTAATTGTTTGCTTGTTCTGTTTTTCAATTTTTCTGTGTTTTATATCTTTTTAATTGTTGTTTATTCTCATGTTAAATTTGGTGAAAATGCTTTATTTTGTTTTTAACCTCGTCTTAATTATATATAAAGGTATTTTACATAAAGATAAGTTTAGGGAAGATCACATACGTTTCTAAGATCATGAACATGAGAATTGCAACTATTGAAATTGATATATATGTGTGTGTTTGTTAGAGTCAAATGCTTGTATCAAGTCATAATGGATGTTTTGTAGGAATTTTTCCAGGTATTAATGATGTAATTTTTCCATAATTTTTTCAGAAAAACACAGCAGACCACTTTCTGTCAGGACAACCTGACGACGTCGGCCTATGTAGAAACAGATTACTCAGTTTTTCGTTTTCTGTGCAACTTATAAATTTTTGGAAATTCCCAGGTCTTAATTTTCCATAAAAACTGCAAACATCCATTCCACAAGCATTATATCTTACTTGCTTTCTAGTGTAGTTGTGTCTCATATATAGTTTTACGATTTTACGCGAAGGTTTCATTTTTTTTCTTATAAGTGTGCAGGTAATATTGGACAAGAAGAAGAAACACAAATTGGATGAAGCTTATTACTTATGCATTCTTCTTGAAAAAGGATTTAACCGCAACTTCACACATATCCTACCTAGCTAATCAGGGGAGTACTAGTTTCTTTTCCTTACTTACCTTCCTTTATCATAACTTTGATGCTTTCGGGGAACATTGGGGACAATGTTCAGTTTAAGTGTACGGAGGGAGAATAAAACGGGAACTTAGAAACTATTCACTCACTTGATCATTTGTCTTGTCCTTGGTAATTTGTAAACTATGAGAAATATTCGTTAGGGCAATTTTAGCACCACATTTAAAATCTTTTATGACATTTACAAGCTAAACTTTAGTCTTAATAAAGCGTCTCATGGATAGGAATTATATGACTAGCACAAAAACCTTTTACCACTCAAATTTCACCCCAAAAAATGTGAGGTTCGCCCCTAGATCTTTAGGAATAAAATCATTCATCTTTAATGCTTAAAGAGTGTACCGGTAGTATAATAGATTCTAGAACTTGTTTTGTGATGCATTCCGAGATTGCTAGTGAGACTACACTTGTGTAGTTAGGAGTAACTAAATGATAAGAGGCATTAGGATAACCCTTGTTTGAAACTTGTATTATAATTACATCTTCCATATTTGTTGAGTAATTACCCCACACCCTTGCGATGTACTCATCTTTAGTACACGATACCCCTAGTTAACCCCTCAGAGCCTATCCTTTTCGCAGTTCTCGTGATGTTTTGGTTTTTCAGAATATCAATGAAGAACATTGTTTACAATCCACTCCCAAATGTACACCCAAATCGCCTTAGCCTACCTTATATGCACTCATTTTTAGTGCATTATTGTTATCATTACTAAACCCTTAGTTCAAATATCTAGTTACTTGCATGGTTTCTATGTCAAGTCATATCTTTTGTACACAGTTTTTGGACGATTGGGAATCATGGGTAAAAGTAATATTTTATGAGGTAACGGGAAAGAACGATATATTCAAATTCTCTTTGTCAAGATAATTAAATACTCCAACTTTTTTGATCTTTTCAAATCGGGTCAATTAGTGTTAGAGAAATAAAAACTCAAGTATAGGGATGCTCCTATAAATCCCTTATATTTTGATGTTATCGTAGAGGATGGTTGATAAGGTTTTAAAAGGTACCTTTTTGAGGGGTCGTTTAAGCCCTTATTTGATCACTTTTGTATCCGTTATTGCTTAATATCGTTCCTTTTCACTTTTTAGGTCTCTTGAAGGCAAAATGCTGGAATGGCACTTATTTGGACGAAAAGGCGCGAATATACGAAGAAAATGGCCAAAGTCAGAATCGAGACACTCAAAGCTGCTGAAAACATAAGAGGACGGTGTCACAGCTTATACGCGACGCCGTCGGGGGATTTTGTGACGGGACAGAAGCCAAAACTCCTATTTTCAAGTGACGACGTCAAGTTATAAAAGAGTAGGCCGTCGCAACTCAGACGGGCTAGATGCAATCCAGACGGCGTCAGAAGCTGAAGAGGACGACGTCACAAGCATAAGGTGACGCCGTCGCAAGTCTAACGTGGCCAAGACGAAACCCTAATGACGGCGACACGACGGCATCACAAAACATAAGGTGACGTCGTCGCAGATGTAATCTTATATATAGAATATGAATTTTTCAGTATTTGTGTGTAGTCTTTTGGAGTAAAAACCTAAACCGAACCAAGGCTGTCTTGTACAGTATTTTAGGGTTCCAAACCCTATCTTACACCAAGATAAGTGTTTTACTTCATTAATACAATTATTTCTTTGATTATTTGTGTGTATGCTTGCATGTTCTCCATGTCCGGCTAATTTACTTGTGTGTTTGCTTAGGGAATATGAAACTTAATTATTGAATATTGATTGGTTGTCTCTTATCTTAGTTGATTAATGATCTAGTAATGCGATAGGTCATTCGTTATGTACTTAATGCTTGATTAAATCTTTGTGAACCTTAGAATATAACTCCTTGAGTAGTTGTAAGCTAAACCATCCAAAGAGTGCCTTAGAGTAAGAGTTTATTATCCCTAGTGGGTTTTGTAGACGAGACCCTTTGGTAAGTTCAAAGAGTTAGGGAGAAACGCATACCCTACAACCTTAGACACACAAAGCAACTAAGAATAAGGACGTGACAATTCAACCACCAATAGGAGATAATTAAGGAGTAGTAAAACCTAAGTAAACACATCTTTAAAACTATCATACGAGCACACAATAATTAGACATAGACTACATACACCTTAGATTAGATAATTAGATAAGTAGAGTAATCGGTAGCAATACCAACCCCCCAAATCCAAACCCCGAGGTTCATACCTTTCCTTTCCTTAAAAAATATAAAAAGATAAAAAAATAATCTTCCTCAACCCCAACCTTAGCGTAGTAACTTCTCACTAGCATTCTGATTCCCCTAAAGAACGATATCAATACCCGTGGCTTACCCTAATACTACACTACAACGATTAGGTTCACTGCCTAGGGTGTTGAAAAACTTGCTCGACGAAAAGGAAGTTCCTTTGACCCCGAACGACGCGTGTAGCGTTATCAAGTTTTTGGCGCCGCTGCCGGGGAATAGAATAGCTAGTTAGTAGTCCACCTCGTTTAAGTTTCTTTACTTGATTCCTATCAAGTAAAATTTGTTCGTAACCCCATCACTTTTCATCATGGAAGGTGATAACCAACCACCACTCATCAACCCACCACCAAATGACCCGCCAAGAGCCCGTACTCTTGGTGAATACTCGAGACCAAGCCACCTAGGCTATAGGAACACCATTGAGCTTCCCGACCAAGCCCAAACTACGGCCCTGCGATCTGACACCATCCGGTTGGTGCAAAACGGATGTGCATTCCATGGACTTCGTTCCGAAGATCCAAATCAGCATCTTAGGGATTTCCTTAAAATTGTCGATTCCATCAACCTTGATGCTACTACTCGGGAGACCACGCGCCTGCGTCTCTTCCAATTCTCTCTACGGGACTGATGAGTATGCAAATACTCATCATTTTTGTACCTTTTAGACTGCCAAAAACATCCAAAAACACCCGTCAAAGCATCAAAATGATAAAAATATCACAAATAAGTGTTTTATGTGTTTCAAATGCAAAAGTACCAAAAGCAGGTGAAAAACGTATCAAGTTTGCATAATTGGCAGTTTTAGTCCCCCAAGTTTCAAAAGTTGTCAAAACTAGTCCCTGGTAAATCAAAATAAAGCAAAATATCATTTAAGGTCCATAGGATTCAAAAGTTGTCAAAACAAACCCTTCAAAGTTTAAAAATTACAAAATGACAACTTTAGTCCCTGAAGTTTTAAAAATGGCAAAATAAGTCCTTGGAAATTTAAAATGGAAAATAATTACATTTATGGTCCTTGGTTTATCATATTTGGCAGGATAGGTCCTTGAAGATACTTTGGAAACTTGTCAAATCAGGCCCCTATACTTTCAGAAAATACAACAATGGTCCTTGTGATAACTACTAAGCCAAACGGACCCTTTTAATTATCCAAATCCATATCCAGCCCAATCCCAATATCCTGGCCCAATCACAAAACTAACCCACGGTTTAAAATTATAAAACCGCCCTTTCCTATACACCTCCCTCACCCACACCTGCTACCATACCTTCCCCGCCACCTGCTCCTACCACCTCACCACCACCTTTCCACCTGTCTCCCAGCTGTCTACCCACTCTCCTTCCACCTCCACATCTACCCAAAATTCCTTAATTGCAAAAACCTGCTCAAGACTTTTGGCGCCAAATTTACAAGTGCACGTATGGGATTAATTGAAGACATTTCAAGGGGTGGGATTGAAGCAGAGAGGAGAGATGAAGCTATTGGGATGATTATTTAAGAAGAAAGAAGACAGAGAGATAGGTTGTCACTGTTTTTAGACCTTTTCTTATTTTTATTGTAATCGTTTTTAATGTTTTTATGTTAAAGATTTATGGGTTTTATGTTTAATGTAATTTACAAGTCATTTCAAGTCTTAATTAAGAGTTTTAATCCATTAATTTCCAGTTCCTTGCTACTTCTGTTTTTCCCGCCAAAATCACTTTGGTCAATTTTTCAGTTTCAAGCTGTTGGAATAGCTTAATTTCATCTCAGTTGGATTATCTAGCTTATTACTTATCATTTTCAGCTTTTATATTTCTCTAAACAAAAATAAAAGAAAAATCAGAAAAATACTTTGAAAATTAAAAAAATATCCCAAATCTGCTTTCAAGTTTAATTCAGATATAGTTTGTGTTATGTTAAGTTCTTATAAGCTTATATACAGCTTATTAAGTACTTATTAAGGTGCTACTCAGAATCCACACTCAAAATTCACATTAATCAATATAAGTTCACTTTTCAAAATCAAATGTTGAATGGTGTTGAATTGCTGGTTTTAGCTTGGAATTGAGTTCGATTTGGATTGGTATTGGTTTAGAAAAGTGTTATTTGGTTCTTAGATAAGCTGCAAATAAGCTGGACATCTCGTAAGTTTCACTAAAATCTCATCATTAGCTTAATAAAGTAGTAGTACTTGCATTGATTAGATCTGTTTTATTTGGTGTTATATTGCTGCATATTTGCTTGAATTAGATCTAGTATAATCAGTTATATTTATATTATGGATTGAGTAAGCTTGGATTTGTGATTTGGTTAGAATTATTGCACATTAGTAGTATTAAGAAGTATTTGGATCAGTTGTTCAAACTGAGTTTAAGGTTAATATAGAGCTTAAGCTAGATAGATTTAGTCTCATTTAGTTTAGTTGCACTTATTTAGTTCATCATCTTGCATCTGTTTTCAGCCTAAGTCATATTTGCATAAAATTGCCTCTAATTTCCAAAACTGTTAGTTTCAGCTTCTCCTAGCTTGCATTTAGGTGTAAAAATAGTTATGATATCTTAATATAGATTCATATTAACATTAAACATCCTTTTCAGTCAAGTTTATAAGCTTAGAATTTCATCTTAGTCAACTTTGGTTAAAATATCAAAAAGTCAAAACTAGTGTGACAGGTAAATTGCCCAAACTTGTGGGATTTTTAATGAGCTTATTACTGTGTTGTAGCTTATGAGCTTTTGGGAAATCATTTAGTCCCAGCTTGTGTACTCTCTAGTATTTTTGTATCATTTTTGTGAATTTTTGTGTTGGCCCCACATGGCCTCAAAGTGAGCTGCAGGGGAAGTGTCTCCCCTGTGCAGCTGTTGCACCACCACCACATTCACCATCACCACCACTTTGGTAGGTCCCACAGGCCACCTCAGCAGGCCCAGTGGTGGTTCTTGGTTCCATAGTATTCACCACCTTGCTAGCTCTCTATTTCAGCCATTGTTTGAGCCTTAAGCTCTGTGGACCCCACTCCTAGATCAACAGTAATATTGTCCCATTTCTGAGTTGAAACTGGTTTAGCTTTGCTTATTTTTTGGCTTAAATTGCTTACTCTGAGCTGTTTGACTTTTATGGTTGACCGTTCACAAGTGGTTGACTAATAAAAGATAGACCGTTTGGAGCGAATCAAATTTTGGCGCCGCTGCCGGGGAGGTGTGCTGCGTACTACGAATTTGAAGCATCAGTGTTGTTGAATATACATCCATTGTATATTTACCATCCTTGTTCATATTTTCTTATTATTATTATATAAAAACAAAACGGTTCTCGAAAACTTTTTAAAATCAGTTTTCAACAAACACAAAAAACCCAAAAAGATTTTCTTTCTTATATTTACAACATGTTTTTCAAAAATACCAAAAATATTCCTCTTTACCCTGTTACCCTTTTGATTCTTCAATTCTTACCCTCTGGAACCCTTTGATTCTTTCTATGTCTTATCCTCACCTTCTTGGTTGTCAATGGTGTGGTGGCCCTCATAATGATGATAATTGTCTCAGTTTTAGCATGGTAGAGTCAGGAAATGGGTCTGTCTATAACCAAGATCCCTATTCTTACCATGACACGACTGATTTATTCCATCAGCTACCACATCATGAGATTCAGACATATTCATGTGAATTTTGTGGAGGTCCTCATCAAGAATTTGAGTGTCAAACCGGGAACACGTTTTTCTATGAACAGTTTTCTGGTAACACTCAGGACTTTGGAAATGACCAAATTCCATATTATTCACATGACCAGCCACAACAATCTTTTTTTGTGAGTACTGTGGAGGTCCACACTTTAGCTCTGATTGTCAAACAAGGAATCCATTTCCTTGTAACAATTACGACTCTTCGTATCATGACCAACCTCTACAGTACCAAATGAATCAGGCACCACCTCAGCCTAAGCCACTTCCTCTAAATCTTCTCCTTGATCTTTTGGATTTAGTGAAAGATTTGAAGGAATGTAAACATTCCCAAGATAATCCAAATCAAAAATCCATGGAAGAATTGTTAGCTAAAGATCAGGCTGCTAAATTAGATTCCCAGATTGCCAGTGAAAACTCTATTAGGGAATTAGTTGAAATACAAAAAGCAGCCAAATCTAGCTCTCGATTCCATTTCATTCCTAATGACGATGATGATGAAGTTACCCTTGATATTCGTCAATTTTGTACAGGTTCTTCAAGTTCATCAGTTGAAATTCCTTCCATGAAAAATCAAGGAGAAAAGACTATGATGGAATTACTAGCAGAAGAACAAATGGAAATGGTAAAACATATGTATGCTAGTCCTTCTCAACTCCCTCAGTCTGTTGTTATCACACCCGAAATGCCCACTCACTCTCTGAACATGGGGGACGAGCATCTTGACACTGTTCCTGAAAAGGAATCGGACGAATTCATAAAGTCTAGTGTTGAGGACCTTGTCCCAATCCCGAGAGAGTCACAGGGAACTTTTGACCATATGCGTGATATCCCTTCCCCTCTTGAGTGTTCAAAAGATCATTTTGAGACTTTCTCTGATTTTAGCGATGATTGTAAATCTTATGGAGACATTGAGTATGTTGAGGCATCACTTTCACATTTTGATGTTGATCCTCTTCTTGAGGAGTTCACCGATGAACTCACTCACATCATTCCACTTTCATCGGAAAGTGATGATGATCTCTTTGATTTCGAAGCCGATCTGGGAGAGATTGAAAGTCTCCTATGTAATGATCATTCACTCACTTCTTATCCCAACAGTCCAATAGAGAATGTTAATCACCTTGTTCCCGAAGCATTCAAAGCTACTTTCACCAATCCTCTATTTGAATTCGAATCTGAATTCACTTTAATTTCTGATAATTCACTCTTTGATATTCAGAACGAGGTAGGTGATGATTCCATAATAGAACAAGGGTTCACAGACTTACATCACGTGAACGATTCTCTTTACGAGGAGTTTTCCTTTGAACTCACTCATATCATATCTCCACCAGAGTATGATAGCTTCCACTTTGATCTAGACAAAAATGATCTTTGTGTTCCGGAGGGAAATGTTCTCAACCATGAGAACTTGCTTGATATCAAAATCCCATCCCTCCCACCCAGAATATGTCTTGATCAAATGAGCTTAAATGATGAGATTCATGATCCAGAAATCATGAATTCTCCTTCTGATAATGATGAGTTAGTCATGATTTTTATCATGATTTTCTTTCTTTTCATCACCTATACGGTGACTTCTCCTGTTCTTCACTCCTTCGGGAATGAAGACATTATCTTTGACCCCGGCATTTTCATTTATCATTTATGAGCCAGGTCTATGTATACCCATCGGCGTGGAACTTTCACGTACTTCAATGTTTATACAAACATCTTGAATGAAAGTCCGATGGAGATTGTCTCTTCCACTTACTTCCCCATGAACAAATTAATTCGGGGTCGAGTCAAGCTAGCGACTCGGTAATCGAAAGCAGTAGTGCAACATGGGTTTTCACCCATGTTTCTGTCTTCTTACCCCTTTCTACCACCTTAGTGTGGGGGAGATTCCCTACATGTTGTATATAGATCTAAAAAATGAATGAAAATTGTAAATATTAAAAAAGAGAATAATTGTTGTGTTTCCACACTTGGCTAGTAATGTTATTTTTTTACGTTCAAGGATTCGGCATAATAGCCGGGACTTTGAATATTGAGGACAATATTCATTTCTAACTGTGGGGGGGGGGGGAAATTCTGGCGAATTTGATCATAAATGTACCCTTTTAGTCCCTTTTTTCCCCCAAAATGGCCAAATTAAAAAAAAAATTAGTGGAAGTACTATGTACTAAACACAACAAATGGTAATCAGTCCACCATGTATAACCCACATAAGGACTGGCTAATCCAGGAGCAAACGGCTCTTGGTAAAGATTTCTCAAATCCGTTGACGGCTCACAATTTGCCCAAAATTGTATGGTGTTCAGCTCACCATATCTTTAATTAGTGAAGAGTTGGCTAGCCCACAAGTTTATGGCTTGTGGTAAAGGCAGTTGGAAAACCATAATTGGTATTTAGCTCACCAAAGATATTTTATCTAAGAGTTGGCTAGTCCAGAAGCAAACGGCTTCTGGTAAACACAAATCAAAACCGTTGAAAGCTGATGATTTGCTCAAAATCATTTGGTTATCATTGTACCAAGGTTCTTACTTGAACTGAAACAATTGGCTACTCCAGAAGTAATGGCTTTTGGTAAAGAGATTCAAATCCATTAAGTTTTCTCAAAAGATTGCTAGGGACTAGCAATATCTTAGTGTGGGGGATTGATGAGTATGCAAATACTCATCATTTTTGTACCTTTTAGACTGCCAAAAACATCCAAAAACACCCGTCAAAGCATCAAAATGATAAAAATATCACAAATAAGTGTTTTATGTGTTTCAAATGCAAAAATACCAAAAGCAGGTGAAAAACGTATCAAGTTTGCATAATCGGCAGTTTTAGTCCCCCAAGTTTCAAAAGTTGTCAAAACTAGTCCCTGGTAAATCAAAATAAAGCAAAATACCATTTAAGGTCCATAGGATTCAAAAGTTGTCAAAACAAACCCTTCAAAATTTAAAAATTACAAAATGACAACTTTAGTCCCTGAAGTTTTAAAAATGGCAAAATAAGTCCTTGGAAATTTAAAATGGAAAATAATTACATTTATGGTCCTTGGTTTATCATATTTGGCAGGATAGGTCCTTGAAGATACTTTGGAAACTTGTCAAATCAGGCCCCTATACTTTTAGAAATTACAACAATGGTCCTTGTGATAACTACTAAGCCAAACGGACCCTTTTAATTATCCAAATCCATATCCAGCCCAATCCCAATATGCTGGCCCAATCACAAAACTAACCCACGGTTTAAAATTATAAAACCGCCCTTTCCTGTACACCTCCCTCACCCACACCTGCTACCATACCTTCCCCGCCACCTGCTCCTACCACCTCACCACCACCTTTCCACCTGTCTCCCAGCTGTCTACCCACTCTCCTTCCACCTCCACATCCACCCAAAATGCCTTAATTGCAAAAACCTGCTCAAGACTTTTGGCGCCAAATTTACAAGTGCACGTATGGGATTAATTGAAGACATTTCAATGGGTGGGATTGAAGCAGAGGAGAGAGATGAAGCTATTGGGATGATTATTTAAGAAGAAAGAAGACAGAGAGATAGGTTGTCACTGTTTTTAGACCTTTTCTTATTTTTATTGTAATCGTTTTTAATGTTTTTATGTTAAAGATTTCTGGGTTTTATGTTTAATGTAATTTACAAGTCATTTCAAGTCTTAATTAAGAGTTTTAATCCATTAATTTCCAGTTCCTTGCTACTTCTGTTTTTCCCGCCAAAATCACTTTGGTCAATTTTTCGGTTTCAAGCTGTTGGAATAGCTTAATTTCATCTCAGTTTGATTATCTAGCTTATTACTTATCATTTTCAGCTTTTATATTTCTCTAAACAAAAATAAAAGAAAAATCAGAAAAATACTTTGAAAATTAAAAAAATATCCCAAATCTGCTTTCAAGTTTAATTCATATATAGTTTGTGTTATGTTAAGTTCTGTCACAATTCTCAAATTCCGGTCATTCCTCATACTCCATATTCATCATTTCATAACGGTTCATTCATGATTTTTGCATTTCACATTAAACGCGTAAATTTCATATTAAATAAACGTTATCGTGTGAGTTATTATTTTAAAAATTTAATCCGCTACTTCCAAAAATGATCCCGATATATTTTTATACTTATATTTAGTTATAAAAACTATATTTTGAGTTTACCTAGTGTTTTAAATTTATTTGGTATATAAATCGTTAAAGTTATATTATTACGACGTTTTTCCTAAAAACTACACGATAATTATTTTATCACTCAAATTTTACAAGGAATGTATTTTTAAAATTCTTATGATATCATTATACTTTACTTTGATCCCCTAAAACTTAGTTTAATTCATACTACTCTAATATCACTACTATGTACAAGTTACTACAAATTCTACTTAATATAACATTTACTTACATTTTATTTACAATTTTATACAAGTTGATAAAGAGAAAAAAAATATATATATATTTTTACCAAATCCCTCCCCCTTGGCCGACAAGGGGAGGGTGGCATTAATTTGTGGTATGGTTTTTCTTGATTGTGTAGAATTTTTACACTACTAAAGTCTTACTTGATTCATCTCATTCATGTATCTCACATATTCTTCAAGTGTTAAAAAGTTTTTCTTCTCTCTTTTGGTTCTTCCATAACCGGTCATCATCAAGAAGCTAGAAGGGATCAAAATTTTTTTCTCAAGTTCAAACATTAACAATCTAGATAACACTCTTTATAAGGTTTTGAAATAAAAACCTAGAGTGTTTAGGCTAACCTTGTTCTTTGCACCTCATCATATTAACTTGTAAGCATATCATTTATATTTTTCATCTTTCCTTTTCATTTCATAAGTATTTTCTTCATATATTGAGCAAACATGCAAGACTTGTGTTGTTTATACCATTTTTACATGATTTTTAGTGTTATATATATATAAAGGTCATCCTATAATTATCCCCTTGGTATACTTTGGTCTTGATGATGTTTAGGAACCCATGACACCCTAAGAAGGTGTATGGTAGGATTAGATTAGCTTTGGAGTTGATTTGAAGGGATTGGAATAGGTTTAGTACGAGAAAAACTATTTTCGACTAGTATATAAAAGTGTTCTGTCCTTGTTTTATTTTTCTGGAAAATCCGACAGTAGGCACGAAATTTTGGCCTTGATATTTAGAAAATATACTTTAAAACGAATCCGTGGCCGCTTGAACGGAGTAAAACGGAGTTATAACGAAGAAGTTATGAATTTTTCAAGTTTGACGACGAAATATATATTTTTCAGAAAATTCAGCAACCTATTTTTACTTTATTCGAGTCAAAAACGAGCCTTAAGCTTTACAAATTATTTCGACTTATCAAAAATATATTAGTATACTTTGATACGAAGTTAAGGACATATAATACGTAGAAAACGGATTTGAAACGACTAAGATATGCACGTTTTCATAAAAATTGCCGTAACTATTATTTTCAGAAAAACTATATTATTTTTACGAGACAAGTGTTACGGTAACTACAACGACCATGTTGACGGCTGTTCTTAACTATGATGTAGAACTTTTTGAAACGAAATGTCTTCTAGTAAAATCAAGATCACCAAGCAAATTTTCTAAAACGACCAACCGTTTGTATAGCGGAGTTTTAATAAATTAATTGCGGTTGCTTAAACTTGGCCGAAACTCACTTTTTACACAACATTTGGACAAAATCACCATCTTTAACCCTTATTATCTTTATGTTCGAGACCTCCATGTCGAAAACTCCTGAACTGAAACTTCTAGATTTTGATACAAACTTTCCAAAACCGTCGAATTCGTTTCCTAACGATCGACGTACACTATTTTACGACTAGTTTTTCGATGCCATTTTTGTCACTTTCAAGAAATTTCCGACGACATTATTTTACGACGAAAAGTGATAATTTCACTATAAATCATTACGAAACTATTGTAGGATGACATTTTGACGTAAATACTTGTAAAGTAATTTAAGATTGGTCAAGACGTCAAACGAGTATTTTTCGACGATAAGTATTATTTTCAAAACTCGCAAATGGTATAAATAACATACGAAATGCATGCATAACATAACATCATAACTCATTACATATCATAACATTCATTCTAGGTCGCGGATAGTTTCCGAGTCTCACTTTCGTGCACTTCATTTTGTTAGCATATCCATCATACCAGGTGAGTTCATACCCCACTTTTACTCGTTTAAATTCTTACAAACTATTTGGGGGAGATACATGCTTAAATACTTGTTTCACTCTTGCGAATACTCAAACCATTTATACAATTGTGTTACAACATACTTCTTATACACTTTGGACATTATGTGTGGTTTATTGCGATATGTGCCTTAATGTGCTAAACTAGTTTTCAATTATGCATCAACATACAAACTTTAGCAACTGGTTAACTCCTGCGGGAGCCGGCGGAGAGGTATTGATAGTACTATCGGGCTGACGCCCCCACCCTTGGGTCCTTGATGACGTGATCTGGGGTGAATATAATATGTTATTCAAGGAAACATAACAAACAATTTAGACTTGTCAAGAGGTTCAGTTGGCTGTGATTCTTTGCATTAAGTACATGTATATATCGTATGCACCTATGTCCTACTTACAAACAAGATTGACAATTCTATATTTTGGCAATGGGTTGTAAACACACAGGTTGCAAGTTTTGTATGGGCGGAACTTGGAACTGAGTGGATTTACAATGCCTTTGCTGCATAAACAATTTTTGAAAGGCTTTACATTTCATCACAAACTTATGAACTCACCAGCCATTGTGTTGACACTTTTTAGCATGTTTATCTCAGGTCTTAAGGTGATAGCACTTCATGGAGCTTTTGGGTCGCATGGCATACATTGGAGTCTTGTGCTTTTAACAATTACCATTCGACATGTTTTGTAAACTTTTTATGTATTATCAAACTTTGTGATTTCTTGTGGTGTAAACATTAACTTATTTATCGAATGGTAAACTTTTCAAAACGTCTCATTATAGAGGTCGTTTTCTGTATCCATAATTTGTGCTATGACGTTATACCCCAATGACACTGTCGTTCCACTGCGATATTTTGGGGGTGTGACAAGTTCTTATAAGCTTATATACAGCTTATTAAGTACTTATTAAGGTGCTACTCAGAATCCACACTCAAAATTCACATTAATCAATATAAGTTCACTTTTCAAAATCAAAGGTTGAATGGTGTTGAATTGCTGGTTTTAGCTTGGAATTGAGTTTGATTTGGATTGGTATTGGTTTAGAAAAGTGTTATTTGGTTCTTAGATAAGCTGCAAATAAGCTGGACATCTCGTAAGTTTCACTAAAATCTCATCATTAGCTTAATAAAGTAGTAGTACTTGCATTGATTAGATATGTTTTATTTTTTGTTATATTGCAGCATATTTGCTTGAATTAGATCTAGTATAATCAGTTGTATTTATATTATGGATTGAGTAAGCTTGGATTTGTGATTTGGTTAGAATTATTGCACATTAGTAGTATTAAGAAGTGTTTGGATCAGTTGTTCAAACTGAGTTTAAGGTTAATATAGAGCTTAAGCTAGATAGATTTAGTCTCATTTAGTTTAGTTGCACTTATTTAGTTCATCATCTTGCATCTGTTTTCAGCCTAACTCATATTTGCATAAAATTGCCTCTAATTTCCAAAACTGTTAGTTTCAGCTTCTCCTAGCTTGCATTTAGGTGTAAAAATAGTTAAGATATCTTAATATAGATTCATATTAACATTAAACATCCTTTTCAGTCAAGTTTATAAGCTTAGAATTTCATCTTAGTCAACTTTGGTTAAAATATCAAAAAGTCAAAACTAGCGTGACAGGTAAATTGCCCAAACTTGTGGGATTTTTAATGAGCTTATTACTGTGTTGTAGCTTATGAGCTTTTGGGAAATCATTTAGTCCCAGCTTGTGTACTCTCTAGTATTTTTGTATCATTTTTGTGAATTTTTGTGTTGGCCCGACATGGCCTCAAAGTGAGCTGCAAGGGAAGTGTCTCCCCTGTGCAGCTGTTGCACCACCACCACAGTCACCAGCACCACCACTTTGATGGGTCCCACAGGCCACCTCAGTAGGCTCCAGTGGTGGTTCTTGGTTCCATAGTATTCACCACCTTGCTAGCTCTCTATTTCAGCCATTGTTTGAGCCTTAAGCTCTGTGGACCCCACTCCTAGATCAACACTAATATTGTCCCATTTCTGAGTTGAAACTGGTTTAGCTTTGCTTATTTTTTGGCTTAAATTGCTTATTCAGGGGTTCTCTTTGGTTTGTGTTAGCTTAATTCTAGTCACTTAACATGTTCTCACTAGAATTTACCACTGTGGGGCCATAGCTAGCTTATTTGAAGCTTATAGCTTGACAGTTTGACCAAAGTCAACTGTCAAAGCAATAAGCACTTGAAGTGCTTATTCACTGAGCCCCACTTAAAGTGATTTCACAAAGGTTGTTTGTTTTTAGTGTTAAAATAGTTTAGAAATAGAAAAACCAGAAAAATCCAAAAATAAAATTAGTTATAGCGTTTATTTAATATAATTTAGCTTTTTAATTTTCTTTTCAGCTTATTATTAAGCACTTATATGTTTTTATATTTTTCTTAAGTTTCTGTCATATTAAAGTATTTTTAGGAATTTTCTCAGATTTTTCCTTTGTCATTTAGTATTTTTAACAAATAATAGTTTAATTAATAATTAATTAATATTAAAGTATTAAATAGTAAAATTAATTTTTATTAAGTAAAACCATGTTTTTATATTTTTACTAGCTTTTATATAATATAAAATAATTTTAGGAAATTTTTCATAATTTTTACTGTTCATCTTCTATTTTCTAGAATTTAATTAAGTTTAAATAGTTTTTAATTAATAATAAATAGATAAAAAGTTTAATAAATATATTTTCAGTTTTAAAATAAGTTTTATAATATTTTAGATTTTTCTAAGTCATAATTTCACTTTTTGTTAGGAATTAGAAATTCCCGGTATTAAAGAGTCGGTCACCTCAAGTATATGTATTCGTTAGAAAGCTCGTAGTCGTAGTTCTTTTAAGTTAAGTAGTAACTTAGCTAAGTAACACCGTGGAGGACGGACGGGTCTTTACCCACTGTATGCCTGATCCACAGCCCAAAGTGTGGCGAGTTATGTAAGACTATAAATACTCTCTACCTTCCAAGGTAGAGAGTTGGAGCTCATAATAATATCTTTCACTTTCTCTCACTAAGTTCCCTAAACCTCTAACTTTCTCTCTCTAGAATTCCATCTTATTCGCCACCTTGTGTTATGGTTTGATGTGTATGTGAAAAGTTATATCTCACACTTTTCTAGCTTTATTTCATATTTTCGTATATTTTAGGGTATTATTAAATAGTTAAAAATAGTTTTTAATTAATAATAATTAAATAAATAGTCATAAAAATAATTTTCTTTTTCCAATAATTTTCTAGTATAAATAGGATTGTAAAAATATCATTTTCATATCCATAGGTGTTTTATTCTTTTAAATTTACGTTTTATTTTGTACGTTTACGTAAAATTCAGTAAACGTATACGTTTTAGGTTTTAAACGTAAATCGTTTTTAAATATAGAATTAAAATGACTTCAAAGTCTTTATTAGATTTAATTTCCTTAGTGTAATCAATCATCACCCTTTTCCTGTTCAATTTTCACCCGATCACAAATTCGTTGTATTACAGTGTTCACACCTCGTTGGGACTTAACGACCCGGGGAAACACTAAACTCCTCTGGACTTTATTGTATTCTGTTCTGAGCTGTTTGACTTTTATGGTTGACCATTCACAAGTGGTTGAATAATAAAAGATAGACACCAAGCTAGTAATTGGCTTGAGCGACTTCCCGCCGGCTCCATCTCAAGTTGGGATGATCTTACCTCTCGCTTCCTTGCTCAATTTTTCCCACCGGGGAGAACCACTAAGCTTAGGAATGACATCTTGATGTTCCAACAACGTCAGGGTGAATCTCTCTACGAAGCATGGACTCGACTCAAGGACTTACGTCATAAAGTCCTTCATCACGGCATTGATCTTGGGCTCCAAGTCCAAATCTTTTATGATCATGTCAACTTCCCCACCAAGCGATCCATTGACCAAGCGGCCGGTGGAAAACTTAGTGATCTCACCGTGGAAGAATCGTGGGGTATAATAGAGGACCTTGCCCTCTATGACAACGAAAGTTGGGATGACCCCCGTGAGCTGCCCAAACCCGTTAAGGCAATCTCCTTGCCTCCCATTGACTCACAACCTTCCGACCGTAGGATGACCGAACTTGAAGATCAAGTAAAGTTCCTAATGAGTTCCTACGGAAATCCTAAGTCTTCACACCATGTGAACAAATTTTCTTCCTCGTGTGAGCCATTTTGTGATCCTCATAACAAGCGCACTAGCACCCGATCCCCCGAACATGCTTCCGTTGACTACGCATCCTCACGTATTAATGGAACGGGAGGAAGATTCCCTACAATACCCGGACCTAGGAATTTCAATGAAACCCGAGAGGCATGGAAAGGAAAGCTCGACTTCTACTGGGGACAAACCAAAGAATTCACTTCCAATGATTTTTCATGGACCCCACCTAACGGTCCTAACCAACAAAACATCGAAGGGATGTTGCAGAACCTAGTTGCATCCCAAGAAGCCCAAATAGCTAAGCTCTCGGACCGCTTTAACCAACAACAAGCCGATATGGATAGGAAGATAGACAACCTTTTGAAAGCCATAACCAATAGTGATAGGAAGGTTAGTGCTATCTCAACTCCCGAGCCTTCCGGTGTAGAGATTAAGGACCCAAGTAAGCTAGCTAAGCACGTTCAATTCGTCAATACCATTGCCTTAGTGAAACCTAATGACGAAGAGGACCATACACTTGAGAATAATGAAACAACCGAGGAAGTAGATGAAGTAGACAATGACTATTTCAATAAGTTTCCTACGGAAGAAGAATTATCTCGCCACCCTCACTTAGTGCGTGATCTCTGTCACATGTATGTTAGGAAAAGCCCTAGAATCAAGTTTGGGAACCCTTGGAATCTTAACATACCATGTTGCATAGGACACCTTTTTGTGGCAAAGGCCTACATTGATCGCAAATCCCCAATCAACATAATGACTAGCACCTACTACAATTGGGTAATGAAGAAGCCTATTCCAACTAGGCAAGACCTCGATAATCCTAGGGTTAAGTGCAGTTTTCTTGGTAGAGTTAAGGGATTGCCCGTTTATGTAGGTAGTTTCACGTTTCCTACGGACTTCATAATTGTGGATGATATTAGCACGGCCATAGACCTTAGCTTGTCCCACGTTATTCTAGGAAAACCTTTCATAGAAAGCAACGGGATGACCTATGATCCCTCTCTAATGATGAAAAGGAACTTAAACTATCGGTCTATTATAGGAATGATGAGGATAGGGAAAAAGGAGTAGATTATGTTATGGCTAAGATTTTTGAATTCTATAGGGATTGCTTGAACTTAGGACCGAAATATAGGACCGAGTGGGGAGAGGACGAACTCTTAGAGAGGTGCATCATAGGGCACTTCTACAACATGGAATCCCCCATTAGAGACCGTCAAGGTGGCGGTAATGAAGTCACGTAGGAGCACGACTACGAGTCTAGCTACAAGACTCTTAAATAAAGAAAAGCGCTTCGTGGGAGGCAACACATGCTTAATTGTTTGCTTGTTAGTGTCATATATCTTTTATTGATTGTTTATTCTCATGTTTAAATTTTTAAAAATGCTTTATTTTCTTTTTAACCTCGTCTTAATTGCATATAAAGGTATTTTACATAAGGGATAAGTGTAGGGAGGATTACACAAATTTTCAAAAGAAACGTAAACATGAGAATAACAATTAACTAAAAGATATATTTGTGTGTTTGTTCGAGTCAAATGCTTGTATCGAGTCAAATGCTTGTATCGGAGACCAGTTTTTGTCAGGATAACCTGACGGCGTCAGGATCGCAACCTGACGGGGTCAGGAAGGAGTAAAAACAACAGATTACTTTTTTCTCGTTTTCTGAGCTACTTAAAAAAAATTGGAATTTTCCAGGTCTTAATTTTCCAGAAATTCTGTAAACATCCATTCCACAAGCATTATATCCTAGTTTAAATCGAGTCTTATATATATTATTACCGCCGATTTTACGCGAAGGTTTCGTTTGTTTTCTTCAAGTGTGCAGGTTTAATTTATCAAGAAGAAGTTACATAAGATTGGAAGGAGCTTTTCACGCATAAATTCTTCTTGGAAAGGATTTAACCACTACTTCACACACGGATCCTACCGAGCTAATCAGGGGAGTACTAGTTTCTTTCATTTTTAATTACCTTCCATTATCATAACTTTGATACTTTCGGGGAACATTGGGGACAATGTTCAGTTTAAGTGTAGGGAGGGAAAATAAAACGGGAACTTTGAAACTATACTTATCCTTGATTATTTGCTTTGTCCAATTGTATTTGTGTAATAAACCATGAGAAAATGTCGGTTAGGGTAATTTTGGCACCAAATTTAAAATTTTTGATGACATATAGGAGTGGGCCATTAGTCTTAACAAAAGCGTCTCACGGATAGGAAGTTGCATGACTAGGACAAAAAACCCTTTACCACCTAAATTCCACCCAAAATGTGAGGATCGCCCTTAGATTAGTAGGAATTAAAGCATTCATCTTTAATGCTTAGAGTGTGAACCGGTAGTATAATAGATTCTAGAACTTGTTTTGTGATGCATTCCGAGATCGCTAGTAAGACTACACTTGTGTAGTTAGGAATAACTAAATGATAAGAGGCATTAGGATAACCCTTGTTTGATACCCGTAATATAATTACTTCTTCCACATCGGTTGAGTAATTCCCCCACACCCTTTGCGTTGTACTTATCTTTAGTACACGATACCCCTAGTTAACCCCTCAGAGCCTATCCTTTTCGCAGTTCTCGTGATGTTTCGGTTTTTCCGGAATATCAATGAAGAAAATTATTTACACCCCACCCCCAAATATACACCCAAACCGCCTTAGCCTACTCTGTATGCACTCACTTTTAGTGCATTATTGTTATCACCCTTAGTTCAATTATCTGGTTTCTTGCATGAGTTGCTAAGTCGAGTCATATCCTTTGTATACAGTTTTGGGACGATTGGGATTCATGGGAAAAGTTAAAGTTTATGAAATGACGGGAAGGGAACGTTACATTCAAATTCCCTTTGTTTACGTAATAATGTACCCCAAGTGTTTTGATCTTTTCAATTCGGGTCAAATTAGTGTTAGAGTAATAAAAAACTCAAGTGTAGGGATGTGCCTATAAATCCCTATCATTTTGATGTTACCGTAGAGGATGGTAGAGTAAAAGTGTATGTAAAAAAAAAATTTAGTGAAAAAAAAAAAAAAAAAAAAATATATATATATATATATATATATATATACGGGCTACCATCCTACATCTATCCTTTAAATTTATGTTTGTTTATTTCAGTTAGCTAGAGTTTAGAGTGTCCAGTCTTGGCTTAGCAACGCCATTCTTCGTATGCATTTAACATAGAGATTTTTGACTTGCCACCACTAAATAGCCTATCCCACCAAACCCTTTGTTTCCCTACCGTAAGCCTAACGTTACAACCCTTTAAAGACCTCTTTGATAGTCTTTCCTAGGTTCTTACGCCAAAGCGATGGAGGTTTGATCTATTCTCAAGCCTATGGTAATCTATGTACTAGGACCGGTTAATGAGTGTTTATCTTCCATTTCCAATTTGTTATATTTCATATACACCCGAGAGAGATGTGAGTATCCAAACACCCCATGTGAGGTGCTAGTATGTAGTTTCCGTGCTTGTTATGACTTTTGCGGGGCTTATATGTGTTGTGGACTGTTTTAAACCAATGCTTCATGACCCCTAACTTATAAATTAATTGGCTAAAAGCACATTTGCTTGAGGACAAGCAAATACCAAGTGTAGGGATATTTGATAAGGTTTTAAAAGGTACCTTTTTGAGGGGTCGTTTAAGCCCTTATTTGATCACTTTTGTATCCGTTATTGCTTAATATCGTTCCTTTTCACTTTTTAGGTCTCTTGAAGGCAAAATGCTGGAATGGCACTTATTTGGACGAAAAGGCGCGAATATACGAAGAAAATGGCCAAAGTGAGAATCGAGACACTCAAAGCTGCTGAAAACATAAGAGGACGGCGTCACAGCTTATACGCGATGCCGTCGAGGGATTTTGTGACGGGATAGAAGCCAAAACTCCTATTTTCAAGTGACGACGTCAAGTTATAAAAGAGTAGGCCGTCGCAACTCAGACGGCCTAGATGCAATCCAGACGGCGTCAGAAGCTGAAGAGGACGGCGTCACAAGCATAAGGTGACGCCGTCGCAAGTCTAACGTGGCCAGGACGAAACCCTAATGACGGCGACATAACGGCGTCACAAAACATAAGGTGATGCCGTCGCAGATGTAATCTTATATATAGAATCCGAATTTTTCAGTATTTGTGTGTAGTCTTTTAGAGTAAAAACCTAAACCGAACCAAGGCTGTCTTGTACAATATTTTAGGGTTCCAAACCCTATCATACACCAAGATAAGTGTTTTACTTCATTAATACAATTATGTCTTTGATTATTTGTGTGTATGTTTGCATGTTCTCCATGTCCGGCAAATTTACTTGTGTGTTTGTTTAGGGAATATGAAAATTAATTATTGAATATTGATTGGTTGTCTCTTATCTTAGTTGATTAATGATCTAGTAATGCGATAGGTCATTCGTTATGTACTTAATGCTTGATTAAATCTTTGTGAACCTTAGAATATAACTCCTTGAGTAGTTGTAAGCTAAACCATCCAAAGAGTGCCTTAGAGTAAGAGTTTATTATCCCTAGTGGGTTTTGTAGACGAGACCCTTTGGTAAGTTCAAAGAGTTAGGGAGAAACGCATAACCTACAACCTTAGACACACAACGCAACTAAGATTAAGGACGTGACAACTCAACCACCAATAGGAGATAATTAAGGAGTAGTAAAACCTAAGTAAACACATCTTTAAACTATCATACGAGCACACAATAATTAGACATAGACTACATACACCTTAGATTAGATAATTAGATAAGTAGAGTAACCGGTAGCAATACCAACCCCCCAAATCCAAACCCCGAGATTCGTACCTTTCCTTTCCTTAAAAAAATATAAAAAGATAAAAAAATAATCTTCCTCAACCCCAACCTTAGCGTAGTAACTTCTCACTAGCATTCCTATTCCCCTAGAGAACGATATCAATACCCGTGGCTTACCCTAATACTACACTACAACGATTAGGTTCACTGCCTAGGGTGTTGAAAAACTTGCTCGACGAAAAGGAAGTTCCTTTGACCCCGAACGACGTGTGTAGCGTTATCAATGGTAGAGTAAAATGGTATGAAAAAAAAGTGTAAAAAAAATGAAGAAAAACATACGGGCTACCATCCTACATCTATCTTTATGTTTATGTTTTTAAATTTATGTTTGTTTTGTTTCAAGTCTTGGCTTAGCAACCCACTCTTTACATGCTTGTAACATAATATTTTTGACTTGTAAAGACCTCTTAGATAGTTGTTCCTAGGTGCTTACGCCAAGGCGGTGGAGGTTTGATCTACTCTCAAGCTTATGGTAATCTATGTACTATGCTAGGTAATGAGCGTTTATCTTCCATTTCCATTCATATTATATTTCATATAAACCCGAGAGATGAGAGAATCCAAACACCACTTGTGAGGTGGTAGTATATAATTTTCGTGCTTGTTAGGACTATTGTGGCGCTTTTACTTGTTATAGACTATTTTAAACCAATGCTTCATGCCCCCTAACTTATAAATTGATTGTTCAAAAGCACATTTCCTTGAGGACAAGCAAATACCAAGTGTAGGCATATTTGATAAGGATTTAAAACGTACGCTTTTAGGCGATCATTTAAGCCCTATTTCGACACATTTTATATCCATTACTGCTTAATTTCGTTCAATTTCACTTTTTAGGTATTTTGGAAGCAAAATGCTGGAATGAAGCATATTTGGACGAAAATGAGCAAATACATGAATAAAAATGGCAAAGTCAAGATCGAAGCCACTCAAGACTGATCAGCAGAACCTGACGGCATCCCATCCAAAGGGCGACGCCTTCCCTCTATGAAGACTTGATCAAAACACGCACACGATGACTCAGTTAAATTCCTTGTCATACAACCTGACGGCGTCATGCTTTAAATATGGAGGGCGTCACTCACAGTTTTCACTCCAGTCGGCCCAGATCTAGAACCAAGACGACGTCTCAACTAAAGATCGACGGCGTCACAAATCTAAAGTGATGCCGTCCCATCGATGAATTGGCCCAGACGAAACCCTAATGACGGCGACCTGACGGCGTCACATGCAAAAGGCGACGCCGTCTCGATTGTAAATCTATATATAAAATTCGATTTCTCTGTATTTTAATAGGTAGAATTTTGGAGAGCAAACCCTAACTCCGTTGCAGTACGGCTTACACATCAAGATAAGTTTGTTAATCCAATTTATCATTATGTCTACCCCATGTTCGATTGATTGTGTGTATGCTTGCTTGTCTAACATGTCTAGCTAAATTACTTGTGTGTTTGCTTAGATCTATGAAACCTAGTTATTGATCGTTGTTAGGTTGTTTCTTGTCTTAATTGAAATTGGCTTATGATGTAGGTTTTACTGACCAGGTTTTACATTTATAGTAACTCGTCTACCTATGGCCTACCTAATGCACTAACGGGCAGTGTACCCGGTCGCATGTAGTGAGGGAATGGTAAGACCGAGGTCGTCCTAAGAACGGTTGATTCCTAGCTGTCTAATTAATTAAATTAGTCAAATAAATAAGTTTTAATGTAAGGATTGATAATATTTAAGGTGTCACGTGATCAATTGGGCTGATTATCTGGTAAACAAGCTAATAGTAACGATAGTGATGCAATTCTTAAACCGAGTTCATCCACAAGTGGCATAAATCGATAGACTCCTTTGGTCAATTCGCCTACCCTATGGTTCTTAGAATCCTCACCAAGATGAACAGGTCACCCGGGATCATTCGGCAATCTAATAGCAGTCATTAAGTGTCGGCGTTTATTATCGCATTACATGGGTTCTAAATGTCACTAGATTCCTGTTCAGGTGGGGTTAAAGTCGAGAGGACAACATTTGGTCAATTCGCCCTAACCTATTAGCAAAGATGCCACCACTGGAGAAGTCAGGTGTCCCTTCATAAGTCCAGTTGTTCCTGGTCCCTTAAGCCGAGTCATTAAATTCCGCTACATGCTAGATTTATAATAGTGAGTGCCCGGGCGTTAGCAACTTAAACACTCACCCCCTAATTCTTAAGTTCATCAAAACGGTAGGTGATCAGTTGGTCAAATCGCACAAGTAGAAAGGGTCGTCAGTTGGTCATATCTTACCCTTCCCGTCTCAGTCTACTCACTTAGGGTCAGTTGGTCATATCTCCTAAGCAACTAGCCTCTACCGCCATTCAAAACTACCGAAACAATGGTAGCTACAAATAAACTATGCATGCATACACTAGAAACAATTAATTAACGCAAAAACATTAATAATAAAAGAATCAAAACTAAGCCAAGACCTAATTTCCACATCTCCAAAATACCCTAGTGGAATGACAAATATAATTACCATGTAAAACAATAAATAAACAAAGACATAACATCAAATAATTAATTGACTAATAATAAATTAATAATCAATTAAATAAAACACAATAAGAATTAATTCGCCAACAATTATATAGAGAATCAAGATTATAATGAACAATAATGAAACCAAAATGAAATTAAGAGTCAGAAAATAATTACATATCGTGCTAAGGATAAAGCTATCGATCCCTTAGTTGAGTACCGGGGCAAAACCCCCAAAAAAAACCTTCACGAGGCAGAGCCTCTTTCTTTCTTTTTGCTTCTGCCGTACAGTGATGTTATATCCTAATAGATAAAATAAAATGACACTTTGTCATCTATATATAGTAGAAGTATTAGGGTACTGTGCAACTTGGGCCCTGGCTTTTAATAATTACGGCGTAACTAATTTAATAAGTTACGCCGTAATTTTTTGTAGCTTCATATAAAATAGCCACATTTAATTAATTACGGCGTAATTAAATTATAATTACGCCGTAGCCTTCGAAACTTTGCGCCAAAGTAATTAATTACGCCGTAACTAAACATCGGGTTACGTCGTAATCCTTCGTCATCTCATACTTATCCGATCCGAAATTGTTTCTACGGCGTAACAAATATCATGTTACGCTGTAACCTTCACCAAAATAATTACAACGTAACCACAAGAATTGGTTTCGTCGTATCCTTCAAAGCATCACATTTACGCCGTAACATTATTAAGCAGTTACGGCGTAACCTTCACAATTAATTCATAGGCCCTCGTAAATCAATCTTCAGAATATATCTCTTGGCCATTTATCATTTCTTTTCCGCTCCAACGCCTCATTTATCCTGAAATGCAAATATGAACGAATATGAACGAATTAAGTACCATATTAATACAAATGAGGCCATAAACACGGGGATTTGATATATAAAAGATCAAGCTAATTTGATGTTATCAAATATCCCATCACTTGAATCCTACTTGTCATCAAGTAGACCCTTTAAATAATTCTTAAAAAGATATCTCCTAGGATTAATTAGAAGTTATGAGTTTAAAAATCACCTAAGCTAGGAAATTCCAAACCGAGCACCTCACGAAAAGGGAATTGAAATCACACTCTCTCTCATACATAACGTGTTTATTTTTAGGTGATCACTCAACTGCTCAGTCATGGCGAGTATTCTATCATAGGCTTGGCAAAGATACTAATCTCCACCACTAGAGTCTATAGATGCAGCTATTCTAAAAGGCAATGGGTTGACACAACATAGGCTTACGGGGTTATTTTATCATTACTAACGAGCTACGGCGAAGGGGAAAAACTAATGATACATGACCAAATCCATGGCCAAGACACCAATGATTGCTCGCTTCCTTACCTTAATTCAATTCATGACTAAGGGTAGGATAAGACATGGGAACACATTTAATGGGTGTAAACAAAAAGACACGAAACAAATAGATTCCTTAGTCCACAGTCGCCCCACCACTAGTCGCATTCAATCTCATAGCAAAAATCGAGGGTCAAGAGTTAAGGGGTCTTCAGTACACGAGTCAATGCATATAGAATGTAACGTAGTGCCTCATAATCTCCATAAACTAAGCAAATAAATGCATTAACTCGGCCTTCATCATCAATGAAAAAAGAATGTGCTATATAAAAAATTTAAAATGTGAGTACTTTTAGCACATAATTCGACCAAAATCAACCATTTCTATCTCCCATCCCCCCACTTGAAATGTACAATGTCCCCATTGTACGAATATTGATTAAAATTTGAAAGGCGAGATAGAAATGTTCGGGTTTCTAATTTTATCCGTAAGATAAAAAGGATTTGTAAAAATTTGCTCCTAATTTAACAAGGCGAGAATACTTAACACAATACGACACATGAGCTGATTAATAGCACCAGCTATAAACTAACAAACTCTTGCTTGCATTTTTTTTATGCAAGACAAGGTGTACATGAATAAAAATAAAAACAATACGAACACAAAAAGCATCCCCCCACTTGAGATCAACTATCATCTAAACCCGATTTTCTTCCAAAACCCTTTATTCAAAACCCGTGACTTTCACTAGTGGAACCAAAATTAACCAACAGCCCCCGGACCATGGACAAAAGGAAACTACAGGGTAGGCTAGGCGATAGGTGTAACGAAACAGTAATATTGGGTGAACAAAATGAAATGAAAGGCTCAGACGGGTGTACTAGGGGTATCTGCACTAATGATGAGTGCAACAAAATGGGTTTAACAGGGGTATTGACTGATCGATGTGAAAAGCCAATATACACAAAACATATATGATGGGCTATTTGGGTTTAATCCTAAAATTGCCTTATATCCTAGCTGCACTGGTCACACCAAGTTACCTCAGTGTAATGCTCATGATAATGGCCTCGAAAAGATATGCAAGGCCAAGTTCTAAAGTCTACTACAGCCATCGGCACACTCATTTTTATGGAATTTATGTATAAGGGGAAACGGAAAGGCTTATCCTCACACAATGGAAATATAGGGTAGGTTTGCTCAGTCTAGATTAATCCAGTTAAGTAATGAAAAACATGTGTTAGGATTTAGTAAATCCAGTTATTAAAGTGTCGGTCACCTCAAGTATATGTAATCGTTAGAAAGCTCGTAGTCGTAGTTATTTAAAGTTAAATAGTATTTAGTTAAGTAACACCCCGTGGAGGACGGACGAGTGTTTACCCACTGTATGCCTGATCCACAGCCCGTAGGTGGCGTTTTATGTAAGACTATAAATACTCTCTACCTCCCAAGGTAGAGAGTTGGAGCTCATAATAATACTTTCATTTTGTCTCACTAAGTTCCCAAACCTCTAACTATTTCTCTCTCTAAAACCTGATTGTATACGCCCCATTTGATCATGATTTGATGTGTTTGTGAAATCCAATATGTTACAAATGGTATCAAGAGACATGGTTTGATCATCTCTCTTACATATCCTTGGATTTCTTGTGGTTTTATATGGTTTTTGGGTTTGAAAAAGTTTAGTGGTTTTTGCATCATTTGGATCATTTCTTGTGTTAAAGTTTGAATTCTGAGTGTACTTTTGTGTTTAGAATCATTGTAAGTGCTTGGGTTTTGATTTGGAAAGCTTGAATCACTATAGTTGGGCTTGTTTTGGATTGAAAAGTGTGGTTTTGAAGTTTTTCAACTTAGCGACTTGTGTCTCGGAGAGTTTTTCTTCGTAGCGACTTGCTTTAGTAATTTCCAGCGAGTTGTAGTTTAAGTTGTAGCGACTTGATCTTAGCGACTTGTCTATTGAGACAAGCCGACAAACAGTACAACGTAGCGGAGGTTCCACTTTGGCTAGCGACTTGGTTGGCATAGCGACTTGTCTCTATTATTTCTAGCGACTTATCCTTGTTGTTCTCAGCGAGTTGCTACTTAGCGACTTGGAAACTTAGCGAGTTGTTCTTAGCGACTTGATACTTAGCGAGTTGCTCTTTAGCGACTTGTCTGCTTAGCGATTTGGTGCTTTAGCGACTTGTGTTCAGCGACTTGGGTCTTAGCGACTTGTACTTAGCGACTTGATTCACATCGACTTGAGGTTTAGCGAGTTGCTACTTAGCGACTTGGTTCAAGAGTTATAGAGACTTGGTTAATATTTGATTCTAATACGGTTTTCTCTTGATTTAGTAAAATCCCGTGAAAGAATCTATTTCCCGGTTTAATCATAGAGTTATAAAATCCCGTGAAATCTGTAAACATGTCTACCAACGTGCCTATAATCATCTCTACTGTAGCTGAGGACGTTCAAGCAGCTGGTTCAGACACTCGTCCACCCATGCTTGACAGAACTGACTATGACTCATGGGCTCAACGAATTAGGTTGTATTGTCTGGGAAAGGAAAATGGAGTCAACATTCTCAAGTCAATTGATGAAGGACCTTATGAGATTGAGACTACAAGAGACATAATTGATACTGCTGCAGATGGAACAATGATCTTTGGTTTGGACAAACCAAAGACATATGATGAGCTCAGTGATAAGGAGAAAAAGAGATTCGATGCTGATATCAGGGCTTCAAACATTATACTTCAGGGTCTTCCAAAAGATATCTACAAGCTTATCAATCACAACACTGAAGCCAAAGCTGTTTGGGATAATGTCAAGATGCTTCTCTCAGGTTTTGAATTGACTAAGGAAGACAGAGAATCACAACTGTATGATGAATTTAAGCACTTTAAGATGAAACCAGAAGAAAGTGTCTATGAATATTATGTGAGATTCCACAAGCTTGTGAATGACATGAGGAATATCAAAATGACCATGCCAAATATTCAGCTGAACTCAAAGTTTGTGAACAACATGAATCCCGAATGGCACAAATTTATCACCTCTGTGAAGCTAACCAAAAGATTGAAGAACACCAACTATGAGCAACTGTATGACTTCCTTCTTCAGAATGAGAGACATGCTATGTTTGAACGAAGGATTCTTGAACAGTTCAAATCTAAGAAGGGAGAAACAAGTTCTTCAAATGATTCTACAGCCTTTTACACCAATGTTGGAATTCCACCAAAGCTTCTCAAGTCATACCCATGGGTAATGTTAATTACAAGCTCATTCCTAATCCAGCATATAAGCCTCCAGACTCAAACACATTCATGGAAATCTTCATCAATCAACTATCTCTCATGGTTAGTCAAAACATGAATTCTCTCCCACACACCAACAATAACCTCAGAACATCATCGAATCCACAAAATCAAGCTACTGTCAGAGATGGGAAGGTTATGGTGCAACCAGTTCAAGTAAGGCAGTATGAACAGGGAAGAGGTGGAGTTGGTAGAGGGTATGTGGCTAATCAGAATCATGGAAGAAATGCCAATCAAGGGCAAGCAAAGCCAATCAAATGCTACAACTGTGGTGGTGAGGGACATATTGCGAGGAACTGCACATCTCCAAAACGTCCACAGAATGCAGAATACTTCAGAGACAAGATGTTACTTGTGCAAGCTCAGGATAATGGAGCAACTTTGGATGAAGAGGAATTGTTGTTTCTTGCTGAGGGAAATGCCAAAACCTATGATGCTGATGTTGATGAACAGCCAATTCAGGAAATAGGTCACAATCATCAAAATGCCTTTCAAGTAGCTGACTGTGATGCATTTGACTCTGATGTCGATGATGAACCTACTGCCCAAACAATCTTCATGGCTAGTATCTCACCTATGGTCTCTCCAAAGCTCTCATCACCACAACAGGCTGGTCCATCCAAAGACTCAATCATTTCTGAGGTATTAAAACTATACGATAAAGTTGATGAGCAAAAGATGCATAATGAAGTACAATCTCTTGAAACTTATGAATCAGATATTGATAATGAGGATAATAGCAATATTGTCCCATATGATCAATATGTGAAGCAAAGTGAAAGTGAGATTGCACCAAGTGATGCATCTTCTGCAGTCAATGATGACTATGTTTTTTATGAATACACTGCATGTGCCCCTGATGATTCTGTTATCTCTGAACTGAATGCCTATAAAGAACAAGTTGCTATTTATGAACAGCATGCTAAGTTTGAGTTAACTACCCGTGAGCAGGAAATGGATGACCAAATGCGTACAATTATTAGAAAAAGTATTTTTAGAGAAGAAGTGTTAAAACAAGAGTTAAACTCCTTACAAGAAAAGCTTTCTAAAACTATTAAGAAAAAGCAAGAGCTTCAAGATAATGTTAAAGTGCTTAAACAAGAATTTAATGCTAAGGAATCAAAACTTTTGAATGACTTTTCTAATCTAAAAACTTTGAAAAACAAGCTTGAAAATAAGTTGTATGTACAAGGGAATACCATTCAGACTGCTCACATGATCACCAAGCATAGAGTTTTAAGCGATAAGCATAGCATTCCCCTTGTTGAGGAACCTAATCCCGAGGTAGTTAAAAAGGCTAGAGCTGCTCATAAGGTACTGTATGATGGTAATGAGATTCTTAAGCCTAGGCAAACACCATCATGTATTGTAAGCACGGAAGAGGATAGAAAAATAGATGATGCACCTAGGGAGAAAATGGATAAGAAGCTTATCGATCCTGCATGTAAAAAGAATAACATAACAATCAAACCCCATGATTACACAAAGGAAAATTGGATCTCCCTGAACATGTTTAAGCCTCAAACTCAATTAACCCCAAAAAAAATTTTGGAAGAAAGATATGGATAAGCAAAAAGTTAAAGAACTTGTTGAAACAAACACTCCCCTTAGGAAAATGCCTGCAGCTACTGTGTATCCTCCAAATACACCAATGCATTTAGTTCCTAGATCTATTGCCACTAATAGCAAAACCTTAATCAACTTGTATGTTGTTTATCAACTATTCGTTGATTTTGAGAAGACATTTAAGAAGAGAATCGCACCTACAGGGATAACTGAGGGGGGAAAGAGGTTTGAGCAAACTAAAGAATGTTATTTAACTGAGGTCATGCCTTTCTTTAAACAATTAAAAGGTCAATTTGAGAGTCTTCAAAAAGGAATAAATTCAAATATTAAAGAAATAGAAAAGGAATTGGATGCAATGATAGTTGAGGTAATTGATTATGAACAGGAACTCAAATATAATGAAGTTGAAAGGAAGAACTTGCATATCTTAAATGAGAATTTGATTTCGAGTTGTGTTGCACAAGATGTGTTTTATACTGTGACTAAGCACTCTATTACTGCTTCTCGATTTCATGAATTATCTGTTGCTTTGAAACTTTCCCATGATCGTGTCATTGAGCTTGAAAACAGAAACTCATAACTAAATGAGAAAATTGATCAGGATGATCACGATAATTTGGTAAAACATCTTTCTAAACTAGAAGTTGAGCATTTTGATTTGCAACTAAAATATCAACATCTTAAAGAAAATGTCAAAACCTCAAACATCAAGACATCCTCAAATGTTCCAGAGTTTGATGCAGTGTTTCAGATAAAAAAACGTGACGAACAAATTCAAGCTCATTGTAACACGATCAGAAATTTGAAAGCCCAAATTTCACAATTAAAGGCTGAAAAGAACCATGTGACTGGCTCCCAAATGCCTCCTCCTTTAGATTCTCAGTTTTCTCAAACTTTTCATCTTCAAAACTTGGTTAATGTTTTACAAAAAGAAAATGAGAGTTTCCTCCTTTAGATTCTCAGTTTTCTCAAACTTTTCATCTTCAAAACTTGGTTAATGTTTTACAAAAAGAAAATGAGAGTTTTCTAGAAGAAAATGAAAGAGTTAAATGACACTTTAAAGAGTTATATGATTCAATGAAAGTCACTCGTGACAAGAACAACGAAAAAATAACGTCTTTACAAAAGGAAATTGAGAATCTGAGGAGTTAGGAAAAAGGGAAAATGCCACTTGTCTTTAATGAGAATGTTGCATCAAAGTCATCTGCAGACTGCAAATATACTGTGACTGTTAAATACATTCCTCCTCATCTTAGAAATAACGAACTTGTGTTTCATAACTATCTCGCTCACCTTAAGGATAATCTAGAATGTCTCCGTGAGATTGTAGAAGAGGATTTCATAAATAAGCCACTTGATAGAGAAATTAGGTTTGCTTGCATTAAGGCCAAACGATCTCAGGAGCTGCTAGAATGTTTAAAAGCAACATGTCCTAAATCCTTAGGTGCGAAAGATAAAGCTGTGATGCCTTGTTCTATGCCTAGTGCCAAGTATGCAACCAATTATATGCCCAATATTAAGAAACTGAACTCTAAAGTGCCTTCAAGTTGTTCGGATCCCTGCACGTCTAGTTCAGGAATGCAAAAAGTAGACCAACCAACTAATTTTCCCATAATTCCCTCTACAGGAGTAATCAGTGACATAAAAGCAAGCGGGTCAAAGCCTCCAGGCAATACCAACCAAGATAGGACCTCGCAAGCTAAGAATGTGCATTGGAAGAGAGTAGAATACCACCCTAGGAACACTAAGTTTGAGTTGAATAAAACGAATCGTGTTGATTCTAGTATTAGCTATAAGCGTACTGTAATTAATTCGAATTCTGGTACTATCTGAAAACCATGTAATGATGACTGTTTGATTTCTGTTACTAATCATGAATGTGGTGTGAATGATTTAATTAATGCTGTCAAATGCCCAGTTAAAACTGTTAATGTAAAAAATCAAGCTAAGAAGGCTAAAAGGCAAAGGCGAAAGAAAGTTAGAAAATAGTGGAAACCCACAGGAAGAAAATTTAGTAATATAGGTTATCAATGGATACCTACTGGCCATAATTTTAACCTTAATGAGTCTGGCCCTAAATTTTCTAAGTCAATGCCCATTAGAAAATGGATGCCCACTGGTAGAACTATTCCTTTAAGAAGTGAACATACTTTGAATAGGGTAAATACGAACACTAGCACTGCATCTATTCCTGATGATTCCATTGTTTCTACTTCCGATGTGGGTGTTCCAATCACTGTTACTAACCAAATGGAACCCATTCTTGCATGGGGATCCCAATTATCCAGTTATCCATTCTTTTCTGTGTTCAACTGTAGATCGTTCAAATCATTCTGTGGTACCTTGACTCAGGTTGTTCCAAGCATATGACTGGAGATCGCTCGCGGCTCATCAACTTCGTGAGTAAATTCATCAGGACTGTTAGATTCAGCAACGACCATTCTGGAGCAATTATGGGTTATGGAGACTATGTTGTTGGAAAAAGTGTAATCTCTAGGGTATACTATGTTGAAAGTCTTGGTCATAACTTGTTTTCTGTTGGTCAATTCTGTGATTCCGATCTAGAAGTGGCATTTAGAAAACATACTTGTTTCGTTAGAGAACTTGATGGTGTGGAATTGTTAAGAGGAACTCGTGGTTCAAATCTATACACCATCTGTATCGAAGACATGATGAAGTCTTCTCCAATCTGCATGCTATCAAAGGCTTCGAAAACAAAGTCATGGTTATGGCATCGTCGTCTCAATCACTTGAACTTCGGAACCATTAATAATCTTTCCAGAAAGGATCTTGTAAGAGGCTTACCCAGATTAAAGTATGAAAAAATCATCTTTGCTCAGCATGCCAATTAGGAAAAAACACGAAATATGCCCACACACCCAAACTCACCAACTCAGTAATGGAAGTTCTTCATACCCTTCATATGGATTTGTGCGGACCAATAAGAGTGCAAACGATTAATGGGAAGAAATATATTTTAGTCGTTGTTGACGACTTCTCTTGATTTACTTGGGTAAAGTTTTTGAGGACAAAGGATGAAACTCCAGATGTCATCATCAAACTAATCAAACAGCTTCAGGTTCGACTCAACAATATTGTTAGAATTGTTCGAACAGACAATGGCACAGAGTTCGTTAACAAAGACTTAATTCAGTTCTATGAAAGTGTTGGAGTCAGTCATCAAAGAAGTGTTCCACTAACTCCTCAACAGAATGGTGTAGTAGAAAGACGAAATTGAACTCTTGTGGAAACCGCAAGAACAATGCTAATTTATTCAAAGGTTCCAATGTTTCTCTGGGCTGAAGCCATTGCCACTGCTTGCTACACCCAAAATCGTTCCCTTATACACACCTCTCATGGATAAACTCCATATGAACTTATCCATAAACGAAAACCTGATCTCTCCTACCTTCGTGCGTTTGGTGCGTTGTGCTATCCAACGAATGACGGTCAAGATTTAGGTAAGTTAAGAGCTAAGGCGGACATTGGAGTTTTTGTAGGTTATGCATCAAACAAGAAGGTTTACCGAATCTACAACAAAAGAACTCGAGATATCATGGAAACTATTCACGTCACGTTCGATCAGCTATCCGGGCAAATGGCTCCAGGACAATCCAGTTCTGGACCCGCATCTCAACCTTCATTAAGTAGTCCTATCAATTCTACTCTTGTACTAAGTCCGTCACCAGCAACTCCTTATGTACCTCATTCGGAAGATGATTTAAAGAAATTGTTTGATCCAATGTTTGATGAACACTATGAGCCAACTGCTAATGATCTGTCAATTCCATCAACAGAGGCTGCTCCTATCCTTGTCAATGAAGTTAACCCTTCAGTTTCTATGTCATTAAGTTAAGAAGCGCCTGCTGCTGATCACTCTGTCTCATCAACAAATCATCAATCATTGAGTGTACATCATGGAATTGTGT
The DNA here is from genome assembly GCA_019973895.1 of Chrysanthemum seticuspe. Classification (NCBI taxonomy): domain Eukaryota; kingdom Viridiplantae; phylum Streptophyta; class Magnoliopsida; order Asterales; family Asteraceae; genus Chrysanthemum; species Chrysanthemum seticuspe. Next base: position 178,027,368 of record BPTQ01000005.1, on the reverse strand, counting down.
CTGGAACCCATGATGGAGATAATACATTTGCTACTCCTGAAGATGCCCCATTTGAGAACATATTTGCCCCTGAATCATCATTAGAACCATCTTCATCAGGAGAAATTGACTCTGCTACTTCAGTTCCTCAACAACAACCACACGAACACCTTAGAAAATGGACACATGATCATCCATTGGACAACATCATTGGAAACCCCTCTCGTCCAGTATCCACTCGGAAACAACTTGCAACCGATGCCTTATGGTGCTTCTTTAACTCTGTACTCTCTAAGGTCGAACCTAAAGATGTTAAAACTGCCATGAATGAAGACAACTGGTTCAATGTTCATGAGTTTGATCGACTAGATGTATGGGAATTAGTACCTGCTTCAGACTGTGGTATGATCATTGCTCTAAAGTGGATCTTCAAAGTAAAACTTGATGAGCATGGTGATGTATTAAAGAACAAGGCTCGATTGGTTGCAAAAGGATACCGTCAAGAGGAGGGTATTGATTTTGAAGAATCATTTGCTCCAGTTGCTCGTATCGAAGAAATCAGAATCTTCTTGGCTAATGCTGCAAGTAAGAACATGGTTGTTAGGATTTAGTAAATCCAGTTATTAAAGAGTCGGTCACCTCAAGTATATGTAATTGTTAGAAAGCTCATAGTCGTAGATTATTTAATGTTTAGTAGTATTTAGTTAAGTAACACCGTGGAGGACGGACGGGTCTTTACCCACTGTATTCCTGATTCACAACCCGTAGGTGGCGATTTATGTAAGAACTATAAATACTCTCTACCTCTCAAGGTAGAGAGTTGGAGCTCATAATAAGATTTTTCTTTCTCTCACTAAAGTTCCCAACCTCTAACTCTTTCTCTCTCTAAAACATCATCTTATACGCCTCATTGTGTTCAAGGTTTGATGTGTTTGTGAAATCCAATATGTTACAAATGGTATCAAGAGCCATGGTTTGATCATCTCTCTTACATATCCTAGGATTTCTAGTGGTTTTAGATGGTTTTTGAGTTTGAAAAAGTTTAGTGGTTTTTGCATCATTTGGATCATTTCTAGTGTTAAAGTTTGAATTTTGGGTGTACTTTTGTGTTTAGAATCATTGTAAGTGCTTGGGTTTTGATTTGGTAAGCTTGAATCACTGTGGTTAAGCTTGTTTTGGATTAAAAAGTGTGTTTTAAAAGTTTTTCTTGCTAGCGACTTGGTTCTCGGAGTGTTTTTCATCGTAGCGACTTGCTTCGGTAAAAGGTAGCGAGTTGTAGTGTGAATTGTTAGCGATTTGGTCCTAGAGACTTGTCTATTGAGACAAGCCAACAAACAGTACAACTTAGTGGTTTCTCCACTACGGCTAGCGACTTGGTGAAGTTAGCGACTTGCTTTCAATTTCGTTAGCGACTTGTACTCAGTATTCTTAGCGACTTGGTGTTAGCGACTTGGATCTTAGCGAGTTGTTCTTTAGCAACTTGACTGTTTAGCGATTTGGTACTCTTAGCGACTTGGTGTTAGCGACTTGGACCTTAGCGAGTTTCTCTTTAGCGACTTGACTGTGTAGCGACTTGGTGCTTTAGCGACTTGTGTCCAGCGACTTGGGTCTTAGCGACTTGGTCTTAGCGACTTGGTTCAAGTATTCTTAGTGACTTGGTTGATTTTTGTTTGTAATACGGTTTTCTCTTGATTTAGTAAAATCCCGTGAAAGAATCTATTTCCCGGTTTAATCATAGAGTTATAAAATCCCGTGTAATCTGTTAACATGTCTACCAACGTATCTACAATCATCTCCACTGTTGCTGAGGATGTTCAAGCAGCAGGTTCAGATACTCGTCAACCTATGCTTGACAGAACTGACTACAACTCTTGGGCTCAACGAATTAGGTTGTATTGTCTTGGAAAGGACAATGGAGTAAACATTCTCAAGTATATTGATGAAGGACCATATCAGATTGAAACTACAAGAGACATAATTGATACTGCTGCAGATGGAACCATGATCTTTGGATTAGACAGACCAAAGACGTATGATGAGCTCAGTGATAAGGAGAAAAAGAGATTCGATGCTGATATCAGGGCTTCAAACATTATACTTCAAGGTCTTCCAAAGGATATCTACAAGCTTATCAATCACAACACCGAAGCCATGGCTGTTTGGGATAATGTCAAGCTCATCAAATGATTCAACAACTTTTTACACCAATGTTGGAATTACCACCAAAGCTTCTCAAGTCATACCCATGGGTAATGGTAATTACAAGCTCATCCCTGATCCAGCATATAAGCCTCCCGACTCCAACACACTCATGGAAAACTTCATCAATCAACTTTCTCTCATGGTTAGTCAAAACATGAACACTCTCCCACACACCAACAATAACCTCAGAACATCATCCAATCCACACAATCAAGCTACGGTCAGAGATGGGAAGGTTATGGTGCAACCAGTTCAAGAAAGGCAGTATGAACAGGGAAGAGGTGGAGTTGGTAGAGGTTATGTTGCAAATCAGAATCGGGGAAGGATTGGAAATCAAGGTCAAGCAAAGCCAAATAAGTGCTACAACTGTGGTGGTGAGGGACATATTGCTAGGAACTGCACATCTCCAAAACGTCCACAGAATGCCGAATACGTCAGAGACAAGATGTTGCTTGTGCAAGCTCAAGATAATGGAGGCGCTTTGGATGAAGAGGAGTTGTTGTTTCTTGCTGAGGGAAATGCCCGAACCTATGATGCTGATGTTGATGAACAGCCAATTCAGGAGATAGGTCATAATCATCAGAATGCCTTTCAAGTAGCTGAATTTGATGCTTTCGACTCTGATGTCGATGATGAACCTTCTGCCCAAACAATCTTCATGGCTAGCATCTCACCTATGGTCTCTCCAAAGGTCTCTCCACCACAACAAGCTGGTCCATCCAAAGACAAAATCATTTCAGAGGTATTAAAACTATATGATAATGTTGATGAGCAAAAGATGCATAATAAAGTACAATCTCTTGAAACTTATGAATCAGATATTGATGATGAGGGTAATAGCAATATTGTCCCATATGACCAATATGTGAAGCAAAGTGAAAGTGAGGTTGTACCAAGTAATGCATCTTTCGCAGTCAATGATGACTATGTTTTTTATGAATACATTGCATGTGCCCCTGATGATTCTGTTATCTCTGAACTGAATACCTATAAAGAACAAGTTGCTATCTATGAACAATGTGCTAAGTTTGAGTTGACCACCCGTGAGCAGGAAATGGATGACCAAATGCGTACAATTATTAGAAAAAGTAATTTTAGAGAAGAAGTATTAAAACAAGAGTTAAACTCCTTACAAGAAAAGCTTTCTAAAACTGTTAAGCAAAAACAAGAACTTCAAGAAAATGTTAAAATGCTTAAGCAAGAATTCAATGCTAAGGAATAAAAACTTTTGAATGATTTTTCTAATCTAAAAACTTTGAAAAACAAGCTTGAAAATAAGTTGTCGTACAAGGGAATACCATTCAGACTGCTCACTTGATCACGAAGCATAGAATCTTAAGCGATAAACATAGCATTCCCCTTGTTGAGGAACCAAATCTAGAGGTCATTAAAAAGGCTAGAGCTGTTAATAAGGTACTTTATGATGGTAATGAAATCCTTATGCCTAGGCAGAAATCTAGTTGCGCTGAGTGCACTGAGGAAGAAAAGAAATCAGATGAAGTAACAAGGGAGAAAATGAATAAGAAGCTAGAAGATCCTGAGTGTAAAATGAATAGAATAACGATAAAACCCCATGATTACACTAAGGAAAATTGGATATCCTTAAACAAGTTTAAACCTCAGACTCTATTAACCCCTGAACAAGTGTTCTGGAAAAAGGATATGGATATGCAAAAAGCTGAAAATCTTATTGAAAAGAATCCCCCTTGTAGGAATTTGCCTAAAGCAACTGTGTATCCTCCAAATACACCAATGCATTTAGTTCCTAGATCCATTTCCACTAATAGCAAGACCTTAATCAGCCTATATATTGTTTATCAGCTGTTTGTTGATTTTGAGAAAACGTGTAAAAAGAGAATCACACCTACAGGGATAACTGAGGGGGAACGGGGTTTTGAGCAAACTAAAGAATGTTATTTAACTGAGGTCATGCCTTTCTTTAAACAATTAAAAGGTCAATTTGAGAGTCTTCAAAAAGGGATAAATTCTGATATTAAAGAAATGGAAAAGGAATTTGATGCAATGATTGTTGAAGTCAATGATTATGAACAGGAACTCAAATATAATGAAGTTGAAAGAAAGAACTTGCATATCTTAAATGAGAATTTGATTTCGAGTTGTGTTGCTCAAGATGTCTTTTATACTGTTACTAAGCACTCTATTACTGCTTCTCGATTTCATGAATTGTCTATTGCATTAAAAGTTTCCCATGATCGTGTCATTGAGCTTGAAAACAAAAACTCTGAACTAAATGATAAAATTGATCAGGATGATCACGATAATTTGGTAAAACATCTTTCTAAACTGGAAGTTGAACATTTTGATTTACAACTAAAATATCAACATCTTAAAGAAAATGTCAAAACCTAAAATGTCAAGACATCCTCAGATGTTCCAGAGTTTGATGCAGTTTTTCAGATAAACAAGCGTGACGAACAGATTCAAGCTCATTGTAACACGATCAGAAAGCTGAAGGCTCAAATTTCACAATTAGAGGCTGAAAAGAACAATGTGTCTGGGTCCCAAATGCCTCCTCCTTTAGATTCTCAGTACTCTCAAACTTTTCATCTTAAAAATTTGGTTATTGTTTTACAAAAGGAAAACGAGAGTTTTCTAGAAGAAAATGAAAAAGTTAAACGACACTTTAAAGAGTTATATGATTCAATGAAAGTCACTCGTGACAAAAACAACGAAAAACTAACGTCTTTACAAAAAGAAATTGAGAATCTGAGGAGTCAGGAAAGAGGGAAACTGCCACTTGTCTTTAATGAGAATGTTCCAGCAAAGTCATCCTCAGACTGCAAATATACTGTGACTGTTAAATACATTCCTCCTCATCTTAGGAACAATGAACTTGTGTTTCATAACTATTGTGCTCACCTTAAGGATAGTCTAGAATGTCTCCGTGAGATTGTGGAAGAGGATTTCGTAAATAAGCCTCTTGATAGAGAAATTAGGTTTGCTTGCATCCAGGGAAAATGATATCAGGAGCTGCTAGAATGTTTAGTTGAAACATGTCCTAAATCCTTTGGTGCGAAAGGTAAAGCTGTGATGCCTTGTTCTATGCCTAGTGTCAAGCATACAAACCATTATATGCCCAGTTTTAAGAAAGTGAACACTAATGTGCCTTCAAGTAGTTCAGATCCCTGCATGTCTAGTTCAGGAATAAAAACAATAGATCAACCAACTAATGTTCTCATAATTCCCTCTACAGGAGTAATCAGTGACATTAAAGCAAGCGGGTCAAAGCCTCCAGGCAATACCACGCAAGATAGGACCTCGCAAGCTAAGAATGTGCATTGGAAGAGAGTAGAAGACCAACCTAGGAACTTTAAGTTTGAGTTGAATAAAACAAATCATGTTGATTCTAGTATTAGCCATAGGCGTACTGTAATTTATTTGAATTCTGATACTATCTGCAAACCATGTAATGATGACTGCTTGAATTCTGTTACTAATTATGAATGTGGCGTGAATGTTTTGTCTAATGCTGTCAAATTCCCAGTTAAAATTGTTAATGTTAAAAATCAAGCTAAGAAGGATAAAAGGCAAACACGAAAGAAAGTTAGAAAACAGTGGAAACCCACAAGAAGAATATTTAGTAAAATAGGTTATCAATGGATACCTTCTGGCCATAAGGTTAATGAGTTCTTCCTTCAATTTGCTAAGACAATGCCCACTAGAAAATGGATGCCTACTGGTAGAACTATTCCCTTAAGAAGTGAACATACTTTGAATAGGTCGAATACGGACATTAGCACTGCATCTATTTCTGATGATTCCACTATTTCTACTTCTGATGTGGGTGTTCCAATCACTGTTACTAACCAAGTGGAACCCATTATTGCATGGGGTTCCCAATTATCCAGTTATCCATTTTTGTCTGTGTTCAACTGCAGATCGTTCAAATCGTTCTGTGGTACCTGGACTCAGACTGTTCCAAGCATATGACTGGAGATCGCTCGCGGCTCATGAACTTCATGAGTAAATTAATCAGGACTGTTAGATTCGGGAACGACCATTTTGGAACAATTATGGGTTATGGAGATTATGTGGTTGGTAAAAGTGTAATTTCCAGGGTATATTATGTGGAAGGTCTTGGTCATAACTTGTTCTCCGTTGGTCAATTCTGTGATTCCGATCTAGAAGTGGCTTTTAGAAAACATACTTGTTTCGTTAGAGAACTTGATGGTGTGGAACTATTAAGAGGTACTCGTGGTTCTAACCTATACACCATCTCTATCGAAGACATGATGAAGTCTTCTCCAATCTGCTTGCTGTCAAAGGCTTCTAAAACAAAGTCATGGTTATGGCATCGTCGTCTCAATCACTTGAACTTCGGCACCATTAACAACCTTGCCAGAAAGGATCTTGTCAGAGGCTTACCCAGATTAAAATATGAAAAAGATCATCTTTGTTCGGCTTGCCAATTGGTAAAAAGCACGAAATATACCCACAAACCAAAACCCACAAACTCAGAAATGGAAGTTCTTCATACCCTTCATATGGATCTGTGCGGACCAATAAGAGTGCAAATGATAAATGGGAAGAAATACATTCTTGTAGTTGTTGATGACTAATCTCGATTTACTTGGGTAAAGTTTTTGAGGACAAAGGATGAAACTCCAGATGTCATCATCAAACTTATCAAACAGCTTCAGGTTCGACTCAACAATATAGTAAGAATTGTTCTAACAGACAATGGCACATAGTTCGTTAACAAAAACTTAATTCAGTTTTATGAAAGTGTTGGAATCAGTCATCAAAGAAGTGTTCCACGAACTCCTCAACAGAACGGTGTAGTTGAAAGACGAAATCGAACTCTTGTGGAAGCCGCAAGAACAATGCTAATTTATTCAAAGGTTCCAATGTTTCTATGGGCTGAAGCCATTGCCACTGCTTGCTACACCCAAAATTGTTCCCTTATACACACCTCTCATGGAAAAACTCTATATGAACTTGTCCATAAACGAAAACCTGATCTTTCCTACCTTCGTGTGTTTGGTGCTTTGTGCTATCCATCAAATGATGGTCAAGATTTAGGTAAATTAAGAGCTAAGGCGGACATTGGAGTTTTTGTAGGTTATGCATCAAACAAGAAGGGTTACCAAATCTACAACAAAAGAACTCGAGATATCATGGAAACTATTCACGTCACGTTCGATGAGCTGTCCGGGCAAATGGCTCCAGGACAATCCGGTTCTGGACCCGCATCTCAACCTTCATCAAGTAGTCCTATCAGTTCTACTCATGTGTCTAATGCCTCTCCAGCAACTCCTTATGTACCTCCTTCAGAAGATGATTTAAAGAATTTGTTTGATCCAATGTTTGATGAACACTATGAACCAAATGCTGATTAAATGTCAATTCCATCAATAGAGGCTGCTCCTATCTCTATGAATGAAGTCAATCCTTCAGTTTCGATATCATTAAGTCAAGAAGCGCCTGCTGCTGATCACTCTATCTCATCAACAAATCATCAACCATCGAATGTACATCATGGAATTGTTTCTGGCATCAATGATGAAGTTAATCCCTTTGCTACTCCTGAAGATGCTCCATTTGAAAACATATTTACTCCTGAATCATCATCAGAACCATCTTCATCAGGAGACATCGACTATGCTACTTCAGTTCCTTAACAACAACCTCATGAATACCTTAGAAAATGGACACATGATCATCCATTGGACAACATCATTGGAAACCCCTCTCGTCCAGTATACACACGGAAAAAACTTGCAATCGATGCCTTATGGTGCTTCTTCAACTCCGTACTCTCTAAGGTCGAACCAAAAGATGTTAAAACCGCCATGAATGAAGACAGCTGGTTCAATGCCATGCAAGAAGAAATTCATGAGTTTGATCGACTTGATGTATGGGAATTAGTACCTGCTCCAGATTGTGCTATGATCATTGCTCTAAAGTGGATCTTCAAAGTGAAACTTGATGAGCATGGTGATGTTTTAAAGAACAAAGCTCGATTGGTTGCAAAAGGATATCGTCAAGAGGAGGGTATTGACTTTGAAGAATCATTTGCTCTTGTTGCTCGTATCGAGGCAATCAGAATCTTCTTGGCTAATGCTGCAAGTAAGAACATGGTAGTCTATCAGATGGATGTAAATACAGCGTTTCTTGACGAAGATCTTAAAGAAGTCGTATACGTCAGCCAACCTGAAGGCTTTGTGAATCCAGAGCATCCTACTCACGTCTATCATTTGAAGAAGGCTCTTTACGGTTTAAAGCAAGCTCCAAGGGCATGGTATGATACGCTATCAAAGTTTCTTCTATCTACTGGATTCAGCAAAGGAGCAGTTGATCCGAAATTGTTCACCAGAAAGTCAGGCAAACATGTAATTCACGTTCAAATATATTATCTTTGCCTCGACTGAGCCCAATGAATGTGACCGTTTTTCAAATGAAATGGGTTCCAAATTTCAAATGTCAATGATGGGACAAATGTCATTTTTCTTGGGATTACAAATTTGACAAAGTCCCGGAGGAATTTTTATAAATCAATCTAAATATGCAAATGAGATTTTAAAGAAACTTGGATTTGATTCTAGTGACCCAGTTGACACTCCCATGATAGAGCATACTAAACTGGATGAGGACCACTCAGGGATCATGGTAGACCAAACGAAATATCGTAGTATGATTGGATCCCTGATGTACCTTGTTAGGTCACTAGTTTTTCAACACAAGCATCAATGAAAGAATAGAGAAGAGATAGAGGCGGATGAACAATAAACCAAACACACACACTCGTATAAACTAAGACAGTTACGCGTAGGAGTATGAAAGAAAGATAAATTGAACAACCAACCCTCAAGTGAGGGTTATTACAAGGTATTTATTGGAGGGAAGCTAGGGCAACACTCCTAGTTCCCATCCTTTTCCTTAATGGACATGGGCCTAAGCTTATGGGCCTTCTACATAAGCTTAAGCTAAAACAAACATAAAGGCCATAATAAAACTAACTATTACATATGAATCACTAACACTTGATTTAGGTTTAGGAGTGATTCCAACAATCTCCCCCTAAGTGTTGGTGATGAATGAATATAAACGGTTAAGGCGTTGATGTAATAGTAGCTTTGACGTCTTCTGACATTCTTCTTTCTTTTGAGAAGAATTGCCTTGAATCAAACAATCTCCCCTGTGTAGAGAAATTGTTTTCTTTAAACAGTTTTGCTTTGACGTCATCTTTAACTTTGTTCTTTGATAATTGTTCTTTGTGATGAAAGTGATAGTATGTTGTTGTTGTATGCATCAAGTCTGCCTCAGGTCTGCTTCGCTGCTCCAGTGTCTCCACATCATTCTTCAACATGCTCACATGCTCTTTGACGTTGGATTTCAGTACTAATGAAGTGCTTTAAGTCTTAAACTTTGTAGATTCTTTGATTTAACGAAGAATCATTCTGACTTTTGTGTTACTTTAAGATAGAACTTCCATTAGTGATGATGTTGGCGTGAGCATGAGAAGAATTTGCACGATCGTTCCACTCCAGAGCTTCCATAAGAAGAAAACATTAAAACGGTTAGTAATAAACGGATTCCGGCACTTACAAGTTTGAACTTCGAGAGTGTTAACAGCATAGTGTGAAAACATAACTCTAATTCTCACAAAGGACGTTCTTGAACCGGAGTCCCACAAGTGAGATAACACGATGTACCGAAGTACACCTATGGTTCAGATGAGTCGCTGAGGTACACCGAAGCATCACCTCACGACTGTAGACTGTTTGGGACACACTAAGCGTAATCCACGGGGAGTTACCGAAGTGACCTGCTGTCAGGGCTGTTTGATGTTGACCCTGGCAGGAGTTTCCATTCAATCACTGAGGATCACAATTGTGAACCTCTCATAAATGTTCTCGACAGATTGCTAAGATCTGTGAAGGACTCGATAACGTACCACTGATGTTCTTATTTGTTGAACATCAAGTGATGAAATGTCAAGTGTACCTAAGAGATCTTTTGATGAATCTCGTGGCTCTAAACTTAATAGTGCGTTTTGATTTTTCCTGAGCGGAGACTAGGGAGAGGGTCTCCTTCTTCAATACCAGCGATCTCTAAGAGAAAGCTAATAGTTTACGTAGGTTTCCCTATGAGAATGAAACAAGCTTCTTTTGAGAAAAACTTGAGTGGCTAAGAAGGTTTAGTGCTTGCGTCACTGGGTCCATGACAACTTTTAATATTCAAAACCGGCGTCACTAAGTGACAACCAATAGCATATGAATTGAACCCGGTTTCTGCCCTAAGTTGAATAATTTGGAGGGCTATTTCTTTTCACCCTTTTCTTTGCATTTCTTTTTAATTCTTCAACTCCTTCTTTCTCCGATTCTCATTTTCTCCTTTTTTATAATCGTACCTAAGGACTTTTAAGTACTAACTATTTGTGATGTCCTTGGGTAGATCCCTCCGGCTCTGGGGGATCATAGGACGGTTATTCCTAACCTTAGTCACCTTATAACACCATGACTAACCTATGTTTCCATAAAACCAATTTTCAAGAAAATCTCTCACAATGGTTATGATTGTAAAACATTTTGTACCACTGTAAGAGTTTGATCTTTTGCAGAAATACTCCCCCTCCACATGTGCTTAAGAGTTTTTACGGAAATCTGCACAGTGAGGAAAGAGCGCGCACTTTATGAATTGATCAACTCAAGATAGACAATCCCCGGCGAGACACGGTTACGTTGCATAGTTAAAGAGTTACATTGTCAGTTTTTAGGTGACAACTAGCTCTAATAACTACCTTGAAGGTGTAGACAAACCTCGAAAGGTTGTCAAACCCGTCAGAGTTCATGTCTACCAAGAGTTTCTCGAATGGTACATTCTATTCGGACAAGTCCTTTGCGAGACACGTTTACATCACTAGCGAACTAGCTTGAAATTATTACCCGTCCCGGACAACTCTTTTCGAGTTACTAACAATTAAGTATCATCAATTCGTTGATTAAGTCTATAGCACAAAGATTCATTTGCATTTACACAACATATTTCCTATCACATAATTTTCTCCCCCTCAAAAATGGCATATAAAATGTTATTTTTGAAAAGTTGAGAATAAATATGACCATTTCGAGTGTTGCGGGAAGAGTGACACAAAGAACATTTTTGTGACCAAAGTTTTAACTCAAATACTCCCCCTCAACAAGTGATATAAATGGTTGAGGTTTTGAAAATCATACGGGGAAGTACTTGTTCTTTTTAGTAAAACCTTTGAAAAGTGAAAGGTTTGATAAGGTTTACTCAAAAGTAAGAAGCTTTCGCTCCTTTTATAAGGATTATGGCACTGAAGCGTACCACATGGTCCTTTCTTGACAACTACGGGTTGTACACTGTTATGTGTGCACAAGCCATTTTCATAATTAAATCACACATCCAAAATATTATGAAATAGAAGCAGTTCAAGGGGTACCAGGAAGTCCATCGATGTTGCCAGGAATGCGAACAGGGCGTTGATAGCCGGTGATGTTAATCCTGGGTCGACCACCAACAAAGCTTTCCAGAGTTCTAAACTGATCCCGTCGATACAACCTTTCATCAATCTTTCTGATGATCCTCTGCACATCGCTTCTGTCTTGAGAGTTCCATCGCTTTTGAGACCCTATGCCTTCATATATCGCCTTCAACCGATAAGCCAATCCGTCCCTAACCTTCTTCAAAGTGTGATCCCCAAACTTGTGAAGATCGTTACACGCAATCAAGCAATTTCGTTGAAGTTCACTGCGATAAACAACGCCGAATGGTTTGCTGACGAGTGTGTATTATGGAAGCTGGTTGATGTCGGGAAGATCTAGCTGAGGTGGAGTGAAGTTGACATGGGTCTGATATGATTTAACTGCAAGCTGGAGATCTTCTACACGTTCCTGTATGACTATGCTTCTGATGAGTATTAGCAAGGACTTGATGTATTCACGTTGTACTTCAGTCGAGAATTATCTCATGCGTCCCTGTACTTTGGCAAGATACAGATCTTCAATGTCGTTGAGAGACAAAATCTGAAAGTCCGCTTCACTGAATGCATAATCTCTTTCGTCTTGTCTTTTGACCACGATATTCTTGAGAAAAGTGTAGTCCCATTTAGACAAAAGATCAACATGTTTAACAGCAACGATTCCTTTAGTACTGAACACTTCATTTTGAGAGTTCTGAACTTGGCAGCTTCTGTAGTAGATTCGTCGGCGTTCCGGCCAATGGTGAATCCCATACATTGCATCACGGTCATACAATTCCACATTGTTAGAAAACATGTGGGTAGCCTTTTCCTCGATGGCTATGCAGTTTGAGTATATGGCTGCCGGGAACGGAAGTGTCAGAGATGTAGCATATTTCCTTGAATCATCACTGCCGTGTAGAAGAAATTCCAAGTCTTTGTTGAAGAAGTAGCGAAATGGAATCTTAGGCTGATCTGGTTGGCCAATTGTCGGTAGAGGTTTAGACCAGTCGGTGTAATATGGAGGATTGTCCCATTTGGTGAAGTCGATGTTTGCTTCTGGGTTGAGCCAATCCATGTTGTTAGACATGGCTCGTGCTATATTGTCAAGGTGATACTCAACTTCAATAGCACTTTCCGAGCTATCTTTGAGAAGTTGAAATGCTTCATTCTTGATTCGCTTCAACTCGGATTTTGTCATCTTCTTCACACGGAATTTTTCTTGCAAGAACTTAGCATGCTCCAATGTACGACCTTCTATCGCATCTTGACCTTCAGGTGGGTAGGGAGTAGAATCAACAAGATTCGAGAACCAATCGAATTCAGTGTCATCCTCGTCCAACCATGATAAGACGTCAGTCACGGGCGCCTTCTTCTTCTTTTTCTTTGGCCTAGAGGAGGATTCTGGTTTCTTGGCTGTGTCAGGAGAGATGGGTTGTTGTAGGGGCTCATGGAATTCCTCATCGTCACCACCCGTATACTCAAAGTGATTACCTGTTTTCTGAGTCAGGGGTGGTAACTCAGAAGAATCCTGAGGTTTTTCAGTAGAAGAGCGAGGAGGAGACCTTTGTTGAGCTAGAGTCCTTAGGGGTGGAGGTTGCATTGAAGATGATTCACCAGACTTCTTCGGGCGTTTAGGCTCGTCATTCTTATCCTTATCCTTGTCATCATCGTCTCTTGGACGTTTCAGCCTTTCAGCTTCTACTCTGCATGCTGATTTGAGTTGATATTCCAGCAATGCTTCAAGCAATTTACCTTCGTGAGAGGCAAGTGTTGCAGATCATTTGGACATTTGAGCTACCAGCCGGTCAACTAATTCAGCATCTGAGAAGATTATGGGATCAACTGGATTGATGTTCATGTGCATTGGTGTTGATTTCATAGTCTGCTTGGCTAGATGAAGTAGATTCGGATAGAGTTGTTTGGTGAACAACTCCTTTGTAACTTTAGGAACAGTGTCAAGAAGGTACTGATGAGTGTACCCTCTGATCATTTCGTCCATTTTCCCTTGAAGATCATCTTTCATGAGCTTTTGGACATACTCCTTTTCAACTTTCATCTCGTCATTCTCGTCATGAAGGTACTGTACCTCATCAGCAAGAAAATTCAGCTTCTTGTAAAGCACGTCTTTCTTTCTGACCTGTTTGACAGCTTTAACGATTCGAGTCTTAGTTTGAGAAATCCAAGATGCAGTTGGCTTCTTCACTGATTTGGATGTGGATCTGGTTGATCTTTTTGATGGTGGTGGTGAAGAGTGAGATGATGAATCCGATGATGATGAGATGTGAGGAGACTCCGGGTCCTTTGGTGCTTCAGAAGTTTCCTCCTTAGAACGTTGTGGACTATCTAGAAGAAGGTTATCATATCAGTTTCTTTATCATCTCCAGAATTAGTCTGTTGTTCATCCTGAGTCCGTGCCTCTTCATCTGCTTTGACTTTAGCTGCAGCCTCACTATCAGATTTTTCTTTCTCGGACTTCTCTTTTTCAGGTTCCTCAAACTCATAATCAATAGTATCCTCTACAAGCTTTTGCTGTTGCACAAGAGTGGTGGCACCAGTTCCCTTATCGGGTTGATTAACCGCATCAGGAGTTGGTGAAGAGTGGATACCACCACTCGACCCTCCGGGGCCACGCATTTGATCCTGTTCAAATTCTTTAGCTTTGTGTTGGAGACTAATGATCTTAAACTTCTTCCTGTAGGTTGTATCCAGTGGCTCTTCATCTGAGCTTTCTTCATAAGGCACAAGAACTGGAGTCTTCCCTTTTCCTTGGTCAGCTGGAGGACTGGAAGGTTTGGCTACTGAAGGAGGTGTTTCGGTTGTAGATTCAGAGTGGAAGATCTCTTCATCTGATTGTGTATCTTCAGAGCTTTCGTCCACAAGCTTCCTTTGCGGTTCAGATTTAGGAATGGGAATAGGAACAGCTTCCTTAGCGGGAACAGTCCTTTTACGTGGAGGATTCCTCTTGGGGTACTTCCTCTAAATCTCAGTGCTTGCTGCACTCCCTGCACTTCCTCTTCTGGTTTTCCGTGTAGGTGTTCCAGAGGGCTTTTCATCGAGATGACCAACTTTGCCTTCTTTAACTGCTTCCAGATACCTTTTGTATGTGTAGAGTTTCTTGATTTCGACAGACAGAAGGTGATCAGGTAACACAACACCCTGTTTCTTTGTTGTCGATTCCTTGATTCTGACTGTTAGGATAGGCTCAGACAACATATCGTGATTGTTGGGATCATTGAGCCTCTTGGGAATATCAGGATGAAGCCCAAGTGCTCGCTGGATCAACAGTTTAGTGTATCTGACATAGGGAATCTTTGAGCCAAGCTTTTTGAGAAATGACATCATGTCATCCCATATCAGAGCTTCAAGTTCGATGTGCTTCATGTTGATCAATGACCAAAAGATTTGCAGTTCCATGAGCTTGGGATGCTCATAGCCCCTATCACGACTAGAGACAGATTTGGTGATGATGATGTAGAGAGTTCTCCACGGTTGAGGAATGTTTTTAAGCTCCACATGAGAATGCTTAGAGATAGTTCCTGAAGCTTCATCATAGCCAATATCAATCAAGAATTGCAAAACTGTCTCTTCAGCAGGTGTGGCATAGAAATCGGTTGGCTCGATGTCAGGGATGAGAAGAACAGCCCGTAAGTCTACATGTGTGATGGTGACCTGTTTGTGATTGATCGTCACTATCACTGCACTTTGACCTTTGATCCTTTGCATTGAATTTCAGAACTGGTGAATGTAGATCTCCGGTACTGTAGCAGAATGTGAGAGCATGTTCTGGTAGGGATGATTCTTAAGAATATCCATAGAAATCAAGCAGGAAGATTCTGAGCAGGTGAGGGTTTCAAAGTCAACCCGAAGGTTGTTCTTTCCAATCTTCCTCGGATAGCCATTAGGGAAGATATCGGCCATTGTGAGAACATCTGGTGCATCCACATTCATTTGAGCAGCCATGTCGTGATCTGAAATAACATTAGCCAAAAGAACCAGCATATCAAAAGACATAATGTTAGTCAACAGAAGGTTTTATTGTCTAATTATTGAATGTACAATGTCAATGATTGTTACGAGTCCAAAGTCACTTGTTTGTTCAATATTCCAATGACGTCGTGATAAGTTTCGTGAGTTAGTTAACTTTAAGTTTTAAAGTTTATGTTATCACTTATTTAACACAACATATTAAACATTTAAGCTTATTAGTGACATTATTGGTTTCGTGACGTTATGATTTATTTATTTACAAGTTTGCACGCGTAACAATTCATAATGAAGGTTTGATCAAGGCTTATGCGTAGAAATGGTAGCTTATG
This sequence comes from Chrysanthemum seticuspe, assembly GCA_019973895.1. Taxonomy (NCBI): domain Eukaryota; kingdom Viridiplantae; phylum Streptophyta; class Magnoliopsida; order Asterales; family Asteraceae; genus Chrysanthemum; species Chrysanthemum seticuspe. The sequence goes on along the minus strand of BPTQ01000005.1, from coordinate 178,011,420 downwards.
CGTAAACAGGAGAAGTATACGCGTAGACGCAAGCTTATGCGTAGGATCCTTACTTACGCGTAAGAAATGTTACGCCTAGGAAAAGGGGACCTTATGCGTAAAGCTTACGCGTAGGCGTATATAAAACCTTACGCGTAAGGCTTACTCGTAAGAGTAGACCTTATGCGTAGAGGTCACTGTTTACGCATATCCTTCACAGGATACTCGTAGTCCCTTTGTAGAACCTTACGCGTAAGATTACTCTTACGCATAACATGCTACGCGTAAGGTGATCCTTATGCGTAGATGGTTAACAAACTTGATTGTGATTTTTACGAGTAGCAAACCCGAAATAACATCTTCATAACATCAATATTAACACTAACAATCATTCTATAACAGATCATGGCATGAAAGCATATAAAACAGTTACGCGTAAAAAGTCTTACGCGTAAACCAAAACCCTAATAGTTCATAGATTACGCTTAAGAATTTTAGCCATAGGAATTATACCAAAGTGTTTCTGGTAAGTCTTAGAGGCATAGTAAGTTGTTCTATCCAAGTTTTAACATCAAATTCAAGGCCAATCAAGAAAACCCAATTCGTATGAACTAGAACCCTAATTTTCAATTTATGAATCATTAGTGTTTCTGGGTAGTTTCTGGGCTTAGATATGATTAATTTAACTTGAAAACAACATTGTACAACAATCTTTAACTGTAAGATATTGGATTTCACATACACATCAAACCAAACACAAAGTAGGCATACAAAGAGTTCTAGAGAGAGAAAGTTAGAGGTTTAGGGAACTTTAGTGAGAGAAAGAAAAATCTTATTATGAGCTCCAACTCTCTACCTTGGAAGGTAGAGAGTATTTATAGTCTTACAATAAAACGCCACACAACGGGCTGTGGATCAGGCATACAGTGGGTAAAGACCCGTCCGTCCTCCACGGTGATACTTAACTAAATACTACTTAGCTTAAAAGGACTACGACTACGAGCTTTCTAACGATTACATATACTTGAGGTGACCGACTCTTTAATACCTGGAATTTCTAATTCCTAACAATCTCCTTCTAAGGGAGGTCACCTCAAACATATACTAAAATTACATTGAATACAAACAGATATTACATTAAAAAAATTTCTTGCATTCTTGATGTAGTACTTTGCTCCGAAGCTCGTAGTTATTGATTCTTCTCTTTGCATGTTTGGTTAAACCAAGTGGAGGTCTTTTACTGATCCACGTGATAATAATTTTGAGCCAGCTTTTGAGATTATCAGCTAACAAAAATCTCTGAGACATCCATTGTGGTGTTGGTATTATGTGAAGTTGTGATTTTCGGACCGACATGCTCACATTCTGGATCATGATATCTTCTCATCAGAGTAGCGGAAGCTTTCGTTGAATCATGATATTGGCAGCAGCGTAGCAGAAGCATGGGGTGAAAATATCAGAGACATTGATGCACTTATCATGATTTCTTGAGAAGTGAATGTATTGTGTGAGCATGCGGCTAAGGATTGACCGGTTCATTCTGATCAGCTACAAACGTCGGGTGTACCTGCATACAACAGTTAGCAATAAAGCGCACGAAAGTGTCTTTGATCACTTTCGTTGAATTGAGGTACACGGCCCACGGTTCCCCGTTGATCAGTACAAGTACTGCCTGTGATCAGGTATAATTCCGAAGAATTTCCTTGACAGGGTTTCGTAGCTGCTCTAGCTGTTCTCAATCCGGAACGTCTCAAAGAAGACAACACGGAGTGAGTGAACAGCGAATAGAGAATCACTGATTGATGAAAAGAGATTTAAAAAAAACAATCGTGTATTGCTCAATAGAAATTGTTTTTGCAATGCAACGAAGGGTTTAATGAAAATCAATTATCAATCATAAACACCTTTTATTTTGAAATATTTGTAGACAGTCGATGTGCTAAAGAAAAGAGTTTTTTTGAGCATAACGACCGGTTTTTCAAAGGTATCCGTCAATCCATAACCTGAACCAGGATTGATTCAAAAGATTGAATCTCCCCATTGTTTCTGTTCAGTTGTCACATGGTTGATCTATTGATTAGATCTCACATGCCACCCACCAGGAGCTTGTTTGATGTTGGCTCCAAAAGGCTTTCCATCTTCATTGTGAATATGTTTGCATATTACTCAGATGTTCTGGCAATACCACAAGGATAATGCGTAGGACTCAAGATATAATCTCTCTTTCCACATTGTGTGAAACAGAGAGTCTTCATTGAAAGTGTCCTAATGAGATTTATTGATGATCTCGTGGCTCTAGACTCAATTTGTGCATATTTGGTTCCTGTGCCGGAGACTAGGGAGAGGGTTTCCTTCTTCAATATCAAATATCTCTAAGAGAAAGTCGATAGATTATGTAGGTTCCCCGTGAGAATGAAACAAGCCCTTATAAGAGGAACTTGAGTGGTTTGGGAAGTTGTAGTGTAGAGCGTCACTGGTTCCATGACGTCTTGTCTTCAATACCAATGTTACCAATATTGTTGAATAAATGGAGGGCTATTTCTTTTCACCCTTTTCTCATTCAATTCTTTTTCATTCTTCAACCCCTTCAGTGCTTACCGAGACTTCATAGCTAGAACCTTGTTGGGTTTGTTCTAGTACTAGCTCTGTCTCAGTCCGCACTCTTCCCATATCTCATTTTTCTCCTTTTATCATCATACCTAAGGACTTCTACACTAACTAGTGGATTGTCCCTGGGTAGATCCCTCCGGTTCTGGCGGATCATGGGAACAAATACCTAACCTTATCATCCTTATATCACCATACATAAAGTAAAGTTGGTCGGTCTATTTGGTATTGTTCATCTGCCATTGGAACCAATTGAAAACCATTTGAAAATCAATCCAGATACTTGTGATATATTATCAAAGCATTTTGTACCTGAATTGTTTTTGATATTTTTAAAAGAAGAGCTCCCCCTCAACATGTGCATCATGTATTTGAAATTGTTTAAGCACACAGAGGCAAGAGGAAGAATTAACTTCTTTGATTACCATTTTCTAAAAGATATCAACATCACTTCCCTGATCAAATCAAGTAGATAAAGCATTTTGGGGAAGGATGAGGTTTTCATAATTGTGCTCCCCCTCAATATGTGCCTCAAGGTTTGAAAAGAGTTTTGCACATACTAGAGGGAACCTGCACATTGAGATAAATGATCACGTTTCAAATCATTGTGGTTTAAGATAGATGCTCCCCCTCAACATGTGCATGGAAAATTTGAAATCGTTTGGCACATGTGGGAAGGAGAGCTTGTACATCCTTATAAAACCATTTACCGAATTATCAGTTTAAATCCAATTTAAATCACAAATTCTCCCCCGATCACAATTATCAAATCATTTGAGATTTGTGATCTCTTGTAGATTTAAATTGATTTTGAAAGCTTTTAAGGAGAATTGTGACTTGATTTTCAAAGCGTTTTAACTGATAAGGATCGGATTTTAAGACTTTAAACTCCATTGATTAAACATGCATGAATATCTTTTGAAAATAATTGAATGACAAATAACCTTTTAATTTAATTGAAATCATTCTCCCCCTCAATCAATGACATAGGTTGTTGATTGAGAGATAGATATTTTGACAAATAAGTCCAGATGATTATCAAAAATAGAGACCGAGTTATTTTTCAAAGCAGTTAGTTTTCATCAGATAAATGTTTATAGAATCAGAGCATGGAATTTTGAAAACATGATAAAGTATGGCTCTGTTCTTTATTTAAAAAGCGGGTTACTGCCTGAGATGACAATAAACCATTTGTTTCTCTTTCTCTCAAAATTTTTTTTTTTCAAATTCGAACAATATCTAAAGTCCCGTGTCATTCTTTGAATGACAGCTCGCAATTTCAGGTCATTTCTCGAAACAATTCATGCCTTACAATTTCAACATTTATCGTAAACTAGGTTTGCGTGTTCCAAATTCGCGTAACCTTAATGGTTTAGCGGCGAATTCATGATCATATCATCACGAACATTTCATACGGACTAAGTTTAGTCTACATTTCATTAACATCATTTGCATCATGTTAATTCATTCATGACATTGCATTTCACATTAAACGCGTAAATTTTATATTAAATAAACGTTATCGCGTGAGTTATTATTTTGAACATTTAATCCGTTACTTCTAAAAATGATCCTGATATATTTTTATACTTACATTTAGTTATAAAAACTATATTTTGAGTTTACCCAGTGTTTTAAATTTATTTTGTAACTAAATTGTTGTATTTATATAATTACGACGATTTCCTTAAATTCAACCCGATAATTATATTTCACTCAAATTTTGCAAGAAATGTATTTTTATAATTTTTATGACATCGATATATTTTATTTTGTTCTGTTAAAATTTATTTCTAGCTAACGCTACCCTAAATACTATTTTAACTTACAACTTACAAACTATATCTACACATTAATACATTTATTAAATAAAAAAAAAAAAAAAAAAAAAAAAAAAAAAAAATTTCAAACTTTTCTTTTCTTGTCATGAATCCCAAGCCACCCCCTTAGTGTCCTCCATATTTTATGGATCTTGTCTAGTGAATCACCAAGAGATATTTGCAAATTATCATGACAAGTTAATGTATTATACTTGTATTATATTTTATCTATTCACTACTTTCACCATTCACTTCATTTTGTAAACCAATAGACCAAAATTTCATCTTTCTTTTCTCTCTACTAATTCGGCAGCCAAGGGACCAAGGAAGGATCACTCCAAGATTTTAAGTCAAGTTTTATAAACACTAGTATCATTTGTTGCAAGGTTTTGTAATATAAACCTCAAGTGATTAGGAAAACCTTTTGTCCATTAAACCTCATCATAGTAACTTGTAAGCATATCACTTCATTTTACATCTTTCATCTTCATTTCATATTTATTTCTTCATATTTTGAGCAAGCATGCAAGACTTGTGTTTGTTTATACCATTTTTTCTTTGATTTTAGAGTTTTATACATATAAAGTCATCCTATAATTATTCCCTTGGTATATATTGGTCTTAATGATGTTTAGGAACCCATGACACCCTAAGAAGGTGTATGGTGGGATTAGAATAGCTTTGGAGTTGATTTGAAGGGATTGGAATAGGTTTAGTACGAGAAAAACTATTTCGATAAGTATATAAAAGTGTTCTGTCCTTATTTTGTTTTTCTGGAAAATCCGACAGTAGGCACGAATTTTTGGTCTTGATATTTAGAAAATATACTTTAAAACGAATCCGTGGCAGCTTGAACGGATTAAAACGGAGTTATAACGAAGAAGTTATGAATTTTTCAAGTTTGACGACGATATATACATTTTCTGAAAATTTCAGCATACTATTTTTATTTAGTACGAGTCAAAAACGAGCCTTAAGCTTCTTAAATTATTTCGACTTATCAAAAATATATTAGTATACTTTGATACGAAGCTAAGGACATATAATACGTAGAAAACGGATTTGAAACGACCAAGATATACACGTTTTCATAAACTTGCCGTAACTATTATTTTCAGAAAAACTATATTATTTTTACGAGACAAGTGTTACGGTAACTAAAACGACCATGTTTAAGGCTGTTTTTATCGATGATGTAAAACTTTTTGTAACGAGACGTCTTCTAATAACATCAAGATCACCAAGCATATTTTCTAAAACGACCAACCGTTTGTATAGCGGAGTTGTAATAAATTAATTACGGTTGCTTAAACTTTGCCAAAACTCATTTTTAAACCACATTTTAGACAAAATCACCATCTTTAACCCTTATTATCTTTATGTTCGAGACCTCTATGGCGAAAACTCATGAACTAAAACTTCTAGATTTTGATACAAACTTTCCAAAACCGTCGAGTTCGTTTTCTAACGTTTGAAGTACACCATTTTACGACTAGTTTTTCGGAGCCATTTTTGTCACTTTCATGAATTTCCGACGACATTGTTTTGCGACGAAAAGTGATAATTTCACTATAAATCATTACGAAACTATTGTAGGATGACATTTTGACGTAAATACTTGTAAAGTAATTTAAGAATGGTCAAGACGTCAAAAGAGTATTTTTTTTTGACGATAAATACTATTTTCAAAACTCACAAATGGTATAAATAACATACGAAATGCATGCATAACATTACATCATAACTCATTACGTATCAAATCATTCATAATAGGTCATTTTCGAGATTCACGCTATATTTCAGTGTATCCACTTTTGTCATCGTAAACATTGCAACAGGTGAGTTCATAGCCCCACTTTTACTCTTTTAACTGTTTTACAAACTCTTGGGGGAGATACATGCTACATTTTTTAATCGAACACAAATGCTTTGAACTGTATGCTATATCCGAATGTTTTATTGTCACTAAGTATTTGCCATGTTCGAAGTCCCTACATCATGAACCATTAGTCACTTGCGAGTGAGCGCGAATATTGTGAATAGGCCTATTGGAATTAACACTCCCGCTCCTATTGACCCAGTTAGGGGAAATCGAGCGCACTATATTTGAACCAGTAAGGTAAATTGGCAAGTTTACCTATTAGGGCGGCGATGAAACGATGATTACCAATTTTTATTGGTGCGATGTTTACGCTTTGGTGTCATGAACTTAGTGAAATAAATACGATTTTGTTTTTAACGATGAGTGTGAAACAATTTAACTCACACTACGATGATTGTGTTCAAACGAATTAATTAAACCTATGGATTTCACTCAACCTTTGTGTTGACCTTTATAAGCATGTTTTATCTCAGGTATCTAAGGCATACTTCATGGCATGCATGTGGACATATCATAGAGTCGCGGTGACGACGCGTCTCACATGGAATTGATACACTTTAAAAACATCGTTTGACTTGTACTAAACTTATTTTCCGTGCTTAGTAACTTTCATTTGGGACCTATCTTTGTAACTCTGAATGTTTTTATTAAATCAAGTGATGTATTTTCCAAACGACACTTTAGGTCGTTCAATATAACTGTGATTGTGATGCTATGACAGTCAATCCCCAGGAATTCCATTCCGCTGCAAAACAGGTAATTTGGGGGTGTGACAGATTGGCATCAGAGCTTCGGTTATAGAGAACTAGGTTGCATCATTGACCCTAGACTATAACTACATCATCATAGCATCTCATCATTTTATCATAAGTGCATGTTCACTTTGCATGCGATTTATACGTACATTTTTCGAGTTATTTACTTTCATTTCACAACGATTGTCACATGGATGCCCTTAAATACCCATCCCATTATCCTTTCCTCATACTCTAATGTGGTGAATGCTTTGTCATTCCCTATCGCAATTTTAATATCAGTTGACTCATCACCGATAACGTCGAATGCCGAGATAAACCTTTAAGTAGGGCGAAGTCACTTTCACTCTTTTGTTTCACCACTAACATGTCGAGTTACACTTTATTTACACATTAAGTCACTAAACCACCATACATTTGAAGCACTTACGACATCTCATAACCCATTTCTTAGGAAACCGTCGATTATTTTGAAAGATAACCTCAAACTTATCATTCTTATCACATTTCTTTGGAGCGTTTATTATTAACATCGGATTTTGCTACGTCTCACATTTCCTCTTGTTTTGAAGAAGATATGGCACCGAAGAAAGCCACAGCTGAAATGACACAAGCGGCTATTCAAAAGTTGGTAAGGGATAGTGTAGCAGAGGCATTAAGGATTGAAAGGGAAACGGTGGCTGCTGCTGCTGCCGAGGCCGCGGCTGCTGCTGAAGCCGCTAGGCTGGCTACTGCTACTGGAAATGCAGGAGGATCCGGAGTTAAGAACTGTTCGTACAAGGATTTCAAAAGTGGAGATCCCACCAAGTTTAAAGGGACTGAAGGAGCCACTGCCATGGTGCGATGGTTCGAGAAATTGGAGTCCGTGTTTTTGCTGTGTAATTGCGCGGATGATAGTAAGGTCAAGTTGGCTACAAGTACACTACTCGATGGAGCATTGTCGTGGTGGAACTCATATGCTCAACCGATGGGAATGGAGAATGCTTTCAAGCTTACTTGGGAGCAATTCAAGGGTTTGGTAACTAAGAAATTTTGTCCTCGTACGGAAGTGAAAAAGTTGGAGACAGAATTCTATGAACTAGTAACAATTGGGTATGATATTGACACTTACATTCGGAGATTTCAAGAATTGGCCGCGTTATGCCCGTCTATGGTTTCGGATAACGAGAAGTTACTAGAGGCTTTTATCGGGGGACTTCCCGAGGTTATTCAAGGAGATGTGACTTCGTTTGATCCACAAACAATCGAGGAAGCTATTAGGGTGACTCAAAAGCTCATGGCCCAGGTAGTGAAGAGAGGTAAGTACACCAACACCAACCAAAACAACAACAACCCCAACAACCGCACCAACTACAACAATAACCAAAACAACAACAACAACGCTGATAACCAAATCAACAATAACAAAAGGAAATGGGAAAATGACCAAGGAGGTTATAATAACAACAACCAAAACCGTAACACTAACCATCATCAACAACAAAATAGAAGACAAGAAGCTGGAATGGTTTATGTCGCTGCACCAATGGGAGGCAGAGGTTATGCCGTAGTCACATGCTTCGGATGTGGGGAGCAAGGGCACTATCGGAATCAATGTCCTCAAAACCAAGGTCGACAAGTTGAAGGTGCTCATGGGAATGCATACATGTTAGGAGGAGGAGAAGCTCAAAAGGATTTCAACGACGCGGAGGACTGAAGAAGTTCGGAAACTAACAGTCTTATTTTTTTCTTTATGTACTATGTTGTACTAAGTTATGTCTTTCATCGTATCCGAATCTTTATAACTTAAGATGTACTACTTTTGATAAACCACTCGTTGTAAAATATTCTCATCTATCGTACTTATTTTCTTTCCGATTTGTTATTACTTACGATAATTTTACTTCTTTTTACTTTATCGACCATTTTAACGACACGGTTTAAATCCTTGTAAGCATCGAGAGTTATAACAACTAAACCGAACGTCACATCATCGTTCCTTAATTATACATAGCCTAGCTAACTATGTCAAATTCTGGAGGGGTCATGTTATGTTGGGAGCAGTTAATTATAAATCTTAGTGCAAGCAAAATCTTCACATATTTCAAAGTCAAAGTGTTACTTATGAGAGATTCATCCGATATTTTCCTTACTATGATGTTTTAGACACTCTCAATCATCGATAACCGTAACGACACTCCTCCATGTCTTCTCTCCTCGTTATTCATCACAAACTCACAAATTCGATAGACTAACACGAACTGAATTCAGGGACTGAATTCCTTTTTGGATGGGCGAATGTGACAACTCGCAATTTCAGGTCATTTCTCGAAACAATTCATGCCTTACAATTTCAACATTTATCGTAAACTAGGTTTGCGTGTTCCAAATTCGCGTAACCTTAATGGTTTAGCGGCGAATTCATGATCATATCATCACGAACATTTCATACGGACTAAGTTTAGTCTACATTTCATTAACATCATTTGCATCATGTTAATTCATTCATGACATTGCATTTCACATTAAACGCGTAAATTTTATATTAAATAAACGTTATCGCGTGAGTTATTATTTTGAACATTTAATCCGTTACTTCTAAAAATGATCCTGATATATTTTTATACTTACATTTAGTTATAAAAACTATATTTTGAGTTTACCCAGTGTTTTAAATTTATTTTGTAACTAAATTGTTGTATTTATATAATTACGACGATTTCCTTAAATTCAACCCGATAATTATATTTCACTCAAATTTTGCAAGAAATGTATTTTTATAATTTTTATGACATCGATATATTTTATTTTGTTCTGTTAAAATTTATTTCTAGCTAACGCTACCCTAAATACTATTTTAACTTACAACTTACAAACTATATCTACACATTAATACATTTATAAATAAAAAAAAAAAAAAAAAAAAAAAAAAAAAAAAAATTTCAAACTTTTCTTTTCTTGTCATGAATCCCAAGCCACCCCCTTAGTGTCCTCCATATTTTATGGATCTTGTCTAGTGAATCACCAAGAGATATTTGCAAATTATCATGACAAGTTAATGTATTATACTTGTATTATATTTTATCTATTCACTACTTTCACCATTCACTTCATTTTGTAAACCAATAGACCAAAATTTCATCTTTCTTTTCTCTCTACTAATTCGGCAGCCAAGGGACCAAGGAAGGATCACTCCAAGATTTTAAGTCAAGTTTTATAAACACTAGTATCATTTGTTGCAAGGTTTTGTAATATAAACCTCAAGTGATTAGGAAAACCTTTTGTCCATTAAACCTCATCATAGTAACTTGTAAGCATATCACTTCATTTTACATCTTTCATCTTCATTTCATATTTATTTCTTCATATTTTGAGCAAGCATGCAAGACTTGTGTTTGTTTATACCATTTTTTCTTTGATTTTAGAGTTTTATACATATAAAGTCATCCTATAATTATTCCCTTGGTATATATTGGTCTTAATGATGTTTAGGAACCCATGACACCCTAAGAAGGTGTATGGTGGGATTAGAATAGCTTTGAAGTTGATTTGAAGGGATTGGAATAGGTTTAGTACGAGAAAAACTATTTTCGATAAGTATATAAAAGTGTTCTGTCCTTATTTTGTTTTTCTGGAAAATCCGACAGTAGGCACGAATTTTTGGTCTTGATATTTAGAAAATATACTTTAAAACGAATCCGTGGCAGCTTGAACGGATTAAAACGGAGTTATAACGAAGAAGTTATGAATTTTTCAAGTTTGACGACGATATATACATTTTCTGAAAATTTCAGCATACTATTTTTATTTAGTACGAGTCAAAAACGAGCCTTAAGCTTCTTAAATTATTTCGACTTATCAAAAATATATTAGTATACTTTGATACGAAGCTAAGGACATATAATACGTAGAAAACGGATTTGAAACGACCAAGATATACACGTTTTCATAAACTTGCCGTAACTATTATTTTCAGAAAAACTATATTATTTTTACGAGACAAGTGTTACGGTAACTAAAACGACCATGTTTAAGGCTGTTTTTATCGATGATGTAAAACTTTTTGTAACGAGACGTCTTCTAATAACATCAAGATCACCAAGCATATTTTCTAAAACGACCAACCGTTTGTATAGCGGAGTTGTAATAAATTAATTACGGTTGCTTAAACTTTGCCAAAACTCATTTTTAAACCACATTTTAGACAAAATCACCATCTTTAACCCTTATTATCTTTATGTTCGAGACCTCTATGGCGAAAACTCATGAACTAAAACTTCTAGATTTTGATACAAACTTTCCAAAACCGTCGAGTTCGTTTTCTAACGTTTGAAGTACACCATTTTACGACTAGTTTTTCGGAGCCATTTTTGTCACTTTCATGAATTTCCGACGACATTGTTTTGCGACGAAAAGTGATAATTTCACTATAAATCATTACGAAACTATTGTAGGATGACATTTTGACGTAAATACTTGTAAAGTAATTTAAGAATGGTCAAGACGTCAAAAGAGTATTTTTTTTTTGACGATAAATACTATTTTCAAAACTCACAAATGGTATAAATAACATACGAAATGCATGCATAACATTACATCATAACTCATTACGTATCAAATCATTCATAATAGGTCATTTTCGAGATTCACGCTATATTTCAGTGTATCCACTTTTGTCATCGTAAACATTGCAACAGGTGAGTTCATAGCCCCACTTTTACTCTTTTAACTGTTTTACAAACTCTTGGGGGAGATACATGCTACATTTTTTAATCGAACACAAATGCTTTGAACTGTATGCTATATCCGAATGTTTTATTGTCACTAAGTATTTGCCATGTTCGAAGTCCCTACATCATGAACCATTAGTCACTTGCGAGTGAGCGCGAATATTGTGAATAGGCCTATTGGAATTAACACTCCCGCTCCTATTGACCCAGTTAGGGGAAATCGAGCGCACTATATTTGAACCAGTAAGGTAAATTGGCAAGTTTACCTATTAGGGCGGCGATGAAACGATGATTACCAATTTTTATTGGTGCGATGTTTACGCTTTGGTGTCATGAACTTAGTGAAATAAATACGATTTTGTTTTTAACGATGAGTGTGAAACAATTTAACTCACACTACGATGATTGTGTTCAAACGAATTAATTAAACCTATGGATTTCACTCAACCTTTGTGTTGACCTTTATAAGCATGTTTTATCTCAGGTATCTAAGGCATACTTCATGGCATGCATGTGGACATATCATAGAGTCGCGGTGACGACGCGTCTCACATGGAATTGATACACTTTAAAAACATCGTTTGACTTGTACTAAACTTATTTTCCGTGCTTAGTAACTTTCATTTGGGACCTATCTTTGTAACTCTGAATGTTTTTATTAAATCAAGTGATGTATTTTCCAAACGACACTTTAGGTCGTTCAATATAACTGTGATTGTGATGTTATGACAGTCAATCCCCAGGAATTCCATTCCGCTGCAAAACAGGTAATTTGGGGGTGTGACAGATTGGCATCAGAGCTTCGGTTATAGAGAACTAGGTTGCATCATTGACCCTAGACTATAACTACATCATCATAGCATCTCATCATTTTATCATAAGTGCATGTTCACTTTGCATGCGATTTATACGTACATTTTTCGAGTTATTTACTTTCATTTCACAACGATTGTCACATGGATGCCCTTAAATACCCATCCCATTATCCTTTCCTCATACTCTAATGTGGTGAATGCTTTGTCATTCCCTATCGCAATTTTAATATCAGTTGACTCATCACCGATAACGTCGAATGCCGAGATAAACCTTTAAGTAGGGCGAAGTCACTTTCACTCTTTTGTTTCACCACTAACATGTCGAGTTACACTTTATTTACACATTAAGTCACTAAACCACCATACATTTGAAGCACTTACGACATCTCATAACCCATTTCTTAGGAAACCGTCGATTATTTTGAAAGATAACCTCAAACTTATCATTCTTATCACATTTCTTTGGAGCGTTTATTATTAACATCGGATTTTGCTACGTCTCACATTTCCTCTTGTTTTGAAGAAGATATGGCACCGAAGAAAGCCACAGCTGAAATGACACAAGCGGCTATTCAAAAGTTGGTAAGGGATAGTGTAGCAGAGGCATTAAGGATTGAAAGGGAAACGGTGGCTGCTGCTGCTGCCGAGGCCGCGGCTGCTGCTGAAGCCGCTAGGCTGGCTACTGCTACTGGAAATGCAGGAGGATCCGGAGTTAAGAACTGTTCGTACAAGGATTTCAAAAGTGGAGATCCCACCAAGTTTAAAGGGACTGAAGGAGCCACTGCCATGGTGCGATGGTTCGAGAAATTGGAGTCCGTGTTTTTGCTGTGTAATTGCGCGGATGATAGTAAGGTCAAGTTGGCTACAAGTACACTACTCGATGGAGCATTGTCGTGGTGGAACTCATATGCTCAACCGATGGGAATGGAGAATGCTTTCAAGCTTACTTGGGAGCAATTCAAGGGTTTGGTAACTAAGAAATTTTGTCCTCGTACGGAAGTGAAAAAGTTGGAGACAGAATTCTATGAACTAGTAACAATTGGGTATGATATTGACACTTACATTCGGAGATTTCAAGAATTGGCCGCGTTATGCCCGTCTATGGTTTCGGATAACGAGAAGTTACTAGAGGCTTTTATCGGGGGACTTCCCGAGGTTATTCAAGGAGATGTGACTTCGTTTGATCCACAAACAATCGAGGAAGCTATTAGGGTGACTCAAAAGCTCATGGCCCAGGTAGTGAAGAGAGGTAAGTACACCAACACCAACCAAAACAACAACAACCCCAACAACCGCACCAACTACAACAATAACCAAAACAACAACAACAACACTGATAACCAAATCAACAATAACAAAAGGAAATGGGAAAATGACCAAGGAGGTTATAATAACAACAACCAAAACCGTAACACTAACCATCATCAACAACAAAATAGAAGACAAGAAGCTGGAATGGTTTATGTCGCTGCACCAATGGGAGGCAGAGGTTATGCCGTAGTCACATGCTTCGGATGTGGGGAGCAAGGGCACTATCGGAATCAATGTCCTCAAAACCAAGGTCGACAAGTTGAAGGTGCTCATGGGAATGCATACATGTTAGGAGGAGGAGAAGCTCAAAAGGATTTCAACGACGCGGAGGACTGAAGAAGTTCGGAAACTAACAGTCTTATTTTTTTCTTTATGTACTATGTTGTACTAAGTTATGTCTTTCATCGTATCCGAATCTTTATAACTTAAGATGTACTACTTTTGATAAACCACTCGTTGTAAAATATTCTCATCTATCGTACTTATTTTCTTTCCGATTTGTTATTACTTACGATAATTTTACTTCTTTTTACTTTATCGACCATTTTAACGACACGGTTTAAATCCTTGTAAGCATCGAGAGTTATAACAACTAAACCGAACGTCACATCATCGTTCCTTAATTATACATAGCCTAGCTAACTATGTCAAATTCTGGAGGGGTCATGTTATGTTGGGAGCAGTTAATTATAAATCTTAGTGCAAGCAAAATCTTCACATATTTCAAAGTCAAAGTGTTACTTATGAGAGATTCATCCGATATTTTCCTTACTATGATGTTTTAGACACTCTCAATCATCGATAACCGTAACGACACTCCTCCATGTCTTCTCTCCTCGTTATTCATCACAAACTCACAAATTCGATAGACTAACACGAACTGAATTCAGGGACTGAATTCCTTTTTGGATGGGCGAATGTGACAACTCGCAATTTCAGGTCATTTCTCGAAACAATTCATGCCTTACAATTTCAACATGTATCGTAAACTAGGTTTGCGTGTTCCAAATTCGCGTAACCTTAATGGTTTAGCGGCGAATTCATGATCATATCATCACGAACATTTCATACGGACTAAGTTTAGTCTACATTTCATTAACATCATTTGCATCATGTTAATTCATTCATGACATTGCATTTCACATTAAACGCGTAAATTTTATATTAAATAAACGTTATCGCGTGAGTTATTATTTTGAACATTTAATCCGTTACTTCTAAAAATGATCCTGATATATTTTTATACTTACATTTAGTTATAAAAACTATATTTTGAGTTTACCCAGTGTTTTAAATTTATTTTGTAACTAAATTGTTGTATTTATATAATTACGACGATTTCCTTAAATTCAACCCGATAATTATATTTCACTCAAATTTTGCAAGAAATGTATTTTTATAATTTTTATGACATCGATATATTTTATTTTGTCCTGTTAAAATTTATTTCTAGCTAACGCTACCCTAAATACTATTTTAACTTACAACTTACAAACTATATCTACACATTAATACATTTATTAAATTAAAAAAAAAAAAAAAAAAAAAAAAAAAAAAAAAAAAAAATTTCAAACTTTTCTTTTCTTGTCATGAATCCCACGCCACCCCCTTAGTGTCCTCCATATTTTATGGATCTTGTCTAGTGAATCACCAAGAGATATTTGCAAATTATCATGACAAGTTAATGTATTATACTTGTATTATATTTTATCTATTCACTACTTTCACCATTCACTTCATTTTGTAAACCAATAGACCAAAATTTCATCTTTCTTTTCTCTCTACTAATTCGGCAGCCAAGGGACCAAGGAAGGATCACTCCAAGATTTTAAGTCAAGTTTTATAAACACTAGTATCATTTGTTGCAAGGTTTTGTAATATAAACCTCAAGTGATTAGGAAAACCTTTTGTCCATTAAACCTCATCATAGTAACTTGTAAGCATATCACTTCATTTTACATCTTTCATCTTCATTTCATATTTATTTCTTCATATTTTGAGCAAGCATGCAAGACTTGTGTTTGTTTATACCATTTTTTCTTTGATTTTAGAGTTTTATACATATAAAGTCATCCTATAATTATTCCCTTGGTATATATTGGTCTTGATGATGTTTAGGAACCCATGACACCCTAAGAAGGTGTATGGTAGGATTAGAATAGCTTTGGAGTTGATTTGAAGGGATTGGAATAGGTTTAGTACGAGAAAAACTATTTTCGATAAGTATATAAAAGTGTTCTGTCCTTATTTTGTTTTTCTGGAAAATCCGACAGTAGGCACGAATTTTTGGTCTTGATATTTAGAAAATATACTTTAAAACGAATCCGTGGCCGCTTGAATGGATTAAAACGGAGTTATAACGAAGAAGTTATGAATTTTTCAAGTTTGACGACGATATATACATTTTCTGAAAATTTCAGCATACTATTTTTATTTAGTACGAGTCAAAAACGAGCCTTAAGCTTCATAAATTATTTCGACTTATCAAAAATATATTAGTATACTTCGATACGAAGCTAAGGACATATAATACGTAGAAAACGGATTTGAAACGACCAAGATATACACGTTTTCATAAACTTGCCGTAACTATTATTTTCAGAAAAACTATATTATTTTTACGAGACAAGTGTTACGGTAACTAAAACGACCATGTTTAAGGCTGTTTTAACGATGATGTAGAACTTTTTGTAACGAGACGTCTTCTAATAAAATCAAGATCACCAAGCATATTTTCTAAAACGACCAACCGTTTGTATAGCGGAGTTGTAATAAATTAATTACGGTTGCTTAAACTTTGCCAAAACTCATTTTTAAACCACATTTTAGACAAAATCACCATCTTTAACCCTTATTATCTTTATGTTCGAGACCTCTATGGCGAAAACTCATGAACTAAAACTTCTAGATTTTGATACAAACTTTCCAAAACCGTCGAGTTCGTTTTCTAACGTTTGAAGTACACCATTTTACGACTAGTTTTTCGGAGCCATTTTTGTCACTTTCATGAATTTCCGACGACATTGTTTTGCGACGAAAAGTGATAATTTCACTATAAATCATTACGAAACTATTGTAGGATGACATTTTGACGTAAATACTTGTAAAGTAATTTAAGAATGGTCAAGACGTCAAAAGAGTATTTTTTTTTTGACGATAAATACTATTTTCAAAACTCACAAATGGTATAAATAACATACGAAATGCATGCATAACATTACATCATAACTCATTACGTATCAAATCATTCATAATAGGTCATTTTCGAGATTCACGCTATATTTCAGTGTATCCACTTTTGTCATCGTAAACATTGCAACAGGTGAGTTCATAGCCCCACTTTTACTCTTTTAACTGTTTTACAAACTCTTGGGGGAGATACATGCTACATTTTTTAATCGAACACAAATGCTTTGAACTGTATGCTATATCCGAATGTTTTATTGTCACTAAGTATTTGCCATGTTCGAAGTCCCTACATCATGAACCATTAGTCACTTGCGAGTGAGCGCGAATATTGTGAATAGGCCTATTGGAATTAACACTCCCGCTCCTATTGACCCAGTTAGGGGAAATCGAGCGCACTATATTTGAACCAGTAAGGTAAATTGGCAAGTTTACCTATTAGGGCGGCGATGAAACGATGATTACCAATTTTTATTGGTGCGATGTTTACGCTTTGGTGTCATGAACTTAGTGAAATAAATACGATTTTATTTTTAACGATGAGTGTGAAACAATTTAACTCACACTACGATGATTGTGTTCAAACGAATTAATTAAACCTATGGATTTCACTCAACCTTTGTGTTGACCTTTATAAGCATGTTTTATCTCAGGTATCTAAGGCATACTTCATGGCATGCATGTGGACATATCATAGAATCGCGGTGACGACGCGTCTCACATGGAATTGATACACTTTAAAAACATCATTTGACTTGTACAAAAATTATTTTCCGTGCTTAGTAACTTTCATTTGGGACCTATCTTTGTAACTCTGAATGTTTTTATTAAATCAAGCGATGTATTTTCCAAACGACACTTTAGGTCGTTCAATATAACTGTGATTGTGATGCTATGACAGTCAATCCCCAGGAATTCCATTCCGCTGCAAAACAGGTAATTTGGGGGTGTGACAAGTGTCAACAGGGTCACTTGAATCAAATCCAAATTTCCTTAAAATCTCATTTGCATATTTAGATTGATTTATGAAGATGCCTCCGGGATTTTGTGAAATTTGTAATCCCAAGAAAAATGACATTTGTCCCATCATTGACATTTGAAAGTTTGAACCCATTTCATTTGAAAAACGGTCACACTCATTGGGGTCAATCGAGGCAAAGATGATATCATCAACATAAATGTGAACATGAATTAAATGTTTGCCTGACTTCCTGGTGAACAATGTTGGATTAACTGCTCCTTTGCTAAATCCGGTAGATAGAAGAAACTTTGATAGCGTATCATACCATGCCCTTGGAGCTTGCTTTAAACCGTAAAGAGCCTTCTTCAAATGATAAACGTGAGTAGGATGCTCTTGATTCACAAATCCTTCCGGTTGGCTGACGTAGACGACTTCTTTAAGATCTCCGTTCAGAAATGCCGTCTTTACATCCATCTGATAGACTACCATGTTCTTACTCGCAGCATTAGCCAAAAAGATTCTGATTGCCTCGATTCAAGCAACTAGAGCAAAAGATTCTTCAAATTCAATACCCTCCTCTTGACGGTATCCTTTAGCAACTAATCGAGCCTTGTTCTTCAACACATCACCATGCTCATCAAGTTTTACTTTGAAGATCCATTTTAGAGCAATAATCATAGCACAATATGGAGTAGGTACTAACTCCCATAGATCAAGTCGATCAAACTCATGAATTTTTTCTTGCATGGCATGGAACCAGCTATCTTCATTCATGGCGGCTTTAACATCTTTTGGTTCGATCTTAGAGAGTACGGAGTTGAAGAAGCACCATAAGGCATCAGTTGCAAGTTGTTTCCGTGTGGATACTGGACGAGAGGGATTTCCAATGATATTGTCTAATGGATGATCGTGAGTCCATTTTCTAAGGTGATCATGTGGCAGTTGTTGAGGGACTGAGGTAGCAGAGTCGATGTCTCCTGAAGAAGATGGTTCTGATGATGATTCAGGAGCAAATATGTTTTCAAATGGAGCATCTTCAGGAGTAGCAAAGGGATTAACTTCATCATTGATGCCAGAAAAAGTTCCATGATGTACATTCGAAGATTGATGATTTGTTGATGAGACTGAGTTATCAGCAGCAGGCGCTTCTTGACTTAATGATATTGAGACTGAAGGATTGACTTCATTCTCAGGGATATGAGCAGCCTCTGTTGTGGGAATTGATAGTTCATTTTCACTTGGCTCATAGAGTTCATCAAACATAGGATCAAACAATTTATTTAAATCATCTTTAGATGGAGGTACATAATGAGTTGCTGGAGAAGAATTTGGTACAAGGGATGAACCAATGGGACTGTTTTGAAGTGCGGGTCCTGAACTTGATTGTCCAGGAGCCATTTGACCAGTCAGCTCATCAAACGTGACGTGAATTGTTTCCATGATATTTCGGGTTCTCTTGTTGTAGATTCGGTATCCTTTTCTGTTTGGTGCATAACCTACAAATACTCCAATGTCTACTTTAGCTTTAAGTTTGCCTAAATCTCGGCCCTCATTAGTTGGAAAATACAATGCACTGAACACACGAAGGAATGAAAGATTAGGTTTTCTGTTGTGGACAAGTTCATATGGAGTTTTTCCATGAGCAGTGTGAATCAGGGATCAATTTTGGGTGTAGCATGCACTGGCGATGGCTTCACCCCAGAGAAACATTGGAACTTTTGAGTAAATCAGCATTGTCCTTGCGGCTTCCACAAGAGTTCGATTTCGTCTTTCAACTACACCGTTCTGTTGAGGAGTTCGAGGAACACTTCTTTGATGACTGATTCTAATACTTTCATAAAACTCACTAAGTTGTTTGTTAACAAACTCAGTTCCATTGTCTGTTCGGATGATTCTGACTGTTTTGTTAAGACGAACCTGCAGCTGTTTGATGAGTTTGATGATGATATATGGAGTTTCATCCTTTGTCTTTAAGAACTTTACCCAGGTGAATCTAGAGAAATCATCAACCACAACTAACACATATTTCTTCCCAAAGATATTCTGCACTCTCATGGGTCCACATAAGTCCATGTGAATTGTATGAAGAACTTCTGTGACAGAGTTAGTAGGTTTGGGTTTATGGGCATACTTCTTGCTTTTTCCCAATTGGCATGCTGAACAAAGATGATCCTTTTCATACTTAAGTCTAGGTAAACCTACAACTAAGTCCTTTCTGGAGAGATCATTGATGGTGCCGAAGTTCAAGTGATTGAGACGACGATGCCATAACCATGACTTTGTTTTAAAAGCCTTTGACAACAAGCAGTTTGGAGAAGACTTCATCATATCTTCGATAGAGATGGTGTATAGATTTGAACCACGTGAACCTCTTAAAAGTTCCTTACCATCAAGTTCTCTAACGAAACAAGTTTGTTTTCTGAAGGCTACTTTTAGACCAGAATCGCAGAATTGACCAACAAAGAACAGGTTATGACTAAGACCTTCTACATAATATACACTGGAGATAACACTTTTACCAACAACATAATCTCCATAACCAATAATTGCACTGAAATGATCATTCCCGAATCTAACTGTCCCGATGAATTTGCTCACGAAGTTCATGAGCCGCGACCGGTCGCCAGTCATATGCTTGGAACAGCCTGAGTCCAGGTACCACAGAACGATTTGAACGATCTGCAGTTGAACACAGAC
Organism: Chrysanthemum seticuspe; assembly: GCA_019973895.1. Taxonomy (NCBI): domain Eukaryota; kingdom Viridiplantae; phylum Streptophyta; class Magnoliopsida; order Asterales; family Asteraceae; genus Chrysanthemum; species Chrysanthemum seticuspe. Next base: position 177,990,698 of record BPTQ01000005.1, on the reverse strand, counting down.
AAGAATGGATAACTGGATAATTGGGATCCCCATGCAAGAATGGGTTCCATTTGGTTAGTAACAATGGTTGGAACACCCACATTAGAAATAGAGGCATTCATATCAGAAATTGATGCAATGGGATCATTATGAATAGATGTAGTACTCGTGTATGTATTTGCCCTATTCAAAGTGTGCTCACTTCTTAAGGGAATAGTTCTACCAGTAGGCATCCATTTTCTAGTGGGCGTTGCCTGATTAACCTTATGGCCCACAGGTATCCATTGATAACCTATTTTACTAAATGTTTTTCCTGTGGGTTTCCACTGTTTTCTAACTCTCTTTCGCCTTTGCCTTTTAGCCTTTTTAACATGAATTTTTTCATTAGTAATGTTAACTGGAGGTATGACAACATTAGACAAAACATTCACACCACATTCATGATTAGAAACAGAATTCAAGCAGACATCATTACAAGGAATGCAAATAGTATCAGAATTCGAATTAATTACAGTACGCCTATGGCTAATACTAGAATCAACACGATTCATTTTATTCGACTCAAGCTTAAAGTTCCTAGGTTGGTCTTCTACTCTCTTCCAATGCACATTATTAGCTTGCGAGGTCCTATCATTCCTTGTATTGTCTTGAGACTTTGACCTGCTCGCTTTAATGTCACTGATTACTCCTGTAAAGGGAATGGGAACATTAGTTGGTTTTGCTACTCTTTGCATCTCCTGTTTAGATGTTCTGGGATCTAAATTACATGCAGGCACACTAAGGTTCACTTTCTTAACACTAGAAGTGCTCGGATTTGTACTCCTAGAAGGCACACTAGAGTTCGCTTTCTTAGCATTAACAGATATGGAATCTGAACTACTTAAAGGCACACTAAGGTTCACATTCAAAACATTGGGCATCGAATGAATATCATACTTGGCACTAGGCATCGAACATGGAATCAAAGGATTAACACTCTCACCTAAGGACTTTGGGCATATTGTGATTAAGCATTCTAGAATTTCTTGAGATCGTTTGGCATATAAGAATGCATGCCCAATTGCATTGTCAAGTGGTTTCTCTAATTTATCCTCTTCAACAATCTCACGTAGACATTCTAGACAATCTTTAAGGGATGAGAAATATGTTTGAATAGCAAGTTTGTTATTCCTGAGATGAGGGGGAACATATTTCACTGACAAAGCATATTTATTACAAGAGTGTACCTTTGATACACCATTCTCCCCATTGGTCATTGGCATTTTCCCTTTTACCTGGCTCTTCAGATTCTCAATTTCCTTTTGCAATGAAGCTATTTGTTCGTTGTTTTTGTTACGAATGACCTTTATTGATTCAAATAACTCATTGAAATGACGTTTAACCTTTTCATTTTCTTCTAGAAAACTTTCGTTTTCCTTTTGTAATGCATTTACTAAGTTTTGAAGATGAAACGTTTGAGAATTCTGAGAATCTAAAGGAGGAGGCATTTGGGAGCCTATCACATTGTTCTTTTGACCCTTTAATTGAGATATTTAGGCTTTCAATTTTCTGATCGTGTTACAATGAGCTTGAATCTGTTCATCACGTTTATTAATTTGAAAAACTGCATCAAACTCTGGAGCATCTGAGGATGTCTTGATATTTGAAGTTTTGACATTTTATTTAAGATGTTGATATTTTAGTTGTAAATTAAAATGCTCAACCTCTAGTTTAGAGAAATTTTTAACCAAATTGTCGTGATCATCCAGTTCAATTTTCTCATTTAGTTTAGAATTAGTCTTTTCAAGCTCAATGACACGATCATGGGAGACTTTCAGGGCAACAGATAATTCATGAAATTGAGAAGCATTAATGGAACAGTTTGTAGCAGTGAAAAACACATCTTGAGTAATACATTCAGAAATAAGAGTCTCATTGAATGTATACAAGTTCTTCCGCTCAATCTCATTATATTTTAGTGCTCGCTCGTAGTCACTAACCTCAACTATCATTGCATCAAACTCCTTTTCCATTTCTTTAATGTCTAAGTTCATTCCCTTTTTAAGACTTTCAAAATGATCTTTTAGTTGTTTAAAGAAAGGCATGAATTTAGTTAAATAACATTCTTTTGTTTGCTCAAAACCCCTTTCCCCTTCAGTTATACCAGTGGGTGTGATCCTTTTCTTACAAGTTTTCTCAAAATCAACAAATAGTTGAAAAATAACATATTGACTGATTAAGGTCTTGCTTTTCGTGGCAATAGTCCTCGGTACTAAACGCATTGGTGTATTTGGAGGATACACAGTCACTGAAGGCATTTTCCTAAAGGGAGGGTTCGTTACAACAAGATTCTCTGCCTTTTGCTTATCTAAATCCTTTTTCCAGAACACTTGTTCGGGTGTTAACAACGTCTGAGGCTTAAACATGTTCAAGGAAATCCAATTCTCCTTCTTGTAATCATGGGGTGTGATATTTATTTTCTTCTCTTTACATTTAGGATCATCTAATTTCTTGTTCATCTTTTCCCTAGTGACTTCATCTGATTTCTTATCTTCCTCAGTGCACTCAACGCAACTAGGTTTCTGTCTAGGTTTAAGGATTTCTGTTAGGAATTAGAAAATTCCAGTGTTGAAAGAGTCGGTCACCCCAACTATTATCTAGCATAAGTTAGCTCGTAGATTGGTCATTAGTTACGGTTTATGTAGTTAGTTAGTAGAGTAAAATAGTATAGTGCAACACCGTGGAAGAAGGTCGGGTCTTTACCCACTGTATCCCTGATCCACAGGCCGTCAGGAGGTCGTTTAGTTTGTAACCTATAAATACCCTCTACCTTGCAAGGTAGAGGGTTGGATGTTCTTTGGTAATCTAATATTCCACTAGTTTCTCTCACTAGAATGTCCCACTCTTTCTCTCTCTAAAACCATCTATGTGCTCATTGTGTTAATGTTATGATGTGTATGTGAAAAATTAATATCTAACAATTGGTATCAAGAGCCATGGTTTGATCATATCTTGCACATCTTTGGATTTATAGTGGTTTTTAGGTGGTTTTTGAGTTTGAAAAAGTTTAGTGGTTTTTGCATCATTTGGTTGAATTCGTGTGTTAAAGTTTGAATTTTGTTGGTACTTTTGTGTTTAGTATCATCAAAAGTGTTTAGGTTTTCATTCGGTAAGCTTGAATCATCTTGGTTGGGTTGTTTTTGGATTGAAAAGTGATGTTTATATGGTTTTTCATGGTAGCGAGTTAGTTCACGGATAAGTTTTCTTCATAGCGACTTGCTTCACAAAATTGTAGCGAGTTACAGTGTTAAATCTAGCGAGTTAGATCTAGCGACTTAAAGTACAAGTAGTGGACTCTCCACTACGGGTAGCGACTTGTGGTAGCGATTTGGTCTGTAGCGAGTTGCTCTTTAGCGACTTGCATTGTTGGCGACTTGAGTAGCGAATTACTGCTGAATTGTTGCTAGCGACTTGAGTGTTAGCGAGTTACCACCTAGCGACTTACATCTAGCTAGCGAATTGGAAAGCTAGCGACTTTGCGTGGTGGCGAATTAGTGTTGGCGACTTGGTGTAGTATTTTCTAGCGACTTGGGATTAGCACTATTTAGTTGGTAACGAATTGATTCTAAATTCTCTAGAGACTTGGGGAGTAATTCATAATAAAACAATGTCAGTCATCACAGATTCTTTAATCACCAAAGTACTTGCTCTCTATGACACAGCACAGAATAGTGAAACAGAATGCCCATCTGAAGACCTCACACCTAATGACTCAGTATCGATCAATCAGAATAACTCAAATAAATCACTCTTAATATCTTCAGATGATACTAAGAATATGGAATGCACCAGTGAGCCGTTTCAACATCTCAGTCAGCTTCTCAAATTACTCTTATCAACAACCATGGATCGAACAAGTTGTGCCATCCTTCGTCAGGATTTTCCCACTTTAACAAGAACTGTCTTGCTCAACTTAGAACGACTGAGGTTTCAAATTAACAAAGAAAAGATCTCATCTGATGATTCTCATGCTGCCCTCCAAACCATCGTCAACCAATTTCAACCACTTATCCGGGAAGAATACTCCTCAGATTTTGATGATACCATGACTGGAATGTCTTTCAAGAAACACACGGGAATGGAAATTCATGAGTTCAGAAACTCATTTATTCAACTTATGAGTAATATGGAAACATACATTGAAGAAGCTGCTAATGAGTATAACAAGCTGAAGGAATTGAACGAGTGTCAAGAGTGTCCATGGAACAATGATGACGTGTCATGCTTCATTCCAACTGAACCAGCAGAAGACACTGTTTGCAGAATCTCAGCTGTGATGGAAAAGGATGAAGAGAACAACACTGATTTCAAATTCTCAGAGTCTGAAAAGGTATCAATCGACAAGGTACACTTATCTGATCACACTAATTCTCACAAAAAGGTACATGACTCTTACCCAGAACATGACAATGTGGAATCAATCTTTGTTTTGTCTGAATCTGATGCAAGTAACATGATTGAAAAAAGGGTATATGATGAGCTTTCAAACAAATTTTCAATTCTTGAAAAACACTGTATCTCTTTGCAAATTGAAATACAACATAAGGATGAAATGTTTTATGCAAATAAACAGTGCAGTAATCTGGAACTTCCAGAATTTAGAGAATTTTTTGATATTAATCAGTTAAAATCCCAGATTGAGGACAAAGATTCGACCATAAGAAATCTGAAATCTCTTCTTTCAGAAGCCCAGAAATATGACTGTCATGAGATGAGTGATACACTAGATTCTAGGAATTCTGAACTAGCTTTATGTGTGTCCAACCTTCTAAGAGAAAATGAGCAGTTAAGAAAGAACCTTGAGGATGCAAACTCTAAATTTGTCAATCAATCTAATCTATTGATGAAAGATATTGATGACCTCAAAGCACAAATTCAGGATAAGAGCTTCAATATTGTTGCCCTAAAAAATGAGCTCAGGAAGTATGCTGGAAATAGGATGAACACTAAGTTTGCAAAACCTTCAACTTTGGGAATGTCAACGGTTCAGAACCACTTGAAACGAACAGTTATTAAACAACCTAATGCCTTTAGGTCTGAAAGAGCTAAACCATTGAAATCTAAGCTTACATCCCAAGTTGATAACAAGTCTGTTTTGTCAAAACCAGTCACTTCATTGCCTAGTTCAGATATGATGAATCCCAAGCATAAGACTAATGAACATCACCCACAAATTAGAAATGCCATAAGCTTAACTGGGTATCATGTAAAACATAGTCTGACAGATCAATCCCCTATGAAATTCTCTGATCACAAAAAGACAAATAGTCATAACAAGGGTGTGCACTCATTTAGTTCATCTCACTGTGGCTTCAAATGGATTCCCACTGGCAGATTATTTAAGTATACAGGACTTAAACGAACTTACATTCCTAAATCATGCCTCAAGTGGATTCCCACAGGTAAATTTTTCAAGAATGTTGAACCTAATAGAATCCCCATTAATGATATGTCTGGATTATACTGTGTTGCATCTAAATGTGAGACTAAACATCCTTCTATGTACAAGTCTACATGTGCTTCAAGTACAATGTGCTCTCAGTCTTTTTCAGGTACAATGCTCAACTCAATCAGGAACTTCATGACTTGGTTCCCCTCAGATTTGAACATAGCTCATTCAGGAGCTATAGCTTGCCAGAGTTGATGTACTTCTTACTTTGACTCCTATTCATTTTGAATCTGGACTCGTCCTTCCATGTCTGTGTATAAATCAAGTTTCCAAAAAAAAAAAAAAAAAAAAAAAAATTTCAAAATTTTATCATATTTTCTTTTCTCTCAATCTAATAATGAATATACTCCTTGTTATCGATAACATCTACGGTCCTAGAAATGTCATTCAATAATGGCACGGGATCATAGATGAAGTTCGAACAAATGATATATTCTTGATGGTTTAATGGGATTGGGTATTATCAATCAATGTTCTCTGATGACATTGATTGAGGGGGAGATTAGTTTTATGTACCATTGGCTTCTGTGTTGGTTATGATGCTTGTTCATTTGTATGATGTGGTGATTTCCTGCTTGTGTGACTAACTGGTTATACTTTCAGTGTGTGCTTTCGTTGTAACTGCCTATGTGTTGAAATGTTGAATTGATTCATGATGATCAGTGTAATAATCAATTGTTCATTTGTATGATGTGGTGATCTCCTGCTTGTGTGACTAACTGGTTATACTTTCAGTGTGTGCTTTCGTTGTAACTGCCTATGTGTTGAAATGTTGAACTGATTCATGATGATCAGTGTAACAATCAATGCTAGAGACGTTGTCCTATCCGTGTTAGCATATTATTACCACTCACTCATTTATACCATAGGGACCAAACTTGTCATATAGTGTAAGTTGTTGCATTAGCGAATTACCACCTTTGTTTATAACCACAAGGACCAATTGTGTCATATTGCTTAAGATATGGTGTATACCCCCAGCGAGTTACCCATTAGCGAGTTACCTAGTCTTTTCTCTCTTCTCTCTCTCGTTTTTTTTCTCTCTTCGTCTTCTCATTCTTACTAGCGACTTAGCTTAAGGTTTGTATTGATTCCCTATTATCGTTACTATCTTATGCTTTAGTGTCTAGTGTCTAACTTATCACTATTTCCAGATCCTTTCTGTGCTCGCGTGGTGTGATTTGTTGACTCTCTCGCTTAGGTTCGGTTTTTCTTTGTAAATTGTGTGTGTGCTACTTATAAAATGATTGAACGTGTGATATATTGTTTGGATTATATTGTTTGGACTATATTGGTTGGATATATTGATGGATGATTATAATGGATTGGACTGATGGGTTGGGTTAGGAATGTTCTTGGTGGCGAGTTAGATTGTTCTTGGTAGCGACTTAGTATGAATGTTCTTCATGGCGAGTTAGAGCTCTACATAGCGAATACGTCTCCGCAGCGAATTAGTTCACTAATTTCCAGCGACTTGGTTAGCGAGTTAGTAACTAGCGACTTGTATTTACAAGTTAGCGAATCAATAACCTAGCGACTTAGTTAACCACTTTGTAGCGACTTGGCTTAGTTACTGTACATGGCGACTTGACTTTACGAGCTAGCGAATTATCCTAGCGACTTGGTTAGCGAGTTAGCAGATAGCGACTTGTATTTACAAGTTAGCGAATTTGTTACCTAGCGACTTAGTTGTCTACTTTGTAGCGACTTGGTTTAAGTTTTATTCATGGCAACTTGGTCTTACATGTTAGCGAATTAGTTTAGCGACTTAGAGAGCTTATCCTTTTATGACTTGTCCGTGGCTCTAGATGGCGACATGTTTTTACAAGTTTATAACAGTGTTCATGATTGAGAATTAGTCTTAGGGTCAAGGATGTTTAAAATGTTCAAAGTTGTTGCTAAAGATGATTTCGCTCTCACTACTCCTAGGATCTCCTAATTCGACTTGTTGAATCAACTTACTCTATGTAAACTGTTATAACATCTCTGTTTAGGCAAAAGGTACTTGGGTTCTCTCACGACTGCCAAATGTTTCTTTTTGCCTCATACATATGTGTTATATCACTTTTACATGTGTATCTTGGCTCATGTCATGATCTCGTAGTTATGCACTCTTTTGCCCTTTAAATCCCTTATAAGCTCGTCATGTAATCATTTTTCTATATGTATGTTCTTCATTGATATATCTCAACCATGTATGTTATCATATAGTTGAAAGGTGTTATACAGTTGCAATCTTTGCCACTCTATATGTCTCCATATGTGTTAGGAACTTCTTCAGTGTTACTACCTCCTTGTCATAAGGGTGCTCTCAATGCTGTCTCACTTACTATGTATCATCTAACCTGTTCCCATCTATTACTGTTGATTGTATGATTACTCAGAACATCAATGGCAAGTTCAATCCCAGAAAAGAGCGCTACCCCATCGGGATCATCCGGAATTCTCTCAAACGATGAAATCCTTCCCAAAAGTCAATGGGCTGCTATTGGTAAAAGCAACTGTTATGTGGACCTACAAAAGCTCCAACAAAATCCGATACTCAAAGTTTCAATTGACATCCTCAAAAACACTAACTTCTTCGGAGCTATTACCAAGCAATGCTCAATTCCTGCCATCTACATTCAACAATTCTGGAACACCGTTCAATGGAATAAAATCACAGCACGATACTCTTGCAAGCTGGATAATATGGAGTTCTCTATTGATTCTGATATTCTGAGTAAGGCTCTTGGAATCACACCATGTGACCCTGACGTTCGTTCTGAATCTCCTCCTGGTGCTGACGATCTGATCGTATTTCTAATTGGGTTGGGCTATCAGAACAGTATTTCAAGAGCATCTGACATCATCACCGGTCACATGTATCAACCCTGGAGAGCTATTACAACCATTCTGAACTTATGCTTATCTGGAAAAACTTCAGGGTTTGATAAAGTGAGAATTCCTATCTTGCAAATCCTATGGGGAATCGTTAACAGGGTTGATGTGAATGTCTCAGATCGTATTTGGGAAGAATTCTCGTTATCAATGAACACATTCATATCTGATAGAACCTATTTCCTGAACAATGTTCAAGGACGAAAGAAACAGAACAAACTTGTAATTCCCAGCATCAGATTTTCTAAGCTTGTTATCCAGTATTTGCAACAAATTCACAACTTCTCTCCAAGGTCTGAATCGACTCTACACAAAGCAGATGATGAATTTGTTTTTGGAAACCTGAAATATGTTCCTAGAGGCTCAGATAAAGAAGTGTTTGGATTGCCAATTCCTGATTGTCTTCTCACAGAAGATATCAAAAGGAAGGACTACTTCAAGCAATACATGAAAAGAGCAACCAAACTCTCTGCTGATGTCACACCCACTCCTTCACAACCCACTGCTCCCAAGACCACCTCTGACTCTAAAGCATCCTATGCCTCTCTTCCTAAAAGGAGACGTGAAAGATCTCATCAGTCAGAATCTTCATCCAAAAAGCATAAAGAAAAGAAGAAGAAAGTGGAAAAGGAAATTGATGAGAACACTGAGGTGGCAAGGAATACATTCAGGTTAACGGATGAAGATGATGCTGATCTGCAACTTGGAATTCAGCAAAGCCTTGAAGGTCAGAATGTGAAAGCTCCAGTAGGTGGTGTTGTGTTAAGAGAACCCGCTCAACTACCTCAACAAACAAACCCAATTACACTTAACAAGGGAAAAGGAGTTGCAAGTGTTGAAACTGAACAAGCTGCTCACATGCTGTTAAATATCTCATCATCACCATCAAGCACCACAAATCCATATGAGCTGAAGAGAAGAACAGATTCATCTCATGCAAAAGAACAATCTGGAGTGGTCAAGGGCTCGCAGGAGAACCTTGAGACAAGATCTGATGAGACCTTGAAGATGGATGAACCAAATGTGTCTACTAACTCTCTATCCTCACTTAAGGATCTCGATGCAAACTTCTCTTTTGGAGACCAATTCATTAATGACAAACCCCTAGATACTGCACAATCCATGTATAATGTCAGCATTCACCAAGACACGTCAACCATTCCTCCAATGTCAGCTTCTTCATTATCAACTGTACTTCCACCTCCCATACCAACTGAACCAACTGTTCAAACACCACCAACATCGTCACCAACTCCTGATCCTGTCATTATTGTTGCGGATGTGGATGCTCCACCGGCTTCACCTCCACAGATTCTCACCTCTGATCAACTACTTGATAAAGCTATTAAAAGGATAGAAGCACTGGAAAGGCAACTTCCTAAATCTGTTGATTCTCTGGTGGATCGTGTCCATAGATTGGAGCACCTCAACTTCACTGAAGCAGTTACTGATGCTATTGAAGGAGAAGTCAAGGATGCCGTGGAATGGGCAATGGAGGCTCCACTTCTCAGACGATTCAAGGACCTCCCCATCTCCGATATGAGAGCAGCCCTGTGTGAAAGGATGTATGAGGCTGAAGAGGACAAGCATGAGGTTCACAGTAAACTTTATGAGGCACTTGAAGAATCCATCAAGTTCGACAATTATGAGCAATTTAAGATTGAAGTCGGAGAAAAGGAAGCTAAAAAGAAAAGGAGAACAAGTGTAATGGAAGCATTGATAAAGGATCGCAAAGATCCTCCTCCTCCCCCACCACCAACGGGGGGAGCTGGAACTTCTGGATCTGGTAATCCTTCTACTACAACCAACACACCTCCATCACAACCACCATCATCACCGCCGAAATCTTCCAGTCAATCAGATCCAAAAAAAGAGCAGAGTAATCAGAAAAAATCTGCTGCCTGGACGACGGTTGATTCAAGGTTCACATCCACGTCCACCTTCATTCCTGATGATCAAATAGTTAACGAAGAATCTCAGGTCATGGCTGACTCAGAACCAGATGAAGATGATGCATCAACAAAGCATATTCCTAAACCCTCAGAAGACTGGTTTGATTCTTACTTGGCTGGGAATCGCACTAGCACATCCAGAGTTGCACCTTCAAGAGACACTATCCTAAGCTGCATCATGGAAGACAGACCTCCTACTCCAGAACCCACATGGACCATCCCAGAGTCTGACTCTATGATTCCTGACAACAATTGGGCATCAGTTATCACGAATAATTATGAAGTTCCAGCTGAAGACTCTCTTCTGCACTACACTGGTGATATGGGAAGTTTTATTAAATGGTTTTGTGAGCGGAGTAAAATCTCATCCATATCTCCAAGAGATCTTGAAGGACAAGCTTACGAAATTGTCAAAGTCTTCCATTCTGATGCAAATCATCTTCAATATCAGATGGAAGAATGCCATAAGATGCTGAATGACCAAGTCAGTGAGCAAATCAGTCGCTTCAATGTCAACAAATCTCTTCCTCTTGGAGGTGAGCCTGGTCAGATAACCATTCAGGCTGAATTCTTCTTCAATCACGACTTGGACTATCTGTGTGCTCGCTCTGCTGAAAGAAGGCCTGCTCTATCAATATCAAAGATGAAAGCTGCAACCTACTCTGATCAGGGGCTAGAACAGATGGTCCCTGATCAATTCTGGGCAAATGAAGAACAAAAGTATGATATTGCAGCTTCTTATGGTATTTCCCACTGGTGGTTCAAAAAGAAGAAATTCTACATTGAAAGACATGGTGCTGATAAAAGACGCCATGATGTCAGATCAAAACAATAAATCTTAAGCATTGTCAGTGTAGAGATCTTCCCAATCTATGGATATGAGTACTTGATGAAGATTGTCCTTAAAAGAGCTGACCTCAAAGTGTATACCATTGAAGAGAACGACTTCAAACATCTTCTGCCAAATGATTTCGAAGATCTCTATCTTTTAAATCTTCAAGGACACCTTGAGCACTTACCTGTTCGTGAGAAAAAGGCCCTGTCTGCAGCTGTCACTCTTTGGATCAGGGGCTTAGTTATTCGGAAACGAGTTGAGGACCTTCAGCTTGGCATTGAAAGCTACCAAACCAGGGTCAACCTCACAAGTCCTCAATGGAATGCAGCTGGGCATGAATTTCAACGAGAATACAAAGTTCTTGACACTCCTAGAGCCGTCCTCTTCACCGACAGATATGGATCGCGGATGCTTATGCGTCTATGTGAACTCTACAAGTTTAGTGATGGTACGCTCAAAATGGTCGAAGAAGAACTTGACACCAGAGTGAAAGAAGCCAAACTTGATATGAGATCTTGGGTTAAAACTACTTTCTGGACTGATGATGACGTGAAGAGATGTGAACATTTCATTGCTGCAATCAGACGAAGACTCAAGACACGAAGGATCTTCCGCAGCCTTGAAAGCTTTGTTGGTGGAAGGCTCCGTGATGGTCACTACAAACTTCTTCAGAGAACTGAATGAAGACTTCTTCAGAATACCGTTTATGTTTTGTTAACTTTGTGTAATATGTGGTGTAACAAATATGAACAACTGTAATTCATGTAATAGTGCTAGGATTTGTACTATGGTTTCCCCTTTTGAAAAGGGGAAACATCTGTGTTGTCTTTTTTCTTTATCATATAAAATCGGACACATTTTTCTCCTACAAATATTTTACCTCATACTTATTTAAATCACTTGAGATCCAAAATCTCAAAGGATTTAAGATTTTTGATCGGGGGAGAAAATGTGATATAAATATGAAAGATAGTAAAAGATAAGATGACCAGTTTTTGTGCAAACTTCTCCCTTATATGTGCTAAACAATTTTTCGAATCTCAAAGCATATATTAAGGGGGAGAACTCTCTTTGTAAATTCAAGTCATCAGGGTACACCACACTTTAAATATTTTAAAGTACCTTGATCACATGGATTCTAATCCTTTGATGATAAAAGGTTCCCTCTAGTATGTGCAAAACTCTTTTGAAACCTCGAGGCACATATTGAGGGGGAGCAAATTCATGGAAACCTCATCCTTCCCGGAAATGCTATATCTACTTGATCTGTTGAGGGAAGTGATGTTGATATCTTTTAGAAAATGGTAATCAAAAGAAGTTAATTCTTTCTCTTGCCTCCGTGTGCAAAACATTTTCAATACTTGATGCACATGTTGAGGGGGAGTTCTCGTTCTAAAAATATCAAAAACAATTCAGGTACAAAATGCTTTGATAATATATCACAAGTATCTGAATTGATTTTCAAATGGTTTTCAATTGGATCCAATGGCAGATGAACAATACCAAATTGACCTACCAACTTTACTTTATGTACGGTGATACAAGGATGATAAGGTTAGGTATTGGTTCCCATGATCCGCCAGAACCGGAGGGATCTACCCAGGGACAATCCACTAGTTAGTGCAGAAGTCCTTAGGTATGATGATAAAAGGAGAAAAATGAGATAAGGGAAGAGTGCGGACTAAGACTGAGCTAGTACTGGAATAAACCCAACAAGGTTCTAGCTATGAAGTCTCGGTAAGCACTGAAGGGGTTGAAGAATTAAAAAGAATTGAATGAGGAAAGGGTGAAAACAAATAGCCCTCCATTTATTCAACCTTAGGGCAGAAACCGGGTTCACTTCATATGCTACTGATGGTAACATCGGTATTGAAGACAAGACGTCATGGACCCAGTGACGCACTGCACTTCACCTTTCCAAACCACTCAAGTTCCTCTTAAAAGGACTTGTTTCATTCTCACGGGGAACCGACATTATCTATCGACTTTCTCTTAGAGATGGTTGATATTGAAGAAGGAGACCCTCTCCCTAGTCTCCGTTATAGGATCCAAATATGCACAAATTGAGTCTAGAGCCACGAGATCATCAATAAATCTCATTAGGACACTTTCAATGAAGACTCTCTGTTTCACACAATGTGGAAAGAGAGATTATATCATGAGTCCTACGCATTATCCTTGTGGTATTGCCAGAACATCTGAGTGATGTGTTTACACATTCACAATGAATATGGAAAGCCTTCTGGAGCCAATATCAAACAAGCTCCTGGTAGGTGGCATGTGAGATCTATTATATAGATCAACCATGTGACAACTGAACAGAAACAATGGGGCGATTCAATTTCTTGAATCAATCCTGGTTCAGGTTAGGGATTGACGGATACCTTTGAAAAACCGGTCATTGTGCTTAAAAACACTTTTTCTTTAGCACATCGACCGTGTACTAATTTTTCAAACCAAAAGGTATTTTTATGATTGATAATTGACTTTCAATAAAACCTTCGTTGTATTGCAAAAACAATTTCTATTGAGCAATACACGATTGTTGTTCAAATCTTTTTCATCAATCAGTGGACTTAAAATTCGCTGGTTCACTCACTCCGTGTTGTCTTCTTTGAGACGTTCCGGTTTGAGAACAGCTAGAACAGCTGCGAAACCCTGTCAAGGTGATTCTTAGGAATCCTACCTGATCACATGCAGTACTTGTACTGATCAACGGGGAACCGTGGGCCGTGTACCTCAATTCAACGAAAGTGATCAAAGACACTTTCGTTCGATTTGTTGCTAACTGTTGTATGCAGGTACGCCCGACGTTTGCAGCTGATCAGAATGAAGCGGTCAATCCACAGCCGCATGCTCACTTAACACATTCATCTCAAAAGAAATCATGATTAGTGCATCAATGACTCTAATATTTTCACTCCATGCTTCTGCTACGCTGCTGCCAATATCATGAATCAACTAAAGCTTCCGCTACTCTGATGAGAAGATTTCATGATCCAGAATGTGAGCATGTCGGTCCCAAAGTCACAACATCACATAATACCAACACCACAAAGGATGTGTCAGAGATTGTTGATTGCTGATGATCTCAAAAGCTGGCTCATATTTACTATCTCATGAATCAGAAATGGACCTCCAATTTAAAGTACAAATCTTTGCAGTCTTTGAAGTTGCTCCACCTATGCACTAAGCTTACGATGTTGATGTATGAAAGACTACGAGCTCAAGAACAATGTCAAGACTAGAATGCTAGGATTTGAAATGTAAAATATGGGGTGACCTCCCTTAGGGGGAGATTGTTAGGAATTAGAAAATTCCAGTGTTGAAAGAGTCGGTCACCCCAACTATTATCTAGCATAAGTTAGCTCGTAGATTGGTCATTAGTTACGGTTTATGTAGTTACTTAGTAGAGTAAAATAGTATAGTGCAACACCGTGGAAGAAGGTCGGGTCTTTACCCACTGTATCCCTGATCCACAGGCCGTCAGGAGGTCGTTTAGTTTGTAACCTATAAATACCCTCTACCTTGCAAGGTAGAGGGTTGGATGTTCTTTGGTAATCTAATATTCCACTAGTTTCTCTCACTGGAATGTCCCACTCTTTCTCTCTCTAAAACCATCTATGTGCTCATTGTGTTAATGTTATGATGTGTATGTGAAAAATTAATATCTAACAATTTCATTGCCATCATAAAGAACCTTATGAGCATTTCTAGCCTTTTTAATGACCTCTGGATTCGGTTCCTCAACAAGGGGAATGCTATGCTTATCGCTTAAGACTCTATGCTTAGTGATTAAATGAGCAGTCTGAATGGTATTTCCTTGTACGTACAACTTATTTTCAAGCTTGTTTTTCAAGGTTTTTAGATTAGAAAAATCATTCAAAAGTTTTGATTCCTTAGCACTGAATTCTTGCTTAAGCATTTTAACATTTTCTTGAAGTTCTTGTTTTTGCTTAGCAGTTTTAGAAAGCTTTTCTTGTAAGGAGTTTAACTCTTGTTTTAATACTTCTTCTCTAAACCTACTTTTTCTAATAGTTGTACGCATTTGGTCATCCATTTCCTGCTCACGGGTGGTCAACTCAAATTTTGCACGTTGTTCATAAATAGCAACACGTTCTTTATAGGCATTCAGTTCAGAGATGACAGAATCATCAAGGGCACATGCAGTAAATTCATCAAAAACATAATCATTATTGACTGCAGAAGATGCATCACTTGGTACAATCTCACTTTCACTTTGTTTCACATATTGATCATATGGGACAACATTGATATTACCCATATTTTCAATATTTGATTCAATAAATACAGTTGATTGTACTTCGTTATGTATCTTTTGCTCATCAACTTCATCGTATAATTTTAATACCTCAGAAATGATTTTGTCTTTGGATGGACCAGCTTGTGGTGATGAAGAGACTTTAGGAGAGACCATTGGAGAAATGCTAGCCATGAAAATGGTTTGTGCAGTGGGTTCTTCATCTACATCAGAGTCGTAGGCATCACAATCAGTTACTTGAAAGGCATTCTGATGATTATGGCCTATCTCCTGAATTGGTTGCTCAACCACATCTGCATCATATGTCTTAGCATTTCCTTCAACCAAAAACAACAGCTCCTCTACATCCAAAGCTGCACCATTATCCTAAGCTTGCACAAGCAACATCTTATCCCTGAAGTACTCTGCATTCTGAGGGTGTTTTGGTGATGTGCAGTTCCTTGCAATGTGTCCCTCACCTCCACAATTGTAACATTTGATTGGCTTTTCTTGACCCTGGTTTCCATTCCTTCCCCTATTCTGATTTGCAGCATAACCTCTACCAGCTCCACCTCTTGCTTGTTCGTACTGTCTTTCTTGGACAGGCTGCACCATAACCTTCCCATCTCTGACAGTGGATTGATTGTGTGGATTGGATGCTGTTCTGAGATTGTTGTTGGTATGTGGAAGAGAGTTCATGTTTTGAATAACAAGAAGAGCCAGTTGATTAATGAAGTTTCCCACGTGTGCATCAGCATCTACTTGTTTGAACATAGGATCAGGAATGAGTTTGTGATTACCATTACCCATGGGTATGACTTGTGAGGCTTTGGTTGTGATTCCGATGTTTGAGTAGAAGGCAGTTGAATCATTTGATGAGCTTCTCTCTCCCTGGTTGGTTTTGAACTGATTAAGAATCCTTTTTTCAAACATAGCATGTCTCTCATTCTGAAGGAGGAAGGCATAGAGTTGCTCATAGTTTGTATTCTTCAATGCTTTGGTTAGCTTTACAGAGGTGACAAACTTGTGCCATTCGGGATTCATGTTGTTCACAAACTTTGAGTTCAGCTGAATGTTTGGCATAGTCATTCTGATGTTCCTCATATCATTAACAAGCTTGTGAAATCTCACATAGTAGTCATAGACACTCTCATCTGGTTTCATCTTGAAGTGTTCAAATTCATCATAGAGTTGTGATTCTCTGTCTTCCATAGTTAATTCAGAACCTGATAGAAGCATCTTGACATTATCCCACACTGCCTTGGCTTTGGGGTTGTGATTGATCAGCTTGTAGATATCTTTTGGAAGACCTTGAAGTACGATGTTAGAAGCCCTGATATCAGCATCGAATCTCTTTTTCTCCTTATCATCGAGCTCATCATATGTCTTTGGTCTGTCAATTCCATAGATCATTGTTCCATCTTCAGCTGTATCAATTAAGTCTCTAGTAGTCTCAACCCGATATGGTCCTTCATCAATGGATTTGAGAATGTTGACTCCATTTTCCTTTCCAAGACAGTACAATCTGATTCGTTGAGCCCAAGAGTCGTAGTCAGTTCTGTCAAGCATGGGTGGACGAGTATCTGAACCAGCTGCTTGAACATCCTCGGCAACAGTGGAGATGATTGTAGGAACGTTGGTAGACATGATGACAGATTAGACGGGATTTTATAACTCTATGATTAAACCGGGAAATAGATTCTTTCACGGGATTTTACTAAATCAAGAGAAAACCGTATTACAGACAGAGTCAGCCAAGTCGCTAAGAAAACCTGAACCAAGTCGCTAGGCACCAAGTCGCTAGTAAAATTTTGACAGCAAGTCGCTAAGCACCAAGTCGCTAAGTTGTCAAGTCGCTAAAGAGCAACTCGCTAAGAACCAAGTCGCTAACACCAACTCGCTAACAAATTTAAGTACAAGTCGCTAACTTTCACCAAGTCGCTACCCGTAGTGGAGACTCCACTAAGTGTACTGTTTGTCGGCTTGTCTCAATAGACAAGTCGCTAGCTCAACTCACTAAGGCTTTCAACTACAACTCGCTATTAAATTACAAAGCAAGTCGCTACCAAGAAAAACTTGTCCGTGGCTTAAGTCGCTAGCAAGAAAAAATACATAAACATCACTTTTCAATCCAAAAACAACCCAACCACGATGATTCAAGCCTAACAAATCAAAACCCAAGCACATACAATGATTCTAAACACAAAACTACACACAAGTTTCAAACTTTAACAATAGAAATGATCCAAATGATGCAAAAACCACTAAACTTTTTCAAACTCTAAAACCACCTAAAAGTCACTAGAAATCCAAAGATATGTAAGAGATGATCAAACCATGCCTCTTGATACCAATTTTAAGATATTGGATTTCACATACACATCAAACCAAACACAAAGTAGGCGTACAAAGAGTTCTAGAGAGAGAAAGTTAGAGGTTTAGGGAACTTTAGTGAGAGAAAGAAAAATCTTATTATGAGCTCCAAATCTCTACCTTGGAAGGTAGAGAGTAATTATAGTCTTACAATAAAACTCCACACAACGGGCTGTGGATCAGGCATACAGTGGGTAAAGACCCGTCCGTCCTCCACGGTGTTACTTAACTAAATACTACTTAGCTTAAAAGGACTACGGCTATGAGCTTTCTAACGATTACATATACTTGAGGTGACCGACTCTTTAATACCTGGAATTTATAATTCCTAACATTAACACCAAAAACATTCACATATGAAAACGCCCAAACCCATGCATAAACCCTAATTTCCAAAATCCATCAATTCGTGTATCTGGGTGCATTTTGAGGATAAAAATGATATCATTGATGTTATTAAAATGTTTTGACACAATCTTTTTAACCATAAACACACATACATGATTATGTGTTCTAACCCTTATGCGTAAAACACAAAAGTCATTGAATCTTAAGTTTTAACCGTTGGATTCGCATGAAATTCAAAACCATTGTTTAAAAAATTGTTAAGAACACAAAAGCACTTACAAATTGAAGATCAAATAACCGGATTTGAAGAAAGATTTTTGTGCGTAGGATTGGTTTGGTTAGTGTAATAAATGTGAGGTGAAAGTGTTAGGTGGGAAGTTTTATTAAAAATAACTTTTGCATTTTGACAGTTTTAGTCCCTCCACCTTTTCCATTTTCATCCACAGCCTTTTAACTTCCATTATGGTTACCAAACAAAAGATTTTAAGAAAAGAAACTTGACGACACTCCCCCTCGACTTAAGAAATAATGAAAGGTTATTGGTTTTAGTCCGAGGAGTGTCAGTGAACCAGAAATGTGACCACCAATTTAAAGAAACAACCGGGATAGTATAACATGCAAGTACACAGTTATTTTAAAACAGTTAATTATATATTTTCTCCCCCTCAACACTTGATCGGAAAAATACTGAATTTTGAAAGATTAGAGTGTTGACGGAAGAAATGTACTTGCCATGTTGAAAGAAAAGTAGATAGAAGAATATTTTTGTTGTTTTATCAGGTTTTATATTTTTGTATTTTGTTTTGTGAAAAATATTTACAAAAGAGATTTTGGTGTTTGACAGGTTTTTAAGACTGTTTTAAGAGATCATCTAGTTCCTCTTGAGTCAAATACCTCATACCAATCCGGTGGACCAACTCATTAAACCTAGCGGGAGGCAAGGCTTTGGTGAGAAGATCTGCCAATTGGTATTCTGTACCCACGAAGTATAATTCAACTGTACCCTGTTCCACATGGTCCTTCATGAAATGATAGCGAAGATCGATGTGCTTTGATTTCGAGTGCTGAACTGAGTTGCATGAGATCGCAATGGCACTCCGATTGTCGCAGTACATCGGGATTCTGTCAAATACGTAACCATAGTCTTTGAGTTGTGTTCTCATCCAGATGACTTGAGCACAACACGCGGACATGGCTACATATTCTGCTTCGGTTGATGACAGCGATGTACAATCCTGCTTCTTTGATTGCCAAGACACCAGTTTATCACCAAGAAATTGTAGTGCTCCTGAAGTACTTTTCCGTGAATCTAAGCATCCTGCGTGGTCAGCGTCTGAAAAATCGATTAGTTCAAAACCAGAATCCTTCGGATACCAGATCCCCAAGTTAATGGTTCCCTTGATGTATCGGAGGATTCTTTTAGCCTCAGAGAGGTGGGTTTCAGTTGGTCTCGACTGATAACGGGAGCAGAGATAAACGGCAAAGACAATATTAGGTCTGCTAGCAGTTAGATACATGAGAGACCCAATAATATTTCGGTATTTTGTTGGGTCGACTAATTTCCCATGTAAATCAGCGTCTAGCTTCTTGGTATGAGTCATTGGTGTGGCATAAGTGTTACAGGTTTTCATTCCAAATTTGTTTAACAATTCAAGGGCATATTTGGACTGACTTAAGAAAATACCACGGGGTGATTGATGAACTTGCAGTCCAAGAAAGAACGTAAGTTCACCCATCATGGACATTTCAAAATTTCCTTCATTAGTTTTGCAAAAGCGATTGAGTACTTTTTATGTGTAGACCCAAAAATGATGTCATCCACGTAAATTTGAACAATTAAGATATGTGCCCCGTGATATTGTATAAAAAGAGTAGGGTCGACCGAACCTTTGGTGAAATTATTGGCTATGAGAAAAGATGATAGCTTATCGTACCATGCCCGAGGAGCTTGTTTGAGACCATACAGAGCTTTGTTCAGTTTGTAGACATGGTTCGGGAACTCGGGATCAACGAATCCTTCTGGTTGGCTGACATAAACCGTTTCTTTAAGTTGTCCGTTGAGAAACGCAGTTTTGACATCCATCTGAAAGACCGTCATATTCATATGAGCCGCGAACGCGAGAAATATCCGAACAGCCTCAAGACGAGCAACCGGAGCAAAATATTCTTCAAAGTCTATACCCTCTTCCTGACGATAACCCTGAGAAACTAGACGTGACTTGTTTCGGATTACGTTCCCTTCAGCATCCAATTTGTTTTTCCAAATCCATTTGAGACCAATGACGTAGACCCTTGTTGGTCTTTCAACCAGTTCCCATACTTCAAGATGTTTGAATTGGTTGAGTTCTTCTTGCATGGATTCAATCCAATTGTCTTTTGTCATTGCGTCTTTAATGTTTTTAGGCTCAGATTGGTAGACAGTGAGTGCATAAATGCAATGTTCACCGTCTGAGTAAAGACGTTGTCTCGTAACGACTGGTTGATTCGGATTGCCAATAATATTTTCCAGAGGATGGTCTTTTGTCCATCTATGTGTAGAGGGTTGATGTTGGTATACATTGTGTAGATTCTGAGAATTCAAATGGCTTGTAGATGATTCCGCGACATCAGATGCAACAGACTCATCAGCAAACGGGTTAAAGAACGCATTTGGATCAAAATCTGTGGGTGGGGGTACTTCATTAAGAACATCATCAGCTGATTCATCATTGTTGGAAGCGGTTTGTTCAACTGTTATGGTGGAGTCAACTGGTGGTGCTTCTTCAACAGTAGTTGTTGTAGCAGGTGTATCAGGTATAAGAGTAGTATCAGGTTGAGCAGCGGAAACAACGGATACACCTGGAGCAAGTTCATCAATATCGTCACTGAACAGAGGAGCAAAGAGTATTTCCATTTGTTGACGAGTGAGCTGGGGGCTTTGTTCAGCTGATGATGGGGTTTGAGGGAATTTTAAGCGGTCGTGACCGGGTTCCAAGTTGTTATACTCAGAAGCCATTTCCGTAAGTTCATCAAAATGAGCATGAATCGTTTCCATAACCTCCTTTGTTCGACGATTCCAGATTCGGAAACCTTTAGAATTATCACAATATCCAATAAATACTCCAATGTCAGCTTTGGCTTTGAGCTTTCCAAAGTTATCACGATCATTATTCGGATAGCAAAGAGATCCAAATACATGAAAGTGTTAGAGATTCGGTTTTCTGTTGTGGACAAGCTCGAAAGGTGTTTTGTTGTGGCGTTTTGTAATCATAGACCGGTTTTGAGTATAGCATGCAGTAGATACAGCTTCTGCCCACAAGTAATCTGGGAGTTTAGCATTGATTAACATTGTTCTTGCAGCTTACACTAACGTTCGGTTTCGTCTTTCAACAACTCCATTTTGTTCAGGTGTACGTGCAATAGATGTCTGATGCTGAATTCCCACTTTCTCATAAAATTCACGAAGAGTTTTGTTAACAAATTCAGTTCCTTTGTCTATTCTTATTTGTCTGATGGTGTTACGTAGCTGAACCTGTATTTTCATGAGAAAGGTGATGATCATCTGTGGAGCTTGGTCTTTACTTCGAAGAAAGTAGACCCAAGTCCAGCGTGAATAGTCATCAACAATTACTGAGATGTAGCGTTTGCCATTGATCGTTTGCACACGCATCGGGCCACACAAATCCATGTGAAGAAGATGAAGCACATGCTGAGAGCTATGTTCCACCATTGAAGGAAAATGAGCACGAATGTTTTTCCCTTGTTCACAAGCTGAGCATAGGTGATCTTTTGAGTACCGGAATCGTGTGAGTCCTTCAACTAGTTTATGTCGAGCAAGATTGGTGATGGTTTGAAAGTTTAGATGTGAGAGACGACGGTGCCATAGCCAGGATTTTGTTGATGTTTCCTTTGAAAGTAAGCAGATGGGAGATGAAGCAACCATGTCTTGCATAGAGATAGTGTAGAGACTAGAATTACGCGAGCCAGACATAAGGTTGTTTCCTTGTAGATCACGAATGAAACAAGATTTCTCCCTCAAAGCAACCTCCAAATCTCCATCACAAAACTGACCTACTGAAAATAGATTATGACCGAGGCCTTCCACAAAATAAACCCTGCTAATTTTGATGTTCCCATTGATATAGTCTTCGTAGCCCATGATAGCTGCGAAGTGATCATTCCCGAATCTGACAGTGCCAATGAACTTTGCAATAAAGTTTGATAACAGTTTAAGGTTGCCTGTCATGTGTCGGGAGCATCCGCTATCAACAATCCAGAGAATGATCTGTATCACCTGCATTACACACAGACAACACAGATGGAATAGAAGTAGATGTGGAACCCGGAATGTTAGAGGGTCCTGGAGCAGTTATAGTAGACATACACACATCAATAACTTTAGGCATCCATTTAAATCCTAGTGTGTTATATATCCATTTCTGCCATCTATAACTACTATTTGCTTTAGTCTTAGTGAATGCACTAGGTGGTACTACATTCTTTGGAGGTGAAACTGGAGCTACAGGGACAACAATGCTTGCCTTAGAATCTAAAGAAGGCGGTCTACCAAGCACAGACTTAGAATGATTAGTGGGCCTAGAGGTATTCCGATTCTTAGGATTCCGTAAACGAGAGATTATAGCTTTAGCAACACATTTGTCATGACAATCAGAATTCATACTTTTACGACAAATAACACAAGGTGCATCAGACTGAATATCAAAAGTACTTAAAGGTTTAGCATTTGTTACATCACTATTTCTATTACATTTGCCAGACGCAATATCTATAGTGGAAGCAACGTGAGTCTTATTCATAGTCCTAGGGTGTTCTTCTACTTTAGCATTCCTTATTGATCTTTTCTTAGGTCGCAACTTCCTATTATTCGATGTAGTGCTCCTAGGCTGTGAAGTGCGGACGTTTGGAAAAGACGCAACTATTCATGTTTCAGTAGAAGGAAACACGTTAGCAACTTGTGATTTGGCAGTAGGGATTCTAGGTTCACGATTACTAAGTGTCACTGGTGCTATTCTCTTAATCATGGTAGGCGGACGTTTTTCATACTTTCCTAACATTTCTCTTAACTTAAAGATAGTGTGCACCAATTCTTGACTTTCCGAACGAAGATTTCCCGAAAAATTCATGACTTCTTTAGTGTGTGCAAGAAAATAATCAAGCTCGTTTGATGCTTCATCACGAGTCTTTTTAAGTAAATCAAATATGACACCATATTCCTGTTTAACTTTTACAAGTTCTTGTTCATATTTTGAGATTTGACATTTCAAAGACACGTTTTGATCATCCAGTTGCTCAAATTTTGGATTAAACGTTTTGTATTGCAACTGGTTGATTTTGTTTGCAAAGCAAGTTCATGATTGTGACAATCTTTTTGACACCATTGAAGATGACGTTTTGCATATCAAAGCTCGTTTGTCAATCGTTCATTTTCATCTTTTAAAGACTCGATCTGATGCACATTATCAGAATTCTCAACAGTTACCACAGAATCAACAGTATCAGCAGAGATATAATCAGATGCATATGACAAAGAATTCAATAACACAACATTATGGACATCAGCACATATAACATCTTCCAAGAGTCGATCAACATCTTTTCTCAACATTTTCTTTTTACGTTTAGTATTAGATATAGATGTTTCTGTTTTCTCGAAAACGACCTTCATCAATCCAAGTTCCTTATGAAAGTCCCGTTCCCAAGATAATGCACAACTTTTCAAATTTTTAACATTTGGTAAAAGATTTTTCTGAAAAATGTCTCTTTGTTCTCGTGCCAGAGGCGATTGAAAATGTTGAACTTTGAATTCAGAATGATATTCTATCTCATGTTGTAAAGTTTTGAGGTCAGCCATGAAAAGGTCAAAATATCTAAGAATTTTGCGATTTTCAGGTTGTGAGTTTACTTCACTAACGGAAGGTAAAGGACCATAAGTTTGTGCATAATCTGGTTTGGGATTAACATTATAAGACTCAGACGTTTTTATGATAATCCTTGGTGTGTTAGGAGAATCCGTTGATGTGACGAAAGTGACCGCTTTTGAATAGTTATGAGGTTTGTTATAAACAATAGTTTCTAATTTGGATCGACTCTCGTCTTCTGCATCTAATTCCTCTTGACGATGATATTCAACAACACTCATAACAGAATTATCAACTTCAGGATTTGGTTTGAATGCTTTGGTTGAAAGCTTAGGTTTGTAACCAGCAAGATTCGGTCCATATCCATTTGGATTGGGTTTTAAGGTAAACTTTTCAATAGTTGTTACTGACTCACCATGTTTGTAAACAACAGTTTTAAACTCTTTAAGTTTGTTTTGCAAGCCGATAATTTCTTCAAGATGATCATCTATTCGTTTCGTTGAATGCTTTTTGTATGCAGAGAACTGTTTTTGACAAGTTAACAACTCAGCCTTAGCTTTTTGATTTTCCAAGGTGAGAGCGTTAATTTGCTTTTTATGTTCATGTTTCAGTTTTTCTATTTCAGACAACAAAGCATTCTTCGAAGCGGCTAGATGACGCATCTGTCTCTCTAAATATTTTTCGTTATGATGAGATTTAGTAAAAGCGGCTTCAAAACCTTTTTCATGCTTTTCTTGAGTTTTGAAAAAGTTGAGTTGCTTTTGTAAACATTCAAAATCCTTGGTTAACAGTGCATTCTTACTATTCAAGTCCTGATTAATTGCACGACATTCTTCCACTATGGTTTGTTGGTCTTGTATTAAACGAGCAAAATCTGGATGAGGCAAAAGTTCGGCGTGTTCAACGTGAGTCACAACATGATCATTATTTAGATCCTCAAGTATAACCACAGAGTCAATTTGATTATCAATGGAAACCATAAGGTCATCTTGATCGTCAAATGTAACTACGGGGTCTAATTGAAAATTGTCGGAATGAGATGTGGATGACTCATTTTGAACATTCTAAGCCTTGTTGGATTCAGATGTTGGAGGAGATATTAGATGAGAGATAAATATGGTTTGTTCGGGTACCTGAGACAAGCCATCAGTGTCATACACTGGGCCTGTGGCACTCATGTGTAATTCATGCATATTAGCCATCAACATAACAGCTGCATTGGCATGCAAGTCCTCCATATCATCATCTGAGTCTGCATCTGCCATAAAGCTCTGTTCTTTGTCTGTGAGAGTTCCACCAGCTTCATCCTTAAGAGCCAAAAGAAGAGCCTCTTTGTGATAAGCACTGCCCCTAGTCCTCGGCTTTAGGCATGCATTAGCCAGGTGTCCCTTCTCATTGCAGTTGTAGCATCGAAGACCATTCAACCCATTCTGAGCATTTCCCTGTTCCACCACTTGAGCTCTGTTGTTATTCCTACCCACAGTATTAAACCCTTGACCACCGCCTATCTGACGACCATAACCACGATTCTGAACTTCAACTCGTCCATTGTTCACAACAGCTTGATTCCGTGTGTTAGATGAGGAACGAATACGATTGTTGGATTTGTTGGTATAACGGCTAAAAGCATTAGCAATCATAACAAATCCTTGTTCCAATGCTTCGAACGGATCAGATTCCTCATTAGCTTCACTGACAAGTGCTTAAGCATTGTTGTTGTTGTATGGAACCAATTGAGTTTGTTGAGATTGTTGCTGTGAAGGATCATATGGTGTGATTGTAGCAGTTGGTTGAGTTGCTGGTTGAGGAGGATAACTGTTTTGAGCATACAAGGCAAGTTGTTGATTTTTCGGATGTGAAGGTGAAGCAATTTGAGCACGGAGAATCCTTTCCCTATCAACTTCCTTTTCATGAGGCTTCAAGTAATCGTACAACAATCCGTATGTAGAATGATGCATGTTCGTCGCTTGACGGAGAAAAATGACATACTTCTCCCATTCAGGACCAAGACTACTCAGGAACTTAGTATTAACTGCAATTCTTGGCATGATGATGTTGTGTTTATCCAAATCATTGATGATGTCTGAGAATCGATGATGATAAGACTCTAGTGTCTCTCCAGGTTCAATCAAGAAGTGTTCATAAGCCAAGTAAATTTTGGATTCCATATCCTCCTGATTGAGTGCAGATCCTTCCATAAGTAGATGAATGTGTTCCCACATTGCCTTTGCAGTCTTTTGAGCATCAACACTTCGAAGAATTGGGTTTGGTAATCCTAAAAGGATATATTGCATTGCAAGTTCACCAGCTTCATAGTGTAGAAGTTCTTCTGGATTCAGGCCGGCAACAGTAGCAATGTTTGATTGTTCATCTCTTGGTGGATTAGCATTTGGATCGCCGGGTACAATGACAGTAGGCATCTGAAATGGACCTTCCAAGATAACCTTCTTTAAGAACTTTCCATGTGGCTTCTTCAGATCACAAAACCTAAAGAACCTAATCACCCATTCATCGTAGTTTCCTGGAGTGAGCATTGGAGGTCTATCAAGTGATTCAGCCTCATGAATTGATTGTTCGCTGCTTAAAGCTTCACACATCTTTGCAAACCAAGTGGGTTCCTTCATAGTGTTCCTTGATGGATGTTGATTGAATTCGTTTGTGTATTGTTGTACTTGAAGACTTGGTGGTGGTTGAACCATTTGAGGTTGTGGAATTGCAGCAAGTTGTGGAGTATGTTGTTGATTAAATTGTTGTTGATAAATTGCTTGTTGTTGATTCCATTGTTGATGTTGTGGACTTAATTGTTGTTGACGTTGAGTATAAGTATAAGGGAAATAGTTAGAGTATGGTGGTTGTGACATGTTGAAAATCTTGTGTTATAAAATGGATCTTTGTAGTCGAATGAACCTTAGTTGATGAAGTGTCCTTAGGCGTACAAACCACAATAAACCAAGTAGCACTTATGCGTAAAAACACCAAAGTTACGCGTAACAGCAAGAGTTACGCGTAGGTTTAGCTTATGCGTAAGTTAGGAAAAAGCACTAAAGTTATGCGTAAAACAAGAAGTTAGGCGTAGAAAACTTAGGCGTAAGATTACCTTATGCGTAAGACTAAGCTTAGGCGTAAGATAAATCTTATGCGTAGGATTTTCTACGCGTAAGCTTTATGCTTATGCGTAATTTTAGGGTTTTATCCCAAGTGATCTTTTACACTATCACAGTGCAAAAGATATCCAAAGTCGACGTATTTTCAGGCTTATCCAAGCAAGAAAACAAGGAGTAAACCACGAAACTGAAGATCAAACCAAGGATAAAGTTACGAGTAAAACTAGGGTTTTGATACGCGTAGCTTTACTCGTAAAAATGATTTTGCCCAAAGATGTTTCTAAACCAGATTTTTGTTATGAGATAGCTTCAATATCACCAAAATAACACAAAAGTGTGAAACTTGATGAACCAAAACGTCTAAATAGGTTACGCGTAGAACGAAACCGTCGAACAAAAACTAGCTTAAAAAATGTAGATCCACGCGTAAAGTTTGAAACTTTTTGCCAAAAACAGTTATTTTAACACGTTAAAACATTGAAAGGACAAGAATCTTGGATTAAAAAATGTAAAAAAAGTGTTTTTAAGCAAACCAAAGTATCAATACCGAAGCGTATGTTCTACGCGTAGGACCAAAAACCCACTTCAAGAAACAATACGTTCACCCAACTAGTAGGCGATTGATACCACTGTTAGGTCACTAGTTTTACAACACACGCATCAATGAAAGAATAGAGAAGAGATAGAGGCGGATGAACAATAAACCAAACACACACACTCGTATAAACTAAGACAGTTACGCGTAGGAGTATGAAAGAAAGATAAATTGAACAACCAACCCTCAAGTGAGGGTTATTACAAGGTATTTATAGGAGGAAAGCTAGGGCAACACTCCTAGTTCCCATCCTTTTCCTTAATGGACATGGGCCTAAGCTTATGGGCCTTCTACATAAGCTTAAGCTAAAACAAACATAAAGGCCATAATAAAACTAACTATTACATATGAATCACTAACACTTGATTTAGGTTTAGGAGTGATTCCAACATACCTCACAGCTAGTAGACCAGACATTTTGTTCGCTGTTTGCATGTGTGCTAGATATCAGGCAAAGCCTACCAAAAAGCACCTTGAAGCGGTTAAACGGGTCTTTCGGTATCTCCAGGGAACCATCAATATGGGACTTTGGTACCCGAAGGACACCGGTATGTCACTAACAGCCTATGCAGATGTTGATCATGCAGGATGTCAAGATACACGTCGAAGCACGTCTTGAGGTGCTCAGTTTTTGGGTGATAAGCTTGTGAGCTGGTCTTCAAAGAAGCAAATGAGTACTTCTATTTCCTCTACAGAGGCTGAATACATAGCCATGTCATCCTGTTGTGCTCAAATCCTATGGATGAGATCCCAATTATCTTACTATGGCTTTGAATTCAACAAAATCCCTCTGTACTGTGATAATAAAAGTGCTATTGCTCTCTCATGCAACAACGTACAACACTCAAGAGCAAAGCACATCGACATTTGACATCATTTCATCAGGGAGCAAGTTGAAAACGATGTGGTGGAACTCTATTTTATGAGGACTGAATACCAGTTAGCAGACATCTTCACCAAAGCTCTTCCTAGAGAACGTTTTGATTTTATCATCCCACGACTTGGTCTAAAGAGTCTTCAACCGGAAACACTTAAACGTCTTCAAGAGGAAGAAGAGTAGTAAAAGGTCTTTCTTCACATCTCTTGTAAATATTTATTGAAAAACAAAACATAAAATTACAAAACCTTCAAAAAGCAAATAGAAAAATATAAAACTTTCAAAAATCCATAAAAATTTAAAAATCTTGAAAAATTCCAAAAATATTGTCTTTTTGTCATATTTTTCTCGACTCGATAAATATCTACAGTCTTTGTGCTGTCATTCTAAGAATGACACGGGACTTTAGATGTTGATCGAATGTTCTTAAAAAAAATAAAAAAAATAAAAAAAAAAAGAATGAAAAAAAAATATTTTTGAGAGAAAGTGAAACTATGGTTTATTGTCATTTCAGGCAGTAACCCGCTATTCAAAGAAAGAACAGAGCCATGCGTTATCTTGTTTTTCAAATCTCATGCTCGGATTCTTTAAAACAATTCCTTACCATCAAATGAAAACTAATTGCTTTGTTAAATAACTCGGACTCTATTTTTGAAAATCATCTGGACTTAACTTTTGTCAAAATATCTATCTCTCAATCAACAACTTATATCATTGATTGAGGGGGAGAATGATTTCAATAAAATCAAAAGGTTATTTGTCATACAATTGTTTTCAAAAGATAATCATGCATGTTTAATCAATGAAGTTTAAAGTCTCAAAATCCGATCCTTATCAGTTAAAATGTTTTCATAATCAAGTCACAATTTTCCTCAAAAGCTTTCCAAAATCAATTTAAATCTACAGAGATCACAAATGTCAAATGATTTGAAAATTGTGATCGGGGGAGAATTTGTGATTTAAATTGGATGAAAAACTGATAATTCGATAAATGGTTTTATAAGTGTTTAGCAAGCTTTCCTCCCCACATGTGCCAAACGATTTCAAAATTTTCATGCACATGTTGAGGGGGAGCAACGTTTTAGAACCACAAAGAATTGAAACGTGATTGATTTGTTTCTAAGTGCAGGTTCCCTATAGTATGTGCGAAACTCTTTCAAACCTCGAGGCACATATTGAGGGGGAGAAAATTTTTGAAAACCTCATCCTTCCCCAATATGCTTTATCTACTTGATTTAATCAGGGAAGTGATGATGATATCCTTTAGAAAATGGTAATCAAAGAAGTTAATTCTTCCTCTTGCCTCCGTGTGCCAAACGATTTCAATTACATGAAGCACATGTTGAGGGGGAGCTCTTTTTCTAAATATATCAAAAACAATCCAGGTACAAAATGATTTGATAATATATCACAAGTATCTGGATTGATTTTCAAATGGTTTTCGATTGGTTCCAATGGCAAATGAACAATACCAAATAAACCGACCAAATTTACTTTATGTATGGTGATAAAAGGATGATAAGGTTAGGTATTTGTTCCCATGATCTGCCAGAACCGGAGGGATCTACCCAGGGACAATCCACTAGTTAGTGTAGAAGTCCTTAGGTATGATGAAAAAAGGAGAAAAGTGAGATATGGGAAGAGTGCGGACTGAGACTGAGCTAGTACTAGAATAAACCCAACAAGGTTCAAGTTATGAAGTCTCAGTAAGCACTGAAGGGGTTGAAGAATGAAAAAGAATTGAATGTGAAAAAGGGTGAAAAGAAATAGCCCTCCATTTATTCAACCTTAGGGCAGAAACCGTGTTCAATTCATATGCTACTGTTGGTTACCAAGGTAACATCGGTATTGAAGACAAGACGTCATGGACCCAGTGACGCACTGCACTACATCTTCCCAAACCACTCAAGTTCCTCTTAAAAGGGCTTGTTTCATTCTCACGGGGAACCTACATAATCTATCGACTTTCTCTTAGAGATTGTTAATATTGAAGAAGGAGACCCTCTCCCTAGTCTCCGACATAGGAACCAAAATATGCACAATTGAGTCTAAAGCCATAAGATCATCAAACAAATCTCATTAGGACACTGTCAATGAAGACTCTCTATTTCACACAATGTGGAAAGAGAGATTATATCTTATGAGTCCTACGCATTGTCCTTGTAGTATTGCCAGAACATCTGAGTGATATGCAAACATATTCACAATGAAGATGGAAAGCCTTCTGGAGCCAACATCAAACAAGCTCCTGGTGGGTGGCATGTGAGATCTATCTAATAGATCAACCATGTGACAACTGAATAGAAACAATGGGGCGATTCAATATTTTGAATCAATCCTGGTTCAGGTTATGGATTGACGGATACCTTTGAAAAACCGGTCATTGTGCTTAAAAAAACTCTTTTCTTTAGCACATCGACTGTGTACTAATATTTCAAAATAAAAGGTGTTTATGATTGATAATTGATTTTCATTAAAACCTTCGTTGTATTGCAAAAACAATTTCTATTGAGCAGTACACGATTGTGTTTTTTAAATCTCTTTTCATCAATCAGTGAATCTTAATTTGCCGGTTCACTCACTTCGTGTTGTCTTCTTTGAGACGTTCCGGTTTGAGAACAGCTAGATCAGCTGCGAAACCCTGTCAAGGAAATTCTTCGGAATTATACCTGATCACAGGCAGTATTTGTACTGATCAACGGGGAACCGTGGCTCGTGTACCTCAATTCAACGAAAGTGATCAAAGACACTTTTGTGCGATTTATTGCTAACTGTTGTATGCAGGTACACCCGACGTTTGCAGCTGATCAGAATGAAGCAGTCAATCCATAGCCGCATACTCACACTACACATTCATCTCTAAAGAAATCATGATTAGTGCATCAATGACTCTGATATTTTCACTCCATGCTTCTGCTATGCTGCTGCCAATATCATGAATCAATGAAAGCTTCCACTACTCTGATGAGAATATATCATGATCCAAAATGTGAGCATGTCGGTCCATAAGTCACAACATCACATAATACCAACACCACAATGGATGAGTCAGAGATTTATGTTAGCTGATGATCTCAAAGCTGGCTCAAAACTCATTATCACGTGGATCAGTAAAAGACCTCAACTTGGATTAACCAAACAAGCAAAATTGAGGTGACCTCCCTTAGGGAGAGATTGTTAGGATTTAGTAAATCCAGTTGTTAAAGAGTCGGTCACCTCAAGTATATGTAATCGTTAGAAAGCTCGTAGCCGTAGATTATTTAATGTTTAGTAGTATTTAGTTATGTAAAACCGTGGAGGACGGATGGGTCTTTACCCACTGTATGCCTGATCCACAGCCCGTAGGTGGCGATTTATGTAAGAACTATAAATACTCTCTACCTCCCAAGGTAGAGAGTTGGAGCTCATAATAAGATTTTTCTTTCTCTCACTAAAGTTCCCAACCTGTAACTGTTTCTCTCTCTAAAACATCATCTTATACGCCTCATTGTGTTCATGGTTTGATGTGTTTGTGAAATCCAATATGTTACAAAGGTAGTCTATCAGATGGATGTAAAGACGGCTTTTCTTAACGAAGATCTTATGTTGATGATATTATTTTTTCCTCGACTGACCCCAACGAATGTGACCATTTCTCTATGGAGATGGGCTCCAAATTTCAAATGTCAATGATGGGACAAATTTCATTTTTCTTGGGATTACAAAATTCACAAAGTCCCGGAGGCATTTTTATAAATCAATCTAAATATGCAAATGAGATTTTAAAGAAATTTGAATTTGATTCTTGTGACCCTGTTGACACTCCCATGATAGAGCGTACTAAACTGGATGAGGACCACTCAGGGATCATGGTAGACCAAACGAAATATCGTAGTATGATTGGATCCCTGATGTACCTCACAGCCAGTAGACCAGACATTCTGTTCGCTGTTTGCATGTGTGCTAGATACCAGGCTAAGCCTACCAAAAACCACCTTGAAGCGGTTAAACGGGTCTTTCGGTATCTCCAAGGAACCATCAATATGGGACTTTGGTACCCGAAGGACACCGGTATGTCACTAACAGCCTATGCAGATGCTGATCATGCAAGATGTCAAGATACACATCGAAGTACGTCTGGAGGTGCTCAGTTTTTGGGCGATAAGCTTGTAAGATGGTCTTCAAAGAAACAAATGAGTACTTCTATTTCCTTACAGAGGCTGAATACATAGCCATGTCATCTTGTTGTGCTCAAATCCTATGGATGAGATCCCAATTATCTGACTATGGCTTTGAATTCAACAAAAACCCTCTGTACTGTGATAATAAAAGTGCTATTGCTCTTTCATGCAACAACGTTCAACACTCAAGAGCAAAGAACATCGACATTCGACATCATTTCATCAGGGAGCAAATGGAGAACGGTGTGGTGGAACTCTATTTTTTGAGGACTGAATACCAATTAGCAGACATCTTTACCAAAGCTCTTCCTAGAGAACGTTTTGAGTTTATCCTCCCACGACTTGGTCTAAAGAGTCTACAACCGGAAACACTTAAACGTCTTCAAGAGGAAAAAGAGGAGTAAAAGGTTTTCTTCATCCATCTCTTGTAAATAGTTATTCAAAAAGAAAAATAAAAAATTTCAAAACCAACAAAAAGCAAATAGAAAAATATAAAATTTTCAAAATCCATAAAAATTAGAAAATCTTGAAAAATCCCAAAAATATTGTTATTTTGTCTTGTTTTCCTTGTTCGATATCATCTACGGACTTTGTGTTGACATTCAAAGAATGTCACGGGTTTTTAGATGTTCTTCGAATGTACATAATTTGTTTTAAAAAAAAAAAAAAAATTGAGAGAAAGTGAAACAATGGTTTATTGTCATTTCAGGCAGTAACCCGTTTTTCAAAGAAAGAACAGAGCCATACTTTATCTTAAATCTTTAAACCTCATGCTCTGATTCTAAAAACAAATGTTAGTCGTTAAAAAGACAAATGTTTCCTTTCAAATATTTTTCCTTCAAATGAGTCTTCTGAAAAATATTTGTCATCTAATGAAAACAAAATTGCTTTGTAAATAATTCAGACCCTACTTTTGAAAATCATACGGGCTTTTCATTGGTCAAAATCTCTATCCTTCAATCAACAACATATGTCATTGATTGAGGGGGAGAATGATTTCAATCAAAAAGAGTATTTTTCAAACAATTGGCACGTAATCCAGAAAGGTCTAATCTTGAATAATCAAAAAGAACAATGTTTTAGAATATTGTATACAACTGGTACAAGACCTTTGTTATTATTATGTTTTCAAAAGATACTCAAGCATGTTTAATCTTTGGAGTCTAAAGTCTCAAACTTGATCCTTATCGGTTAAATGTTTCTCATAATCAAGTCACATCTCCCCTCAAAAGCTTTCAAAATCAATTTAAATCTACAGAGATCACAAATCTCAAATGATTTGAAAATTGTGATCGGGGGAGAATTTGTGATTTAAATTGGATTTAAACTGATAATTCGATAAATGGTTTCATAAGTGTTTAGCAAGCGTTCCTCCCCACACGTGCCAAACGATTTCAAATTTTCCATGCACATGTTGAGGGGGAGCATCTTTTTAAAACCACAAAGAATTGAAACGTGTTTGATTTGTCTCTAAGTGCAGGTTCCCTCTAATATGTGCAAAACTCTTTCAAATCTCAAGGCACATATTGAGAGGGAGCAAACTTATGAAAACCTCATCCTTCCCCAATATGCTTTATCTACTTGATGTGATTAGGGAAGTGATGTTGATATCTTTAGAAAATGGTAATCAAAGAAGTTAATTCTTCCTCTTACCTCCGTGTGCCAAAACGATTTCAAATACATGATGCACATGTTGAGGGGGAGCTCTTTTTTCTAAAAATATCAAAAACAATTCAGGTACAAAATGCTTTATAATATATCACAAGTATCTGGATTGATTTTCAAATGGTTTTCAATTTGTTCCAATGGCAGATGAATAATACCAAATAGACCGACCAAATTTAGTTTATGTATGGTGATATAAGGATGATAAGGTTAGGTATTAGTTCCCATGATCCGCCATAACCGGAGGGATGTACCCAGGGACAATCGACTAGATAGTGTAGAAGTCCTTTGGTATGATGAAAAAAAAAGGAGAAAAGTGAGATATGGGAAGAGTGCGGACTGAGACTGAGCTAGTACTGGAATAAACCCAACAAGGTTCTAGTTATGAAGTCTCGGTAAGCACTGAAGGGGTTCAAGAATGAAAAAAAAATGAAACAAGTAAAGGGTGAAAAGAAATAGCCCTCCAATAATTCAACCTTAGGGCAGAAACCGGGTTCAATTCATATGCTACTGGTGGTTACCAAGGTAACACTAGTATTGAAGACAAGACGTCATGGACCCAGTGATGCACTGCACTAAACTTCCCAAGCTACTCAAGTTTCTCTTAAAAGGGACTTGTTTCATTCTCACGGGGAACCTACATAATCTATCGACATTCTCTTAGAGATTGTTGATATTGAAGAAGGAGACCCTCTCCCTAGTCTCCGGCATAAGAACCAAATGTGCACTATTGAGTGTTAGGATTTAGTAAATCCATGTATTAAAGAGTCGGTCACCTTAAGTATATGTAATCGTTAGAAAGCTCGTAGTCGTAGTTTATTATAAGTTAAGTAGTATTTAGTTTAAGTAACACCATGGAGGGCGGACGGGTCTTTACCCACTGTATGCCTGATCCACAGCCCGTCAGGTGGCGTTTTATTGTAAGAACTATAAATACTCTCTACCTCCCAAGGTAGAGAGTTGGAGCTCATAATAAGATTTTTCTTTCTCTCACTAAAGTTCCTAAACCTCTAACTTTCTCTCTCTAAAACTCATTATACTCCTATTTGATCTTATGGTTTAGTGTGTTTGTGAAATCCAATATGTTACAAATGGTATCAAGAGCCATGGTTTGATCATCTCTTACATATCTTTGGATTTCTAGTGACTTTTAGGTGGTTTTAGAGTTTGAAAAAGTTTAGTGGTTTTTGCATCATTTGGATCATTTCTAGTGTTAAAGTTTGAATCTTGGGTGTAGTTTTGTGTTTAGAATCATTGTATGTGCTTGGGTTTTGATTTGGTAACCTTGAATCATCGTGGTTGGGTTGTTTTTTGATTGAAAAGTGGTGTTTATGTGTTTTTCTAGCTAGCGACTTGAGCCACGGATAAGTTGTCTTGGTAGCGACTTGCTTTGTAATTTGGTAGCGAGTTGTAGTTGAAGGTCTTAGCGATTTGAGCTAGCGACTTGTTTATTGAGACAAGCCTACAAACAGTACACTTGGTGGATTCTCCACTACGGGTAGCGACTTGGTGAAAGTTAGCGACTAGTACTTAAGTTTGTTAGCGACTTGGTTTTAGCGATTTGGTGCTTAGCGAGTTGCTCTTTAGCGACTTGACAACTTAGCGACTTGGTGCTTAGCGACTTGCTGTCAAAATTTTTCTAGCGATTTGGTGCTTAGCGAGTTGCTCTTTAGCGACTTGACAACTTAGCGACTTGGTGCTTAGCGACTTGCTGTCAAAATTTTGCTAGCGACTTGGTGCTTAGCGAGTTGTTATTTAGCGACTTGACTGTGTCTTAGCAACTTGGTATTATAGCGACTTGGTGCTTAGCGACTTGGTTCAGGTTTTCTTAGCGACTTGGTTGACTCTGTCTCTAATACGGTTTTCTCTTGATTTAGTAAAATCCTGTGAAAGAATCTATTTCCCGGTTTAATCATAGAGTTATAAAATCCTGTTTAATCTGTCAACATGTCTACCAACGTTCCTACAATCATCTCCACTATTGTCGAGGATGTTCAAGCAGCTGGTTCAGATACTCGTCCACCCATGCTTGACAGAACTGACTACGACTCTTGGGCTCAACGAATCAGATTGTACTGTCTTGGAAAGGAAAATGAGGTTAACATTCTCAAATCCATTGATGAAGGACCTTATCGGGTTGAGACTACTAGAGACATAATTGATACAGCTGAAGATGGAACATTGATTTACGGAATGGACCGACCAAAGATGTATGATGAGCTCGATGATAAGGAGAAGAAGAGATTCGATGCAAAGATCAGGGCCTCTAACATTATACTGCAAGGTCTTCAAAAAGACATCTACAAGCTTATCAATCACAACACTAAAGCAAAGGCTGTATGGGATAATGTCAAGATGCTTCTCTCAGGTTCTGAATTGACAGTTGAAGATAGAGAATCACAACTATATGATGAATTTGAGCATTTCAAGATGAAACCTGATGAGAGTGTCTATAAGTACTATGTGAGATTCCATAAGCTTGTGAATGACATGAGAAACATCAAAATGACTATGCCTAACATTCAGCTGAACTCAAAATTTGTGAACAACATGAATCCCGAATGGCACAAGTTTGTCACTTCTGTGAAGCTCACTAATGGATTGAAGAATACAAACTATGAGCAACTGTATGCCTTCCTTCTCCAGAATGAAAGACATGCTATGTTTGAAAAAAGGATTCTGGAACAGTTCAAAACCAATCAGGGAGAAACAAGCTCAACAAATGATTCAACTGATTTTTACACAAATGTTGGGATTACCACCCAAGCTTCTCAAGTTATACCCATGGGTAATGGTAATCACAAACTCATTCCCGATCCAATGTTCAAACAAGCTGATGCTAATGCATCCGTGGGAAACTTCATTAATCAACTAGCTCTCATGATCAGTCAAAACATGAACACTCTCCCACACACCAACAACAACCTCAGAACATCATCCAATCAACACAATCAAGCCACGGTCAGAGATGGGAAGGTCATGGTGCAGCCTGTTCAAGAAAGGCAGTTTGATCAGAGAAGGGGTGGAGTAGGTGGAGGCTATGGTGGAAATCAGAATCGAGGAAGGATTGGAAATCAAGGACAAACAAAGCCTATCAAATGCTACCGCTGTGGTGGTGAGGGACACATTAGAAGGAACTGCACATCTCCAAAACGTCCACAGAATGCTGAGTACTTCAGGGATAAGATGTTACTAGTACAGGCTCAGGACAATGGAGCAGCTTTGGATGAAGAGGAGTTACTGTTTCTTGATGAAGGGAATGCCAAGACTTATGATGCTGGTGTTGATGAACAGCGAATTCAGGAGATAGGTCATAATCATCAGAATGCCTTTCAAGTAGCTGATTGTGATGCATTTGATTCTGATGTAGATGATGAACCTACTGCTCAAACAATCTTCATGGCTAGCATCTCTCCTATGGTGTCTCCAAAGGTCTCTCCTCCACAACAAACTGGTCCATCCAAAGACAAGATCATCTCAGAGGTATTAAAACTATATGATGATGTTGATGAGCGAAAGATGCATAATGAAGTACAATCTCTTGAGACTTATGAATAAGATATTGATGATGTGGATAATAGCAATATTGTCACATATGATCAATATGTGAATCAAAGTAAAAGTGAGACTGTACCAAGTGATGCATCTTCTGCAGTCAATAATGACTATGTTTTTGATGAATTCACTGCATGTGCCCCTGATGATTCTGTCGTCTCTGAACTGAATGCCTATAAAGAACGTGTTGCTATTTATGAACAACGTGCTAAACTTGAGTTGACCACCCGTGAGCAGGAAATGGATGACCAAATGCGTACAATCATTAGAAAAAGTAATTTTAGAGAAGAAGTATTAAAACAAGAGTTAAATTCCTTACAAAAAAAGCTTTCTAAAACTGCTAAGCAAAAACAAGAACTTCAAGAAAATGTGAAAAACCTTAAGCAAGAATTCAATACTAAGGAATCAAAACTTTTGAATGATTTTTCTAATTTGAAAACTTTGAAAAACAAGCTTGAAAATAAGTTGTACGTACAAGGGAACACCATTCAGACTGCTCACATGATCACTAAGCATAGAGTCTTAAGCGATAAGCATAGCATTCCCCTTGTTGAGGAACCAAATCCAGAGGTCATTAAAAAGGCTAGAAG
Source organism: Chrysanthemum seticuspe (assembly GCA_019973895.1). Taxonomy (NCBI): domain Eukaryota; kingdom Viridiplantae; phylum Streptophyta; class Magnoliopsida; order Asterales; family Asteraceae; genus Chrysanthemum; species Chrysanthemum seticuspe. The sequence goes on along the minus strand of BPTQ01000005.1, from coordinate 177,952,178 downwards.
TGCTCATAAGGTAATTTATGATGGTAATGAAATCCTTAAGCCTAGACAGAAACCTAGTTGCGCTGAGTGCACTGAGGAAGATAAGAAATCAGATGAAGTCACTAGGGAAAAGAAGAACAAGAAACTAGATGATCCTAAATGTAAAGAGAAGAAACTAAATATCACACCCCATGATTACAAGAAGGAGAATTGGATTTCCTTGAACTTGTTTAAGCCTCAGACGTTGTTAACACCCGAACAAGTGTTCTGGAAAAAGGATTTAGATAAGCAAAAAGCAGAGAATCTTGTTGTAACAAACCCCCCCTTTAGGAAAATGCCTTCAGCGACTGTGTATCCTCCCCATACACCAATGCATTTAGTTCCTAGGACTATTGCCACTAAAAGCAAGACCTTAATCAGTCAATATGTTATTTTTCAACTATTTGTTGATTTTGAGAAAACTTGTAAGAAAAGGATCACACCCACTGGTATAACTGAAGGGGAAAGGGGTTTTGAGCAAACGAAAGAATGTTATTTAACTGAAGTTATGCCCTTCTTTAAACAACTAAAAGATCAATTTGAAAGTCTTAAAAAGGGAATGAATTTAGACATTAAAGAAATGGAAAAGGAATTTGATGCAATGATCGTTGAGGTTAGTGACTATGAACGAGAATTAAAATATAATGAGTTTGAGAGGAAGAACTTGCATACACTGAATGAGAATCTGATTTCTGAATGTGTTGCTCAAGATGTGTTTTTCACTGCTACAAATTGTTCCATTAATGCTTCTCAATTTCATGAATTATCTGTTGCCCTGAAAGTCTCCCATGATCGTGTCATTGAGCTTGAAAAGACTAATTCTAAACTAAATGAGAAAATTGAACTGGATGATCACGACAATTTGGTTAAACATTTTTCTAAACAAGAGGTTGAGCATTTTAATTTACAACTAAAATATCAACATCTTAAAGAAAATGTCAAAACTTCAAATATCAAGACATCCTCAGATGCTCCAGAGTTTGATGCAGTTTTTCAAATAAACAAACGTGATGAGCAGATTCAAGCTCATTATAACACGATCAGAAATTTGAAAGCCCAAATCTCTCAATTAAAGGGTGGAAAGAACAATGTGACTGGCTCCCAAATGCCTCCTCCTTTAGATTCTCAGAATTCTCAAACGTTTCATCTTCAAAACATAGTAAATGCATTACAAAAGGAAAATGAAAGTTTTCTAGAAGAAAATGAAAAGGTTAAACATCATTTCAATGAGTTATTTGAATCAATAAAGGTCACTCGTAACAAAAATAACGAACAAATAGCTTCATTGCAAAAGGAAATTGAGAATCTGAAGAGCCAGGTAAAAGGGAAAATGCCAATGACCAATGGGGAGAATGGTGTATCAAAGGCTCACTCTTGTAATAAATATGCTTTGTCTGTGAAATATGTTCTCCCTCATATTAGGAATAACAAACTTGCAATTCAAACATATTTCTCATACCTTAAGGATTGTCTAGAATGTCTCCGTGAGATTGTTGAAGAGGATAAGTTAGAGAAACCACTTGATAATGCAATTGGGCATGCATGCTTATATGCCGAACGATCTCAAGAACTTCTAGAATGCTTAATCACAATATGCCCTAAGTCCTTAGGTGAGAGAGTTAATCCTTTGATTCCTTGTTCTATGCCTAGTGCCAAGCATGAAATCCGTTCAATGCCCAATGTTATGAATGTGAACCTTAGTGTGCCTTCAAGTAGTTCAGATTCCAGATTTGTTAGTGCTAAGAAAGTGAACTCTAGTGTGCCTTCTAGAAGTACAAGTCCCTGCACTTCTAGTGTTAAGAAAGTGAACCTTAGTGTGCCTGCATGTAGTTCAGATCCCAGCACATCTAAACAGGAGATGCAAAGAGTAGCAAAACCAACTAATGTTCCCATTCCCTCTACAGGAGTAATTAGTGACATTAAAGCGAGCAGGTCAAAGTTTCAAGACAATACAAGGAATGATAGGACCTCGCAAGCTAAGAATGTGCATTGGAAGAAAGTAGAAGACCAACCTAGGAACTTTAAGTTCGAGTCGAATAAAACGAATCGTGTTGATTCTAGTATTAGCCATAGGCGTACTGTAATTAATTCGAATTCTGATACTATTTGAAATCCTTGTAATGATGTCTGCTTGAATTCTGTTACTAATCATGAATGTGGTGTGAATGTTTTGTCTAATGCTATCAAATCCCTAGTTAACATTGTTAATGCAAAATATCATGCTAAGAAGGCAAAAAGGCAAAGGCGAAAGAAAGTTAGAAAACAGTGGAAGCCCACATGAAGAACATTTAGTAAGATAGGTTATCAATGGATACCTGTTGGCCATAAGGATAATCAGGCAATGCCCAATAGAAAATGGATGCCTACTGGTAGAACAATTCCCTTAAGAAGTGAACACACTTTGAATAGGGCAAAAGCGGACACTAGTAATGCATCTATTCATAATGATTCCATTGCCTCAATTTCTGATATGAATGTTTCTATTTCTGATGTAGGTGTTCCAATCACTGTTACTAACCAAATGGAACCCATTCTTGCATGGGGATCCCAATTATCCAGTTATCCATTCTTGTCTGTGTTCAACTGCAGATCGTTCAAATCGTTCTGTGGTACCTGGACTCAGGCTGTTCCAAGCATATGACTGGCGACCGGTCGCGGCTCATGAACTTCGTGAGTAAATTCATCGGGACAGTTAGATTCGGGAACGACCATTTTGGAGCTATTATGGGTTATGGAGATTATGTTGTTGGTAAAAGTGTAATTTCCAGGGTATATTATGTGGAAGGTCTTGGTCATAATTTGTTCTCTGTTGGTCAATTCTGTGATTCCGATCTAGAAGTGGCTTTTAGAAAACATACTTGCTTCGTTAGAGAACTTGATGGTGTAGAATTATTAAGAGGTACTCGAGGTTCTAACCTATACACCATCTCTATCGATGACATGATGAAGTCCTCTCCAATATGCTTGCTGTCAAAGGCTTCTAAAACAAAGTCTTGGTTATGGCATCGTCGTCTCAATCACTTGAACTTCGGCACCATAAACAACCTCTCCAGAAAGGATCTTGTCAGAGGCTTACCCAGATTAAAATATGAAAAAGATCATCTCTGTTCAGCTTGCCAATTAGGAAAAAGCACTAAATATGCCCACAAACCAAAACCCACTAACTCTGTAAGGGAAGTTCTTCATACCCTTCATATGGATCTGTGTGGTCCAATGAGAGTGCAAACTATTAATGGGAAGAGATATGTGTTAGTAGTGGTTGATGACTACTCCCGATTCACTTGGGTTAAGTTTTTGAGGACAAAGGACGAAACTCTAGATGTCATCATTAAACTCATTAAACAACTTCAGATCAGACTCAACAAAACAGTTCGAATCGTCCGAACTGACAATGGAACTGAGTTTGTTAATAAAGTACTCAATGAATTTTAAGAAAATGTTGGAATCAGTCCTCAAAGAAGTGTTCCTCGAACTCCTCAACAGAACGGTGTAGTTGAAAGACGAAATCGAACTCTTGTAGAAGCTGCAAGAACAATGCTGATTTACTCAAAGGTTCCAATGTTTTTATGGGGTGAAGCTATTGCCAATGCTTGTTACACTCAAAATAGATCTCTAATTCACACATCTCATGGAAAGACTCCATACGAACTTGTCCACAATCGAAAACCTGATCTATCATATCTTCGTATGTTTGGTGCTTTATGCTATCCAACGAATGACGGACAAGATTTAGGTAAATTGAAAGCTAAAGCGGATATTGGAGTATTTATTGGATACGCACCAACAGAAAAGGTTACCGAATCTACAACAAGAGAACCCGAGATATCATGGAAACAATTCACGTTACGTTTGATGAGTTGACTGGTCAAATGGGTCCTGGACAATCCAGTTCAGGACCCGCACTTCAAAACAATCCCATTGGTTCATCCCTTGTACCAAATTTTTCTCCAGCAACTCCATATGTACCTCCATCTGAAGATGATTTAAAGAAATTGTTTGATCCTATGTTTGATGAACATTATGAGCCAAGTGCTAATGAACTGTCGATTCCTACAACAGAGGCTGCTCATATCCATGTGAATGAAGTCAATCCTTCAGTCTCAATATCATTAAGTCAAGAAGCGCCTGCTGCTGATCACTCAGTCTCATCAACAAATCATCAATCTTCGAATGTACATCATGGAACTATTTCTGGCATCAATGATGAAGTTAATCCCTTTGCTACTCCTGAAGATGCTCCATTTGAAAACATATTTGCTCCTGAATCATCATCAGAACCATCTTCTTCAGGAGACATCGACTCTGCTACTTCAGTCCCTCAACAACTGCCACATGAACACCTCAGAAAATTGACTCACAATCATCCATTAGACAACATCATTGGAAATCCCTCTCGTCCAGTATCCATACGGAAACAACTTGCAACCGATGCCTTATGGTGCTTCTTCAACTCCGTACTCTCTAAGATCGAACCAAAAGATGTTAAAACCGCCATGAATGAAGACAGCTGGTTCAATGCCATGCAAGAAGAAATTCATGAGTTGCTAAAGTGGATCTTCAAAGTGAAACTTGATGAGCATGGTGATGTGTTAAAGAACAAGGCTCGATTGGTTGCTAAAGGATACCGTCAAGAGGAGGGTATTTACTTTGAAGAATCTTTTGCTCCTGTTGCTCGTATCGAGGCAATTAGAATCTTCTTGGCTAATGCTGCTAGTAAGAACATGGTAGTCTATCAGATGGATGTAAAGACGGCATTTCTGAATGGAGATCTTAAAGAAGTCGTTTACGTCAGCCAACCTGAAGGCTTTGTGAATCCAGAGCATCGTACTCACGTTTATCGTTTGAAGAAGGCTCTTTACGGTTTAAAGCAAGCTCCAAGGGCATGGTATGATACGCTATCAAAGTTTCTTCTATCTACCGGATTCAGTAAAGGAGCAGTTGATCCAACATTGTTCACCAGCAAGTCAGGCAAACATTTAATTCACGTTCAAATTTATGTTGATGATATCATCTTTGCCTCGACCGACCCCAATGAGTGTGACCGTTTTTCAAACGAAATGGGTTCTAAATTTCAAATGTCAATGATGGGAAAAATGTCATTTTTCTTGGGATTACAAATTTCACAAAGTCCCGGAGGCATTTTCATAAATCAATCTAAATATGCAAATGAAATTTTAAAGAAATTTGGATTTGATTCAAGTGACCCTGTTGACACTCCCATGATAGAACGTACTAAACTAGATGAGGACCACTCAGGGATCATGGTAGATCAAACGAAATATTGTAGTATGATTGGATCCCTGATGTACCTCACAGCTAGTAGACCAGACATCTTGTCCGCTATTTGCATGTGTGCTAGATACCAGGCTAAGCCTACTAAAAAGCACCTTGAAGCGGTTCAACGGGTCTTTCGGTATCTCCAAGGAACCATCAATATGGGACTTTGGTACCCGAAGGACACCGGTATGTCACTAACAGCCTATGCAGATGCTGATCATGCAGGATGTCAAGATACTCGTCGAAGTAATGGACTTTGGTACCCGAAGGACACCGGTATGTCACTAACAGCCTATGCAGATGCTGATCATGCAGGATGTCAAGATACTCGTCGAAGTACGTCTGGAGGTGCTCAGTTTTTGGGTGATAAGCTTGTGAGCTGGTCTTCAAAGAAGCAAATGAGTACTTCTATTTCCTCTACAGGGGCTGAATACATAGCCATGTCATCTTGTTATGCTCAAATCCTATGGATGAGATCCCAATTATCTGACTATGGCTTTGAATTTAACAAAATCCCTCTGTACTGTGATAATAAAAGTGCTGTTGCTCTCTAATGCAACAACGTACAACACTCAAGAGCAAAGCATATCGACATTCGACATCATTTCATCAGGGAGCAAGTTGAAAACGGTGTGGTGGAACTTTACTTTGTGAGGACTGAATACCGGTTAGCAGACATCTTCACCAAAGCTCTTCCTAGAGAACGTTCTGAGTTTATCCTTCCACGACTGGGTCTTAAGAGCCTACAACCAGAAACACTCAAATGTCTTCAAGAGGAAGAAGAGGAGTAAAAGTTTTCCTTCATCTATCTCTCATATATATTTATTCGAAAAACAAAATACAAAAATATAAAACTTTCAAAATCCATAAAAATTAGAAAAATTAGAAAAATGTTCAAAAAATATTGTCTTTTTGTCATGCTTTTCTCGGTTCGACAATATCTACGGTCTTTGTGCTGTCATTCAAAGAATGACACGGGACTTTAGATGTGGTTCGAATTTATATATATATATATATATTTGGAGAAAGAGAAAAAATGGTTTATTGTCATTTCAGACAGTAACCCGTTTTTCAAAGAAAGAACAGAGCCATGCTTTATCTTGTTTTTCAAATCTCATTCTCTGATTCTATAAACATTTATCTGCTGAAAACTAATTGCTTTGTACAATAACTCGGACTCAAGTTTTGAAAATCATCTGGACTTATTTGTCAAAAAATCTATCTCTCAATCAACAACCTATGTCATTGATTGAGGGGGAGAATGATTTCAATTAAATCAAAAAGTTATTTGTCATACAATTGTTTTTAAAAGATTATCATGCATGTTTAACCAATGGAGTTTAAAGTCTTTAAATCCGATCCTTATCAGTTAAAACGTTTTCATAATCAAGTCACAATTCTCCTTAAAAGCTTTCAAAATCAATTTAAATCTACAGAGATCACAAATCTCAAATGATTTGATAATTGTGATCGGGGGAGAATTTGTGATTTAAATTGGATTTAATCTGATAATTCGGTAAATGGTTTTATAAGGATGAACAAGCTCTCCTTCCCACATGTGCCAAACGATTTCAAATTTTCCATGCACATGTTGAGGGGGAGCATCTATCTTAAACCACAATGATATGAAACGTGGTCAATTTATATGTGCAGCATGTTCCCTCTAGTATGTGCAAAACTCTTTCATACATCAAGGCACATATTGAGGGGGAGCAAGCTTATGAAAACTCATCCTTCCCTAATATGCTTTATCTACTTGTTTTGATCAGGGAAGTGATGTTGATATCTTTTAGAAAATGGTAATCAAAGTGGTTAATTCTTTCTCTTGCCTCCGTTTGCAAAATGACTTCATACACTTGATGCACATGTTGAGGGGGAGCTCTTGTTCTAAAAATATCAAAAACAATTCAGGTACAAAATGCTTTGATAATATATCATAAGTATCTGGATTGATTTTCAAATGGTTTTCAATTGGTTCCAATGGCAGATGAACAATACCAAATAGACCGACCAACTTTACTTTATGTATGGTGATACAAGGATGATAAGGTTAGGTAATTGTTCCCATGATCCGCCAGAACCGGAGGGATCTACCCAGGGACAATCCACTAGATAGTGTAGAAGTCCTTAGGTATATTGAAAAAAGGAGAAAAATGAGATAAGAGAAGAGTGCGGACTGAGACTGAGCTAGTACTAGAATAAACCCAACAAGGTTCTAGCTATGAAGTCTCGGTAAGCACTGAAGGGGTTGAAGAATGAAAAAGAATTGAATGAGAAAAGGGTGAAAACAAATAGCCCTCCAATTATTCAACCTTAGGGCAGATACCGGGTTCAATTCATATGCTACTGGTGGTTACCAAGGTAACATCAGTATTGAAGACAAGACGTCATGGACCCAGTGACGCACTACACTTCAACTTCCCAAACCACTCAAGTTCCTCTTAAAAGGACTTGTTTCATTCTCACGGGGAACCGACATTATCTATCGACTTTCTCTTAGAGACTGTTGATATTGAATAAGGAGACCCTCTCCCTAGTCTCCGATATAGGATCCAAATATGCACAATTGAGTCTAGAGCCACGAGATCATCAATAAATCTCCTTAGGACACTTTCAAGGAAGACTCTCTGTTTCACACAATGTGGAAAGAGAGATTATATCTTGAGTCCTACGCATTATCCTTGTGGTATTGTGTGACACACGGTAAATTTTCACTAAAATTTAACTAATAATTAGTAATTTATTATTACTAAGCATAACTCATTAAGCATGCATAAGCTTTGCCTGATCATTTGAGTAGTTAACTCGCCCACAGTAGACTATTGCATCACGTTTGCATTCATATCATTTTATGAATAAATCATTTCATTTTGTCTTACGATTAAATTATAAGACGAGAGGTTATCTCGTTTTCCCCAATGACCGACACTGCACGCGTACCGACACTATGATAAGGGCTTGATAAAACAAATGACAAACTTCCGTAATGAAAAATATTACAAAGATAATAATATCTCCGACGCGTATCTATAAGACACTACGTTATAAAAGTAATCAAATAATGATACTTCGGTCACAATTTAATATCGCGGGACACAAAAATAATTAACACACTTAAACTTAAACAAAAACCTCTATAAGACTCAAACACAATTAATATGTAAGTGTAACACAACTACATACATGTACACAAATAAATCATAAGTGTAAAACGTATACATACATTTTCACAATTAATACCATAAGTATAATACATATATACATACACATTTGATATAAATGAAAACATTTATTAAATTTTGAGAGATATACTCTTTGTCTTCTCTTCCCACACACGACAAAACAAAAGCACAAGAACCAGGAAAGAAGATATCAAATATTCTTCTTCAACCTCTAGACATGCGCCTCTAGTAGGCCGAATCTCCCAAAGAGGAAAACCCAACATGTTTCTTCCATCATATTCTCTTCTCTCTTACCAAAACCATGTAAGTTTTTGTTTCTCAAATCCCCTCCTTTGATGCGTCGTCTACCCTTCGAATGAATCCAAGAAGAATCAAGATAAAACCACCCAAGAGAAGCATATCTTCACACCAATCTATCTTGAGCCAAAATCCAAGATTCGCCTAGGTTTTGGAAGTTAACCAAATCCGGCTTCAAACCAAGTCACAAGGAGAGAAACATAGTCAAGCTTCTTCCCAAAATACTTCCTTTATCTCTAGTAGAGATGCAAACGCCCCAAACTCAGTTCCTCATCAATTTTAGCAAAAACTAGGGTTTGTGAAACTTGAGGGTTTTCAAAAATTGATTTGGGGGTTTTGCAATTGGAAGTGTTTTGGAGCTAAATCAAGTCTCGTTTGGTCCGAACCCACGAAGCCACTCTCGTTCCTCACGCATCATCTCTCAAGTTGAGGTTACTCACTTTCTTGTTGTAATGTCTTTTATGTTGTTTTATGATATTAAGTTGGAAAATGTTATCAAAGAAATTGTTATATGATTTGAGTTTTACTTTGTTTTGCTAATCTTGTTTTGTGACCATAACACTTAAGTTGTCATTTGCACAAGGGTCCGTTTGGTTTTCTGTCGAGAGGCATGAAAGAAATTTAGATAAGTCAAGTTTTATAAAGTATACTAGTAATGTTAAGTGTCGAATCCGGAAAACTAATATTAGTTGCGACATTCTTGTCTAAGTACTCAAACTTTCACAGAAACTTTAGTACCTTGTGTCGGAATTCGGCTATACATTTAATCGAGTTAGTCACATCATCCTTTGTAAGTATGATGGGTTTTGCCTCGACTGAGAACCCACTCGGGTACTCGAGGTATTCTTCGGTAAATGTCTTGTTGTTTCAAGTAGATATCAATTTTAAGCTAGAGGAAATCATCTTTGTCATCATAAGTGGTTTTGAAACTTGGCGATGAATTGGTCATCTTAAGACTTGCGTGAATCTAGACATAGGATTTTGTGTGTGGCACCTTGTCGGGCTTTCGAAAACTAAGAGTTGTTAGGATAATCAAGTGAAACCGGATTTAAATTAACTTGAGTATTGGAAGAGTAGAACTTTGATGTCTACTCGACCAACCTCTTCCGTCTACAATATGTATAACAACATGTGTTATGTTGTGTTTTGGAGTGAGCCGAAAGCTCACTATAGTTATCAACATTTTCTTGTGTCTCTAATTTGCAACAGGGAACCGGGTTGAGTAGTACTCGACCAAACACATGGTTTCGTCACATCGTTGCTCTAACCCTTCCATTAATGTGTCAAACTTGAGTAATATTCTAGGCGTTTTAGAAACATCAGGTAGTCGAGTATACCTTGGAGCACGTCAACTGTGATACCCTCGGTTTGAGTTTAGCTTCGAAATGTTAGTATCTTGTTCACTTTAAATGAACACTTGTTATATCATTTTTCTTTCTGGGTATGGTTTACCCCACAAAGAATTGGCGCAAACAGTGTACTACCAAGATACTAACTAATACTTAGACATCAAGTTCTGGGCCACAACCCAACTAATGAATTATGTTGCAAAGGAGTCTGTTTATTTTATGGGCCTCGGCCCATATCTGGTACTTAGTCACTATCAATACCAGGCCGCAGCCCATGGTGGCTCGGGGTGTTCGTTGGGTGGTTTAAACTACCTGACAAAATAAAACGTGTAACGTATAACCAGAAGTCAAAATATAAGCTTAACCCGTCCCCGTCTATTCTTTCTTTTCACCTCGTTACATATCGTCTTAACGTCAATTATGTACACAAGTCATAACTTAACAAAAATGTGTGAAAGTTTGGCCTAAACAACAAGTATTCTAAAAACATGATTCACGTAGTAATGTACGTCAAAATTTAACGACAATGTGTAAATGAATGTATGTCAAGTGAACTCCTCGTTAGAACTATATATATATATAAATCAAATTTTGATAAATAAATAAAGATCACTATATTATTTTATGATCCATTAAAATTGGAAGACTTCAATTTTAACTCAAGTATTCTTCTAAATACATTTAGAGAATAAATTAACTATAATGTTGACAATACCAACTGTGTCAACTTAAACAAGTATATATACATTTATATACTTACTAGTGAAACCTTATAATTATTTTTCATATCAAACTTTGGATATTAAAACCATATTAATGTCAACATGAAAAGTATATATATACTTCATATACTTACTAGTAAAATTATTTTAATAATTTTTACAAACTAAAGTTTAGTTTTAATACAATTAAACTATTTTGAGTAAGCGATACTTAAAACAATGAACTAAAACATTGCCCTCCTTATCTAGGTCGCGTGTCGGTGCCGCTTCACAACAATCACTAAATCCCACTTTTGGATTGCACAGTTGCTAAGGTGAGTTTTCATGCAACTGTTTTATACATTTTGGGGTGAGAAATATGCAAAACCTTTTTATGGACCTAAACTATTACATGATTACTATTACGTGGTTTAGCCTAAGCCCTTATGTCCCTAGAGAATGCCCTTTTTCATGAACCGTCAATTCCCTATTAGGAAACGTGAATGTTATAAATAGATCTATTGAGGGTGACTCCTCCGTTCAGTTGGCCATGCTTAGGCCAAGGCGAAACGTATACCATGTCGGAATCGAGTGTTGAGGGACAAAACACTCGCTATGGGCCCCTATATTGTATGACATCTTTTAGCATACAAAAACTGTTGTAGTATCGGTTGCATGAACTTATAGCTAACGTAATAGACATTCATCCATATATCATTATATTCGTTGTAATGATTATATGACTTTGCTTATGGTCCAAACTTACTATTTTAACTTAAACCTATGAACTCACCAGCTTTTAGCTGACCTTTTTAGCATATTTTCTCAGTTGCTTAGTTGTGATCATGGATGCTAGGCAGGAGGCGGATAAATGGTCGTAGTAATTTCTAAAGAAGTGTTTTTACACAAAAACTATGTTTTTATATTGGGACCACTGAAATTATGGGATGTTCCCATTTATCTAAACAATGTTGTAAGATAATGTTTTAAAATATTTTATGAAATTAAATGGAGTATGTATTCCATTATTTATTACTTGTGTTATGATTTACCAATTTCGTAACGCTCCCAATAACACGTATGCTTCCGCTAAACCAAATTTGGGGGTGTTACAGATTGGCATCAGAGCCTAAGTTATAGAGAACTAGGTACATATAAACCCTAAACTATAACTACTTTCTACAAAAACATCATACTACGACCGCCAATTGCCGCTTGCCTTACTTGCCATTTTACTTAAGAGTTCATTTAAATAGGATTGCATGTTTTATTTCCTATTTACTAATGCACTATTTCATATTCATCATGAGTATTTTTCCACATACTTACACATATGCACCATCTTGTCACAGACCATGCCTTCACCAGCCTTCCCTCACGATGTTCAGGAGGACATCCTACTTGCTCACTCACCTACCATCCATCAGCTTGCACACTTGGCCACTTATCCGTATATTCAGGCCACACTAGCAGCTCAGCCAGTTATTGCACCTACTCCATCTGTACCGACCCTTACCACCACTCCATCAGCTTTGTTGACACGCAGGCGAAAACCTCGCATGATCATGAGAGTACCCGGATATAGAAAGCGGTATTCATTCATGCCTGCACTAGCTTCTCAGATGACCCGCGCTGCCTACATGGGTCCTTCCACTACTTTAGAGTCACTGACACCATCATCCTCTGAGTCACCACCCCACCAGAGACTCAGGAGGACTATTGATTCCTACTCAGAGGAAGACCCGGAAGAAGATCCGGAAGAGGATCCTAAGGAGGAACTACCAGAGCCTATGCCTATTGAGAGTGTTCCTGGACATGTTAGCACAGCAGCAGATATGAGTACACAGGGTCTGGAGATTGTCCAGAGTATTCAGGAGTTAGGACAGAGCTCCAGGATGGCTTAGAGGTTGAGCGATGACATGGACATTGATGCACCAGTTGGGTTAGGACAGAGAGTTGCTTTCCTCCACAGCCAGGAGGAGAGTAGAGAGGTTGCTTGGAGGGATATTGATTGCTTGATTAGTTCTGTACCACATATCGCGAGTCCGAGCTACAGTCCATCATCACCTTCATTCATACCATCTGCATCAGACATGGAGCGCCTTGCTCGCGCCACTAGACAGCTTGAGACCATTGAGGAAGCTGCACCGGTTGAGGCACAGTCAGTGCCAGATCTATCAAGATCTCCAGATGGTGATCTGACCCTCACTGAGAGGATATTCATTCAGTTGGACTCTCATGAGACTCTGTTAGGGGTCCATACTGATCAGCTAGAGAGAGTCGATCCAGCACGCTTGCAAGCTTGCGAGCAGCGTGTTGAGGGTTTATACCGAGTCACTGATGTGTTGTTTGAGAGCATGGAGCTCGAGAGACACGAGAGGATTTGACTGGGTTTCAGGTTTGAGGTTCAGGTTGAGGACGTCAGAGAGTTGGATAGTAGAGCATGGGCATTGGACAGAGGTCAGGCCTGGATGCACGGACGACTTGAGGAGCTAGAGCGCGTCCAGTGGATTGCTAGAGATACTGCCAGAGAAGGATGGCAGAGGACTACAGGTTTAGAGTCCATGTTAGCATCTCAGATGAAACGCATCACGAGTTTAGAGGCTACGAAGCGAGAGTTAGTGGCTAGCCTTGAGCGACTACGTACCGAGCGTTGACATCTTTAGATATGATTTCGTGATGTATCACACTAAACTGGATTATAACAGTTAGTGTTAGTTATTACTCTTGTACTTCAGTTGCATTCCCGTTGTATTTCAGTTGTATTCCATCTAGTATCTCATCATGTACTTTAGGAACCTTGTAACCGAAATTCTAGCTATGTCAAACTTATTTTCTTATCCAATTGTCCTTTCTTTTATAGATTGCTCATATGATCTATCTGCGATAGCCACACTATTACTTGGCACTTACCTTGTTTAAAAGGTTCTATATCTCATCACCTTTCTTACTGCAGAAATGCCGCCGAAACGAAGATCAAAACGCACCAATCCTGGTGGAGCTTCCAATGCTCCTATTTCAGCGAGAGTTACTCGCAACCAAGCTGCAAACGCTGCTATTCCAAACAGAGTCACACGCGATCAGACTGTTGAAGCCACTACTCCTGTTAGGGCTACTCCAATCCAACCTACCATGAATCAAGCTATGATAGACCAACTAGTTAATGAGCGAGTGAACGCCGCTTTAGCTGCAGCAAACCACTCGTCTACTAATGCTGGAACTTCGAGACCACCCACCCACAGCCGCACTTGTACTTATCAGGACTTTCGTAAGACCATGACTGGAGGCTTTAGTGGAACCGAAGGAGCCGTTGGTCTGACTAGATGGATCGAGAAGCTCAAGACTGTGTTCCGAATCTGCAATTGTGAAGAAGAGTCTAAGGTTAAGTACGCATCATTCACTTTTACAGATGCTGCCTTAACCTGGTGGAACAATTTTCTGAAATCTGCTAGTATCGATGTTTCCTATGCCATGTCATGGGAGAGCTTCAAGGAGATGGTACTTCGAAAGTACTGTCCTCGTAATGAGATCAAGAAACTCGAGCATGAGTTTTGGAACCTCAAAGTTCAAGGCACCAATATGGCTGCTTATAACCAGCGTTTTCAAGAACTAGCCTTACTGTGCCCTGAAATAGTTCAAACTGAGACCCGATTGTTGGAGAGGTACATTGGAGGACTGCCCCAATCTATCAAGGGCAATGTCACCACTTCTAAGGCTGTTGACCTTCACGAAACCATCGAAGTAGCCAACAAACTCATGGACCAAGTGATTGAGGATTCCATGGACAAAGTGGTTGACAATAAGAGGAAATGGGATGACCACTCCCAAAGCTACAACAACAATGGGTATCGTAGCAACAATAGTGTGAACAACAACAACAATCAAAACAAAAGGCAAAATGTTGCTAGAGCATATGCTGCTGGGATTGAAGAAAGGAAACCGTAGGCAGGGACTTCACCACTGTGTAACCGATGCACTCTGCATCATAAGGGACAGTGTACAGTCAAGTGCCGTAACTGTCAGAAAATCGGACACTTGACCAGAAACTGCAGGACCAAGTCATTGGCGATGGTTCAAACAGCACCAGCTCAGGACCCAAACGCTGCTATAACTTGCTTTGGTTGTGGTGAGAAAGGGCATTATAAGAATGAGTGCCGAAAGACCAGGAACCAAGGAAATGGAGGAAATCTAGGGAACCGAGGAAATCCAGGAAGCCATGGAAATGGCAAGATTCAGGGAAATGTTGGACAGCCGAGTAATCAGGGAAATGGCGAAGGAGCTCGTGGAAGAGTCTATGCTGTGACCAAGGTGGAAGCTCAGGAAGACTCGAATGCCGTGACGGGTACGTTCCTTATAAATAACCGTTATGCATCCATATTGTTTGATACGGGAGCCGATAGGAGTTTTGTTTCTAATGCATTTAGTCCACTACTCGATATTACCCCAACTGCATTAGGAAATGCATACAATGTGGAAATAGCTAACGGTAATGTAGAAAGGGTAGATACCATCATAAGAGGTTGCACCCTGAATCTGTTAAACCACCCATTCAATATCGACTTGATACCAGTAGCATTGGGTAGTTTCGATGTCATCGTCGGAATGGATTGGTTAGCAAAATATCATGCTGCCATCATTTGTGACGAGAAGCTCGTCCAAGTACCCTATGGAGATGAAGTCCTAATTATAGAAGGAGACAGGAGTGACAGAAGAAACGCTTCAAGACTCCATGTCATTTCCTGTACCAAGGTGTTGAGGTGTATCGAGGAAGGATGTCACATCTTCCTAGCACAAGTCACCGGAAAGGACGAAAAAGAAAAGGAAGAAAAACGTCTAGAAGACGTACCAATAATGAGAGAATTTCCCGAGGTCTTTCCTGAAGACTTGCCAGGACTCCCGCCGACCCGACAGGTTGAATTTCATATCAATTTAGTGCCTGGTGCCGCACCAGTGGCAAGAGCACCTTATCGATTAGCTCCAACGGAACTCCAGGTGTTATCAAACCAGTTGTCGGAACTTGCAGAAAAAGGGTTCATTAGACCGAGCTCATCACCATGGGGAGCACCAGTCCTATTCGTCAAGAAGAAAGACGGAACTTTTAGGATGTGCATCGACTATCGCGAGTTCAATAAACTAACCCTTAAGAACCGTTACCCACTCCCGAGGATCGATGACTTATTCGATCAACTTCAAGGTTCAAGTGTTTATTCAAAAATCGACCTAAGGTCCGGATACCATCAACTAAGAGTTCGGGAAGAAGAAATTCCCAAAACTGCCTTCAGAACTCGTTATGGACATTACGAGTTTCAAGTCATGCCTTTTGGGTTAACCAATGCACCAGCTGTGTTCATGGACCTCATGAACCGAGTGTGTAAACCCTACCTAGATAAATTTGTGATCGTTTTCATTGACGATATCCTAATTTATTCCAAGAGTGTGAAAGAACACGAGGAACATCTTAGATTGATATTGGAATTGTTGAAGAAGGAAGAACTGTATGCAAAGTTCTCGAAGTGTGAATTTTGGATATCGACTGTGCAATTCCTAGGTCATGTAATTGATAGCCAGGGTATTCATGTGGATCCCGCTAAGATCGAGTCAATAAAGGATTGGGCGACACCCACAACTCCTACTGAAATTCGCCAATTCTTAGGACTCGCTGGGTACTACAGAAGATTCATTGAAGGTTTCTCAAAGATTGCCAAATCTTTAACCAAGCTAACCCAGAAAAACACCAAGTTCGACTGGGGAGAAAAAGAAGAAGAAGCTTTTCCACTCCTTAAAGAAAAGTTGTGTAGTGCACCATTTCTGGCCTTACCTGAAGGTAGTGAAGACTTTGTTGTTTACTGCGACGCTTCACATAAGGGGCTAGGAGCGGTGTTAATGCAAAGAGAGAAGGTGATAGCATACGTCTCTCGCCAGTTGAAGACTCATGAGAAAAACTACACGACGCACGATTTGGAGTTAGGATCATTTGTGTTCGCACTCAGAATTTGGAGACATTATGTATATGGCACGAAGTGTGTCATATACACCGATCACAAAAGCCTACAACACATTTTGGATAAAAAAGAATTGAACATGAGACAACGCCGATGGTTGGAGTTGCTCAGTGATTACGACTGCGAGATTCGTTACCATCCGGGTAAAGCGAATGTAGTTGCTGATGCTCTCAGTAGGAAAGAGCGACCAAAACCTCTTAGAGTCAGATCTTTGGGTATGACAATTAGTTCACCTCTTCCATCCAAGATTATTGAGGCACAATCAGAAGCACTCAAGGAAGAAAACCGTCCGAATGAGAACCTTTACGGGATGCCAGAAAGCGAAAATGGATTCGTAAAAAGGTCGGATGGAATTTTATGTTTCAAAGAGCGAAGTTGGATACCACTCTACGGGGGAATTCGCGATATCATTATGCACGAATCCCACAAGTCTAAATACTCCATCCACCCAGGATCCGACAACATGTATCTCGATCTGAAGAAATTGTACTGGTGGCCAAACATGAAAGCTGACATTGCAACATATGTCAGCCGGTGTTTAACCTGTTCAAAGGTCAAAGCCGAACATCAGAGACCCTTAGATCTACTAGTACAACCTGAAATTCCCGAATGGAAATGGGAATGTATAACAATGGACTTTATCACTAAGCTACCTAAAACCTCTAAGGGCTACGACACTATTTGGGTAATAGTTGATCGTCTCACCAAGTCAACACATTTTCTACCAATGAAAGAAAATGACGGAATGGACAAACTTGCACAACTATACCTGAAGGAAATCATCGCGCGTCATGGTGTACCAATCTCCATCATCTCGGATAGAGATAGCCGTTTCACCTCAAATTTCTGGAAATTGCTTCAAGAGGCTTTAGGATCTAACCTCGACATGAGCACCGCTTACCATCCTCATACTGATGGACAAAGCGAGAGAACCATTCAAACACTGGAGGATATGCTAAGAGCATGTGTGATAGACTTTGGTAATGGTTGGGATAAGCATTTGCCATTAGCCGAGTTCTCTTACAATAACAGCTATCACACAAGCATCAAGGCCGCACCATATGAAGCACTCTATGGTCGGAAGTGTAGATCACCTGTGTGTTGGGCCGAAGTTGGAGAAAGTCAACTTACTAGTCCGGAGTTAATTCAAGAAACTACAGAGAAGATTGTACAAATCAAAAACCGACTGCAAGCAGCTCGTGACCGTCAAAAGAGCTACGCGGATAAAAGAAGGAAACCACTTGAGTTTCAAGTGGGAGATAAAGTTATGCTCAAAGTTGTGCCATGGAAGGGCGTAGTCCGTTTCGGAAAACGTGGAAAGTTCAATCCTCGTTACATTGGACCTTTCAAAATTCTCGCAAGAATCGGACCGGTAGCATACCGACTCGAATTACCACAAGAACTCAGCTCTGTGCACAACGTGTTTCACGTATGCAACTTGAAGAAATGTCTTTCTGACGAAACTCTTGCTATTCCCTTGGAAGAAGTCCAAGTGGAAGAAAGATTGAATTTCGTCGAGGTACCCATTGAAATTATGGATAGGGAGATCAAACGGCTTAAGCAAAGCCGCATCCCGATCGTCAAGGTCCGTTGGAACTCTCAAAGAGGTCCAGAATACACGTGGGAGCGTGAAGACCAATTCAAGCGTAAATACCCACACCTTTTCTCTACTTCAGCAAGTAATCCTAACTGAAAATCGAGGACGGTTTTCTCTTCCAAGGTGGGGAGGATGTGACACACGGTAAATTTTCACTAAAATTTAACTAATAATTAGTAATTTATTATTACTAAGCATAACTCATTAAGCATGCATAAGCTTTGCCTGATCATTTGAGTAGTTAACTCGCCCACAGTAGACTATTGCATCACGTTTGCATTCATGTCATTTTATGAATATATCATTTCATTTTGTCTTATGATTAAATTATAATACTAAAGGTTATCTCGTTTTCCCCAGTGACCGACATTGCACGCGTACCGACACTATGATAAGGGGTTGATAAAACAAATGACAAACTTCCGTAATGAAAAATATTACAAAGATAATAATATCTCCGACGCGTATCTATAAGACACTACGTTATAAAAGTAATCAAACAATGATACTTCGGTCCCAATTTAATATCGCGGGACACAAAAATAATTAACACACTTACACTTAAACAAAAACCTCTATAAGACTCAAACACAATTAATATGTAAGTGTAACACAAGTAAATACATGTACACAAATAAATCATAAGTGTAAAACATATACATACATTTTCACAATTAATACCATAAGTATAATACATATATACATACACATTTGATATAAATGAAAACATTTATTAAATTTTGAGAGATATACTCTTTGTCTTCTCTTCCTACACACGACAAAACAAAAGCACAAGAACCAGGAAAGAAGATATCAAATATTCTTCTTCAACCTCTAGACCTGCACCTCTAGTAGGCCGAATCTCCCAAAGAGGAAAACCCAACATGTTTCTTCCATCATATTCTCTTCTCTCTTACCAAAACCATGTAAGTTTTTGTTTCTCAAATCCCCTCCTTTGATGCGCCGGCTACCCTTCGAATGAATCCAAGAAGAATCAAGATAAAACCACCCAAGAGAAGCATATCTTCACACCAATCTATCTTGAGCCAAAATCCAAGATTCGCCTAGGTTTTGGAAGTTAACCAAATCCGGCTTCAAACCAAGTCACAAGGAGAGAAAGATAGTCAAGCTTCTTCCCAAAATACTTCCTTTATCTCTAGTAGAGATGCAAACGCCCCAAACTCAGTTCCTCATCAATTTTACCAAAAACTAGGGTTTGTGAAACTTAGGGTTTTCAAAAATTGATTTGCGGGTTTTGCAATTGGAAGTGTTTTGGAGCTAAATCAAGTCTCGTTTGGTCCGAACCCACGAAGCCACTCTTGTTCCTCACGCATCATCTCTCGAGTTGAGGTTACTCACTTTCTTGTTGTAATGTCTTTTATGTTGTTTTACGATATTAAGTTGGAAAATGTTATCAAAGAAATTGTTATATGATTTGAGTTTTACTTTGTTTTGCTAATCTTGTTTTGTGACCATAAAACTTAAGTTGTCATTTGCACAAGGGTCCGTTTGGTTTTCTGTCGAGAGGCATGAAACAAGAAAAATTAGATAAGTCAAGTTTTATAAAGTATACTAGTAATGTTAAGTGTCGAATCCGGAAAACTAATATTAGTTGCGACATTCTTGTCTATGTACTCAAACTTTCACAGAAACTTTAGTACCTTGTGTCGGAATTCGGCTATACATTTAATCGAGTTAGTCACATCATCCTTTGTAAGTATGATGGGTTTTGCCTCGACTGAGAACCCACTCGGGTACTCGAGGTATTCTTCGGTAAATGTCTTGTTGTTTCAAGTAGATATAAATTTTAAGCTAGAGGAAATCTTCTTTGTCATCATAAGTGGTTTTGAAACTTGGCGATGAATTTGTCATCATAAGACTTGCGTGAATCTAGACATAGGATTTTGTGTGTGGTACCTTGTCGGGCTTTTGAAAACAAAGAGTTGTTAGGATAATCAAGTGAAACCGGATTTAAATTAACTTGAGTATTGGAAGAGTAGAACTTTGATGTCTACTCGACCAATCTCTTCCGTCTAGAATATGTATAACAACATGTGTTATGTTGTGTTTTGGAGTGAGCCGAAAGCTCACTATAGTTATCAACATTTTCTTGTGTCTCTAATTTGCAACAGGGAACCGGGTTGAGTAGTACTCGACCAAACACATGGTTTCGTCACATCGTTGCTCTAACCCTTCCATTAATGTGTCAAACTTGAGTAATATTCTAGGCGTTTTAGAAACATCGGGTAGTCGAGTATACCTTGGAGCACGTCAACTGTGATACCCTCGGTTTGAGTTTAGCTTCGAAATGTTAGTATCTTGTTCACTTTAAATGAACACTTGTTATATCATTTTTCTTTCTGCGTATGGTTTACCCCACAAAGAATTGGCGCAAACAGTGTACTACCAAGATACTAACTAATACTTAGACATCAAGTTCTGGGCCACAGCCCAACTAATGAATTATGTTGCAAAGGAGTCTGTTTATTTTATGATACTCGGCCCATATCTGGTACTTAGTCACTATCGACACCAGGACGCAGCCCATGGTGGCTCGAGGTGTTCGTTGGGTGGTTTAAACTACCTCACAAAATAAAACGTGTAACGTATAACCGGAAGTCAAAATATAAGCTTAACCCGTCCCCGTCTATTCTTTCTTTTCACCTCGTTACATATCGTCTTAACGTCAATTATGTACACAAGTCATAACTTAACGAAAATGTGTGAAAGTTTGGCATAAACAACAAGTATTCTAAAAACATGATTCACGTAGTAATGTACGTCAAAATTTAACGACAATGTGTAAATGAATGTATGTCAAGTGAACTCCTCGTTAGAACTATATATATATAAAAATCAAATTTTGATAAATAAATAAAGATCACTATATTATTTTATGATCCATTAAAATTGGAAGACTTCAATTTTAACTCAAGTATTCTTCTAAATACATTTAGAGAAGAAATTAACTATAATGTTGACAATACCAATTGTGTCAACTTAAACAAGTATATATACATTTATATACTTACTAGTGGAACCTTATAATTATTTTTCATATCAAACTTTGGATATTAAAACCATATTAATGTCAACATGAAAAGTATATATATACTTCGTATACTTACTAGTAAAATTATTTTAATAATTTTTATAAACTAAAGTTTAGTTTTAATACAATTAAACTATTTTGAGTAAGCGATACTTAAAACAATGAACTAAAACATTGCCCTCCTTATCTAGGTCGCGTGTCGGTGCCGCTTCACAACAATCACTAAGTCCCACTTTTGGATTGCACAGTTGCTAAGGTGAGTTTTCATAGCCCCTCTTTTACTTGATAAACTGTTTTATACATTTTGGGGTGAGAAATATGCAAAACCTTTTTATGGACCTAAACTATTACATGATTACTATTACGTGGTTTAGCCTAAGCCCTTATGTCCCTAGAGAATGCCCTTTTTCATGAACCGTCAATTCCCCATTAGGAAACGCGAATGTTATAAATAGATCTATTGAGGGTGACTCCTCCGTTCGGTTGGCCATGCTTAGGCCAAGTCGAAACGTATACCATGTCGGAATCGAGTGTTGAAGGACAAAACACTCGCTATGGGCCCCTATATTGCATGACATCTTTTAGCATACAGAAACTGTCGTAGTATCGGTTGCATGAACTTAGAGCTAACGTAATAGACATTCATCCATATATCATTATATTCGTTGTAATGATTATATGACTTTGCTTATGGTCCAAACTTACTATTTTAACTTAAACCTATGAACTCACCAGCTTTTAGCTGACCTTTTTAGCATATTTTCTCAGGTGCTTAGTTGTGATCATGGATGCAAGGCAAGAGGCGGATAAATGGTCGTAGTAATTTCTAAAGAAGTGTTTTTACACAAAAACGATGTTTTTATATTGGGACCACTGAAATTATGGGATGTGCCCATTTATCTAAACAATGTTGTAAGATAATGTTTTAAAATATTTTATGAAATTAAACGGAGTATGTATTCCGTTCTTTATTACTTGTGTTGTGATTTACCAATTTCGTAACGCTCCCAATAACACGTATGCTTCCGCTAAACCAAATTTGGGGGTGTTACATATTGCCAGAACATCTGAGTGATATGCAAACATATTCACAATGAAGATGGAAAGCCTTCTGGTGCCAACATCATACAAGCTCCTGGTAGGTGGCATGTGAGATCTGTTCATTAGATCAACCATGTGACAACTGAACAGAAACAATGGGGCGATTCAATCTTTTGAATCAATCCTGGTTCAGGTTATAGATTGACGGATACCTTTGAAAAACCGGTCATTGTGCTTAAAAACTCTTTTCTTTAGCACATCGACCGTGTACGAATTTTTCAAATCAAAAGATGTTTTATGATTGATAATTGACTTTCATTAAAACCTTCGTTGTATTGCAAAAACAATTTCTATTGAGCAATACACGATTGTTTTTCAAATCTCTTTTCATCAATCAGTGAATCTCTATTCGCTGGTTCACTCACTCCGTGTTGTCTTCTTTGAGACGTTTCGGTTTGAGAACAGCTAGAGCAGCTGCGAAACCCTGTCAAGGAAATTCTTCGGAATTATACCTGATCACAGGCAGTACTTGTACTGATCAACGGGGAACCGTGGGCCGTGTACCTCAATTCAACGAAAGTGATCAAAGACACTTTCGTGCGCTTTATTGCTAAATGTTTTATGCAGGTACGCCCTACGTTTGCAGCTGATCAGAATGAAGCGGTCAATCCATAGCCGCATGCTCACTCAACACATTCATCTCAAAAGAAATCATGATTAGTGCATCAATGACTCTGATATTTTCACTCCATGCTTCTGCTACGCTGCTGCCAATATCATGAATCAACGAAAGCTTCCGCTACTCTGATGAGAATATATCATGATCCAGAATGTGAGCATGTCGGTCCATAAGTCACAACACCACAATGGAATAGTTAGAGATGTATTATTGCTGATGATCTCAAAGCTAGCTCAAAACTCATCATCACGTGGATCAGATAAAGACCTCCACTTGGATTATCCAAACATGCATCAATGAAGAATAAATGACTACGGGCTTCAGAGCAAAGAACAGTAACAAGAATGCAAGAACAATCTTTATGTTCAATCTGTTTGTATTCTATGTATGTTTGAGGTGATTTTGAGGTGACCTCCCTTAGGGGGAGATTGTTAGGATTTAGTAAATCCATGTATTAAAGAGTCGGTCACCTCATGTATATGTAATCGTTAGAAAGCTCGTAGTCGTAGATTATTATAATTTAAGTAGTATTTAGTTTATGTAACACCGTGGAGGACGTACGGGTCTTTACCCACTATATGCCTGATCCACAGCCCGTTAGGTGGCGTTTTATTGTAAGAACTATAAATACTCTCTACCTCCTAAGGCAGAGAGTTGGAGCTCATAATAAGATTTTTCTTTCTCTCACTAAAGTTCCCAAACCTCTAACTTTCTCTCTCTAAAACTCATTATGCGCCTATTTGATCTTATGGTTTAGTGTGTTTGTGAAATCTAATATGTTACATTGAGTCTAGAGCCACGAGATCATCAAATAAATATCTTTAGGACACTGTCAATGAAGACTCTCTATTTCACACAAGGTGGAAAGAGAGATTATATCTTGAGAGTCCTACGCATTATCCTTGTGGTATTGCCAAGACTTGTTGTGTCATCTAGACTTCATCAATGGAGCGATTCAATATTGAATTTTTCTTTGTCCAGGAAAATGGATTGACGGATACTTTTGAAAAACCAGTCGGTGTGCTCAAAATTCTTTTCGTAAGCACGTCGACTGTGTATTATGTTTTCTAAATCTAAAGGTTATTTATGATTGATAATTGATTTTCCATAAAACCTTCGTTGTATTACAAAATCTTTTATACTAAATACACGATTGTTTTCAAATCATTTCCATCCATTAGTGAATCTCAATTCGCTGGTTCACTCACTCCGTGTTGTCTTCTTTGAGACGTTCCGGTTTGAGAACGGCTAGAGCAGCTGCGAAACCCTGTCAAGGAAATTATTCGGAATTATACCTGATCACAGGCAGTACTTGTACTGATCAACGGGGAACCGTGGGCCGTGTACCTCAATTCAATGAAAGTGATCAAAGACACTCTCGTGCGCTTTATTGCTAACTGTATTATGCAGGTACGCCCGACGTTTGCAGCTGATCAGAATGGAGATGTCAATCCATTGCCGCATGCTCACTCATCACATTCATTTCTAAAGAAATCATGATAAGTGCATCAATGACTCTGATATTTTCACTCCATGCTTCTGCTATGCTGCTGCAAATATCATGAATCAACTAAAGCTTCCGCTACTCTGATGAAAAGATTTCATGATCCAGAATCTGAGCATGTCGGTCCAAAAGTCACAACATCACATAATACCAACACTACAAAGGAAGAGTCATAGATTTATGGTAGCTGATGATCTCAAAGCTGGCTCAACACTCATTATCACGTGGATCAGTTAAAGACATCCACTTGGATTATCCATACATGTTAAAATGAAGAATCACAGACTACGAGCTTCAGAGCTAAGAACTTTAACAAGAATCCAAGAACAATCCTAATGTAATATCTGTTCGTATTCATTGTAATTTGAGGTGACCTTCCTTATGGGGAGATTGTTAGGATTTAGTAAATCCCGTTATTAAAGTGTCGGTCACCTCAAGTATATGTAATCGTTAGAAAGCTCGTAGTCGTAGTTATTTAAAGTTAAATAGTATTTAGTTAAGTAACACCGTGGAGGATGGACGGGTCTTTACCCACTGTATGCCTGATCCACAGCCCGTAGGTGGCGTTTTATGTAAGACTATAAATACTCTCTACCTCCCAAGGTAGAGAGTTGGAGCTCATAATAATACTTTCATTTTCTCTCACTAAGTTCCCAAACCTCTAACTATTTCTCTCTCTAAAACCTTATTGTATACGCCCCATTTGATCATGATTTGATGTGTTTTTGAAATCCAATATGTTACAACATGTCAAAATTTTACTAATGAAACATTTTAGATAAAAAACTAGCAAAACAAAGGCAAGAAGAATCAAGTGGGTGTCTATGCCTAACCTCTTCCCCCCCCCCCCCCACTTGGGTCATACTAAGCATATAATTGAAAAATAGGAAGTGTTAGAGATGGAACGAAAAACTCCCCTGGATTTGCTCGGCATGATCAATAAATGTCACTTCTCGTAACATGCTCCAAATACGCATCCTCGAGCAACATCCA
The DNA here is from genome assembly GCA_019973895.1 of Chrysanthemum seticuspe. Lineage (NCBI taxonomy): Eukaryota > Viridiplantae > Streptophyta > Magnoliopsida > Asterales > Asteraceae > Chrysanthemum > Chrysanthemum seticuspe. The sequence continues at coordinate 177,926,486 of BPTQ01000005.1, read as the reverse complement.
ACTTCTCATCAATTTTTCAACACCATGTCACTCAACTAGGACGGATAAAAAGTGTTTTCTTGCAGCCAATTAAAACTCCATAATTCTTCAATCTGTATTGCTGCAAGAAAAACTAATACCAAAAAGCATAATTCCAGATAAAAAGCAAAAATAGCACGAAATGTAAAAATAAAAACAAAATAAAACCTAACTCACTTTCGTAGGAATCACGGTTGCATTTAGCGCATGCAACAAGCCTTTTAAACCAATCAGTGTCCCGATTGGACGAGTGAAGTCTCGTGAGGGTTTACAGGGAACACACCCACAAAGTTCTTTTAATTACTAATACAAGGTTATGGAATGCTTTGAAACTGTTTCTATTAAAAAGTTTCGTATTAGAGGATAGTTACGGCGTAACTGGATCGGCCCAGTTACGCCGTAGGTGAGTTGACTTAATAAAATGTGTACCAGGAAAGGGGTTACGGCGTAACTGGATCGACCCAGTTACAACGTAATAAGTAAACCCGAGAAAGAAAAATACCTGGAACAAGGGAGTTACGGCGTAACTAGATCGGCCTAGTTACGCCGTAGTAATGATGAAGTTGGTAGATGGCCTTACTGATCGCCAGTTACGGTGTAAATAGATCAGCCCATTACGCCGTAATTACTAACTGATGTTGTAATTCCCATAGTGTCAACTTCTTCCTACGTATCAAGAGGAGTTATCGGAACTCCTATCATCTATCTTTGGTCTTTATACCTGCAAACAAGATAAACAAAACATACCAAACCAAAAACCTAAAAACTACCAAGATATCTGATAAGGATTTAAAATGTACCTTTTTGAGGGGTCATTTAAGCACTTAATTGATCACTTTTGTATCCGTTACTACTTAATTTTGTTCCTTTTCACTTTTTAGGTCTCTTGAAGGCAAATTGCTGGAATGACACGTATTCGGACGAAAAGGCGTGAATATACGAAGAAACTGGCCAAAGTCAAGAATCGAGACACTAAAGCTGCTGGAACTGAACGGGACGGCATCAGCGTTTAAATGCGACGCCGTCGCAACATGTTTTGTGACGACTCGGTAGCCAAATTGCTTATTTACAAGTGACGGCATCAGGTTTTAAAAGAGTAGGGCGTCGCAGCTCAGACGGCCTAGATTTGATCTAGATGACGTTAGATGTTGATCCCAGTTGAGCAAACGATCTAATATAGAAACTGACTTATAATAAAAGCTTATTAAGTATTACGCGGAATTTAACACTTAATCTTAAGAAGAAGAACAGTAAACACTCAACACCTCAATATTATTTATTAATACGAATACTCTTACAGTATTAGGGTTTTGCAACCTTGAAGTGTATCGACCTTAGATATAAAAATTTCGTATATCTAACCTAACCTAGGACCTCCTTTTATAGACTAAGGAGTCCTATACATTATACAATACGTAACCTACAAGATAAATATCTTTTCCATATTTATCTAATACTATAAACTAAACCGACTATACAATACTAGCAGTGGTTACATATTACTATCAGTGATTACACAATACTACTAGCCGCGGTTTGTCTTCATCAGCGGTTGCATTCTTCTGTCCGTGGTTATATCAAACATGTCCGTGGTTCCAGTACTTAGAGTAATTCTTGATCCAAGGAACCTAAAACCCAACAATCCTCCCCTAAACTTGATACATTCCAACAGAATTCTCAAGTTTCCTTTAAGCTCAAAACATCTGAATTGGAGGATGTAGCCAAACACTTACTAGCCTTAAGAATGTTCTCATACTTCAGCAATAGTTGGTAAGCTTGACCATCATAGGGCAACAACATCTTGATACAACCAGGCTTTAACATCTGAGCAATAATTCCTGGATGCTTATTTAGTTTAGAATAATCACCTTCTACAAGCATATGAATAACCTTTCCAGAACAGTTAAAACATGAACTCCACAAGTTTGATATAAAAACCATCTAGTAACTTGACCATTGTAGAGTCCTTGCCATTCAGGTTCATCATGAGTAGGTTCAAATAGGAGCTTCAAATGATGATAAACCAGTCTCTCATGATAATCATTTGGATGTACTTCACCAAACTTATTCTTGTAAAGTATCCAAAGATTCATCAAATCATCTCTATCAAAATACTGAAGCATCTGTGAAAATTTATTATACACAGAAACTTCATTGTTGAGTCTTTGAATTTTCCAAACTCATTCACTTCCAACTTTAAGCTTAAACTCATAAGAAATAATTTGATTTACATCTTCAACAACTTTCAATCTTTTAGAATCAGATGTCTCCTGAACCTCGGATTTTCTCTTTCTTTTACTTTGAATCCACTCTTCATCCTTTTTAATCCACTCTTCTTCCTTTTTAGAATTCATTGGACAGAAATCATCTTTATTAATCCTCATACGTCTCTCATAAATCTCCAAAATTCTTTCAAATGAACATTTACTAAGATTATCAGAAACATGAATGCCTGAATTCTTAATAATTTTCATCAATACATTCCTCATCTGTGCAATTGAAGGAGGTTTCTTTCTTACAGCTTGCTTTCTGTTTTTACTAACCTTCCTTGCCCATTCACCTAAAAGTCTAGCTTTTTCCTCATCATCCAACAAAGCCCATTCTTGTGCAGTATACTCATCACTTATTAATTCAGAAGCTTGAAGATAATTTTGTGATTCATACCATGTAGCTAACCATCTCTGACTAGCTTCCTCTTCATCTTGCTTCCTTTTCTCTAAAGCTGCTTGATCATCAGCTATAATACTTTTTGCGTACTCTGCATCATAAGCTTCTTGTTCTGCTTTACTTTTAAACTTCAGATCTGGTACTGCAACCCCTTTACCTTTTCCAATATCAGATTGAACCACTTTCTTCTTCAAAGGTTCACCAATAACTAAACTTTTTCCTTTGGGTTTAGTTGCAGTAGATTGAACAGATAAAACAGGTGTAATGATGGGTGTAGAAATAGATGAAGTTTTACTTAGATTTATCAATGTACTTTCAACTTCTTTCTCAACTTCTTTAGTTTTAGGTGGTGATACAGAGAGAGTTGTGACAATAGTGGAAGTGGTTATGATAGCAGTGGGTATGACAGTAGTAGTGGGTATAATTGCCATGTCTGAAACTGCAGCAGTGGTTATAAGAGTACTAACCATGGTTTCATACATATCATCAGTGTTTGTGTCCTGCACTACATATTCTACAACATTCTTCACACTTTCAAGAACTGCCTCATTCCCATCTTTATCATATACCAAAAAATCTTGATCTCCACTATCAACATCTTCTTCCATAGGTACACCAACAGATACATCCACAACCTCCCCTGAATTCATGCCTTCACTCCTCCCCTGTTTGGAAAAATCCTCCATATTCAGAGCTGGAGAGGAGCTAACCTTCTTTTTTGTTCGTCTCATAGATCTCAACACAGCAAGCCCAGGTCTTCTCACTTTCTCCAAAACTAATACCCTGTGCTTCAATCTCCTAATATCTTTACCCTAAAACACAGCCAACTTCTGTAGACCTGAAATTGTAGCCGCCATTTTGGTACATTTAGCCGTCAATTCATTAAAACGTTCAAGAATATCCTCCCCACTTCGACCTGTGTGAACTGGTCCGAGAGGTGGTTCATTGGAAAAGTCATTATGTACCTGTGTAGGATCCGTCAATTCATGTGCATGTTCCAAACTATCCTCATCACTTCGAGCTGTGTAACCTGCTCCGAGAGGTGAATCCTTGGATAAAGTAAACATAGCATCAGACCTTGCCTGAACATCTATGGACCTTGTAGCAGCCAGTTGGCTAGGGATTCCTCCACCTGTGTGAAGTTCCAAGGAACTCTCCACATTAGGAGTTGCCAAAGGTTGGGTCTTATTGATGTTCCCACTATCCTGACCAGCATCTAAGCATGAATCAGTAGTGGAAGCCCTTCCAATCATGTCACCTCCACTCCTTGTGACAGCCTCATGATCAACACCATGAACACTAGCATGAGGAAGCTTAGTGCCCTTTTGTCTCCTAGTCCATACAATAGGTGTAACTGTGATTTGGGTTTGACTAGAAGTAGGTTGAGTTGCACTAACTGTAAAACCCGAAAAATCTAAAACCTATATAAAGACTAAAATACCCTTGGAACCAAGAATAGTAAAATACGTTTATAATAAAGTACGAAATTAAAAACCTAATAAACAAAACTTAACAAATATAATTTCGTGAGGTTCTTTGGTACGACGAAGGACGTAAATGTTTCGCTAATATGTTGGGCCGTTCGATTATTAAATGGACTCGTTTCTTTTCTTTTGTTTTGCGCCAAACCGAAGCCCAAAGGGGTGTTTGTTTGTGTTCGTGTGATCCAAGGGGCCGAAGCCCAAAGGGGTGTTTGTTTGTGACCGGTTGGACCCAAGCCAACCCAAACCCAACCTTTCCTAAACCTAAACTAATTGCTACTACTATAAATACATCACATATTCATTAAATTGAAACCCTAGTTTTGCTTTGCCTATTCTTTCTCTTTCTTCTTGCTCGGCCGAGACCTATACCACCATTGGTGTTGAGATTTTGCTTCAACGAGCTAAGGTATAACGTTTATTCAACTTCCTTTAACGTACCTTGCATGTATATGTCAAGATATACTTTGTTTAGTCGCGTTTTGTTTTCTTTTGTTTGTGGCCGAGAGATGCTAACCGAGAAAAACAAGAAACCCTAATCCATTTAACTTGTAATTAATAAGGATCATGTAAAGTGATAAGTGTTATTGAATCGAGTCTTGGTTGTGTCGAGTTGAGCTAAGCCGAGGCATGCATGAGTTTGGACCGAGGCATGCATGACTTTCGAATAGGGTTTAAAACATTATAACTTGATTATGTAACATGTTTAGATGAACTAGGTATTGCGTAAAATATGCTAGCCGAAAACCCTAGTTGAACCGAACATGTATACAAGAGTTTTGGACGTGTAATAAATACGTAAGGGTCACGTAGACATAAACCCTAGTTTTAATATGTAAAGCGTATGAAGTATACTAAACCCTAATAACTTATGGTCACATGAAATCATAAACGTATATGGTAAAGCGTAAAAGTAAAGAAGGTTATTAATTACGTATTAGGTTAAGTGGAAGGTCATTAAGACGTAACATATAAAGTAAATCCATATTAATGAGGAATTAAAGAATAAGGAAACCCTAGAACATACATAAGAGTCGATTAGGGTTTGAGCTAAATATAGTAAGTTGTTATTTCATGTGTGAGTTATGACTTATAAAACTATTTTCACATTTAAACCTAGACTTTAATAAATGATATAACGAACCCTAATCTACAACATTAATTATAAAATATTTAAGACTCATTAATAAACCCTAAAAGTATGAAGATCATTAAAGTATGAATACTAAATATTAAAAGACCATTTTGACGATTATGGAATCATAAATAACTTGGACGACCGTTACTGTCTATAGGTTCTGTGAAGAGGGAGTAATCCTTTGCTTTTCGTCTTTCTGCTTTTGATCTTTTGCGTTGGAATAAGGTACAGATATTCTGACCTTTTCAGTAGAGGTTTTCTCTTAATGTTCTCTTTCGTATTAGGGTTACCTAAGCCTTTGCTATGAACCCATTCTGATTTGTTTGAGCTATTGCTTATCTGAACTCTGATTTCTGAATTATGAAACATCTGATTTTTGAACTATCTGATATGAAAACCATGATTTTGGAAATATGAATGATTTTCTGATAAAATATGATCTGTGTCAGTTATGACATTCTGATTTGACCTAAGATAGTTTGACACCCGAGCCAAATATTTAACTAGTCATGGGGGTTCTATGTCCGTATCAGTGATGCGCCTCTGATATGACTCTAGGGCAGTAGAGTGATGTTCTGCCACGTCTCCGGATGGTGAAGCATATTTGTGAATATGTAGGAAGGGGCGTATGGATGCATCCTAGATCTGTTATATGTTATCTGTTATATGTTATCTGATGATTGATGCTGCGTGCATGCACGTCCTTCATAACTCTGGTAGGTCTCCCCTACAAATGTTGCCTTACGTGAATATGAATATGATCTGATATAAGTTCTGGGCTCGTGGTAGTTGACTATAAATATCTTTTGAAATTACGATTTATGCTTTGAAAATGATTATGATTTTGCTATTGCTCATTCACTTTATTCGTATCCGTTATCGTTTAGTATTCGCTTTTGCTTTCATATCTGTTCACTGGGCTTTTGAAGCTCAGCTGCACTTTTCTTTTCTTCCGCGGCAGGTATCTAAGCATTTGGAAGCTGGGTTGCTTTGGGATGAGTGCTTGAGTGGACTTACCTTAGAGATTTTAGCTTTGATTTCTTATGATGCCATTTGACTTGGATTATTTCCGCATTTATGTTAAGAATTCTTTTGGTTATTTGTGTTTGCTTTGATATGACACCATTATTTGTGATTCCTTTACCCTTGGCGGGTCGGGGCGTTACAATTTATGGTATCAGAGCCCAGGTTTACGACTTGTAGTCAGGACCTGTGAACATAAGAACCTTAGGTTATCCCTTGGAGTTTAGGATTTGACCTGTGAGGATTGGGTAGACTTAGGTTTTCCTTTTGCGAACTTCCATTTCGTGTCTCACCTTTGTTCTTTGCTAATCGTTTGAATATCCTTCAGATGGTTCGAACTCGTCAACATTTGGATGAAGACGATGATGCTCCTAACATGGATGTTGCGATTGCGAATGCTCTCAATTCTCTCTTCCCTGGTTTGACTACACCTGAGATGATGGAACAGGTGATCAACAATATTCGGAATCAGACTGGTGAACCTTCGGGAAGCGGTGGAGGTGCTCAACCCGTCGGCATACATACTTGGCTCGAGCGTTTCGGTAAGCTCAAGCCTCTTTCTTTTAGCACTGCTGCTACTCCCACTGAAGCTGAGGACTGGATCACTCATGTTGAGAAGCTGTTTGAAGTACTGGGTTGTGGAGATGGATTTAAGACTCGTTTAGCTGCATTCAAATTGGAAGGTGATGCTTTGAATTGGTGGAAAGCATTGAAACAAGCACGAGGAGGAGATGCTTTCGCTGTTACTTGTACTTGGGCGGAGTTTCGGACTATCTTCTATAACCGTTACTTCCCTGATGCGGAACAGTAAAGGTATGAGAGGGATTATCAGGCGATCTACCAGTTTGATAATGAGAACTCCAACGAGTACATGAGTAGGTTTATGAGGTTGGTAAGCTTTGTTGGAGCGATTGCTGGAGATGGTAGGCGCCAAGCTAAGCATTTCAAATGGGGACTGAAGAAGTGGGTGTTGGACCGACTGCTTAACACTGAGTATGAGGATGTGTCGGCCTGCAATGATGCAGCTCGTAACATTGAGATCTTTCATGAGGGTTCGGGTTACAACAAGCGTAATCGTGATGGTGATCGGATTCAAGGTAGGACTCAAAGTAATGAGTATAAGGGAAATACTAGCAAGAGTTATGATTCGAGGGGACAAGTGGATAAGGGTTATGATCAGCGGGGTCAGTCGGGAATGAATGTGGACTCTAGGCGCCCTGAGGCGAGGGGTCAGGATAGCAGAGCTGCTGGTAAGAATGGAAATGATCGTCAGAATCAAAGTAACAATAACCAGCGTTACAACAAAGATCAGTCGGCTCGAGGATCGAATCAGGGTCGTGCTTCAGGATCTTCTGGTCAGCAAAGGACAGCTGAAGTTTTGCCTCCCCCACCTATCTGTACTACTTGTGGAAAGGCTCATCCGGGACCGTGTTTCAAGGCCACTGGTGGATGTTTCTCTTGTGGCTCCACTACTCACAAGATCAAGGATTGCCCTAAGAGGAACCCGGCGATTCCTGGGAACTACACCAAGCCGCCACCTACTACTGGACGTGTCTATGCTACTACTCAGAATCAGGCGGAGCACACTTCAGGTACCATTACGGGAACTCTTTTCATTGATGATTATTCTGTCTTCGTTTTATTTGACACTGGCGCCACACACTCCATCATATCTGTCACATGTGCTAAGAAACTTAATATGAAGCCACAACCACTAACGAATCACTTATCGATATCTACGCCTATGAAAAACCACATGATCATTGATCATAAATACGTTAAGTGTCCTCTTCGTTTTGATGATCGTATTCGCCCTGCACATCTGTACCCTCTCGATATGGTCGACTTTGATATCATTCTAGGCATGGATTGGTTGGCTTATCATAGAGCTTCCATCGACTGCTATGCTAGAACTGTGATCTTTGGAGACGTAAAACATCCTAAATTCGTTTATTATGGTTCTAAACCACTCAAATTTGTTAAGTTCATTTCTGCTATGAAGGCACGGACCATGATTGCTCATGGGTGTCAAGGTTTTCTAGCATCTGTTAAGGACACATCTTTGGAGAGTCCTAACATTGAAAATCTTTCTGTTGTTTGTGAATTCACCGACGTTTTTCCCGATGAACTTCCTGGTCTTCCTCCAGCTAGAGAAGTTGAGTTTAGCATTGAGTTGATTCCTGGTGCGAAACTGATTTCGAAAGCTCCGTATCGTATGGCACCTGTAGAACTGAAGGAGTTGAAGGAACAGCTGCAAGAGATAATAGAGAATGGATTCATTCGACCTAGTGTTTCTCCATGGGGTGCACCTGTGTTGTTTGTGAAGAAGAAGGATGGAAGTATGCGTCTATGTATCGACTACCGTGAACTCAACCGTATTACTATTCGGAACCGTTATCCTCTTCCGCGCATAGACGATTTGTTTGATCAACTGCAAGGAGCTAAGTTCTTTTCTAAGATTGATCTGAGGTCTGGTTATCATCAACTACGTGTGAAGGAGCAAGATGTTCCTAAGACCGCGTTTCGTACCAGATATGGTCATTATGAGTTTCTCGTTATGCCTTTTGGTTTGACGAATGCGCCTGCTGTGTTTATGGACCTGATGAATCGTGTTTTCCATGAGTTCCTCGACAAGTTCGTTATTGTTTTCATCGACGACATTTTGGTTTACTCTAAGTCTGAAGAAGAGCATGAGCAACATCTCCGAATAGTGTTGGAGATTCTGAGGAAGAAGAAGTTGTACGCCAAATTCTCGAAGTGTGAATTTTGGTTAGGACAAGTCGCTTTCCTTGGTCATATCGTATCAGCTGATGGTATAACCATGTATCCGTCTAAGGTTGAGGCTATCACTAAGTGGCCAAGACCTACGACAGTGACTGAGGTCAGGAGTTTTCTAGGACTTGCTGGATATTATCGACGTTTGTTGAAGGTTTCTCTCGTTTAGCTTTGCCTTTAACCCAATTGATGAGGAAAGGTGAAAAATTCGTGTGGACGGATGAAAGAGAAAAGAGTTTTGAAGAATTGAAACGGGGATTGGTTTCCGCTCCTATTTTGACTCTTCCATCTGGTTCTGGAGGATATCAAATTATAGCGATGCATCTAAGAAAGGATTGGGCTGTGTCTTGATGCAACATGGTAAGGTGATAGCTTACGCTTCAAGGCAACTGAAACCTTATGAGGAGAATTACCCAACTCATGATCTTGAGTTAGCTGCTGTGGTGTTCGCGTTGAAGATCTGGAGACATTATTTGTATGGAGAGACGTGCGATATTTTCACCGACCATAAGAGTCTCAAGTATATTTTCACTCAAAAGGAACTCAATATGAGACAAAGAAGATGGTTAGAACTTCTTAAGGATTATGACACTAACATTCAGTACCATCCTGGTAAGGCTAATGTAGTTGCCGACGCACTTAGCCGGAAATCAGGTATGATTGCAAGCATTGAGATTGAGCCTAGGATCATTCGTGACTTAGAGCGTTTGGATGTTGAGTTGTGCGTACGAGGTTCTGGTGGATATTGGGCTAGTATGAAGGTGGAGTCGAACCTTATACTGCAAATTAAGGAAGCTCAGAAAGATGACGGCGAGCTGTGGGCCGTAGCTCAGAATGTTGAAGAAGGTAAACAGACGGAGTTTAAGGTTGATAACGACGGAATTGTATGGTATGAAGATAGGCTTTGCGTTCCCAATGATCAGGTAGTTCGCGAGAAAGTTATGACTGAAGCTCATAGTTCTCCTTTCACTATTCATCCTGGTTCTACCAAGATGTATAGGGATTTGAAACAGTATTTCTGGTGGAACGGCATGAAACAAGACGTGGCGACGTTTGTGTCGAAGTGTATGATTTGTCAGCAAGTGAAGATAGAACATCAAAGAGCTAGTGGACTGTTACAACCATTGGATATTCCGACATGGAAGTGGGATAAGATATCTATGGACTTTGTGACTGGACTACCTCTTACTAAGAAGAAGCATGATGCGATTTGGGTGGTTGTTGATCGGCTAACCAAATCCGCTCATTTCTTACCAATTAGAAAGGATTATGGTATTGGCAGATTGTCAGAGATTTTTCAACAAGAGATAGTTAGACTTCATGGTACTCCGACGGCTATTGTGTCAGATAGGGATCCGCATTTTACTTCTCGTTTCTGGAAGGGTTTGCAAAAAGCTTGGGGTACTCGACTTAATTTTAGTACGGCTTTTCATCCTCAAACAGATGGTCAGTCAGAGAGGACTATTCAGACCTTAGAGGACATGCTAAGGGCTTGTGCTTTGGAATGGACTGGCAGCTGGGATGAATATTTGTGTTTGGTAGAGTTTGCATACAACAACAGTTGGCATGCTAGTATTAAGGCAGCACCGTTTGAACTTCTTTATGGAAGAAAATGTGGATCACCTACTTGTTGGGATGAAGTAGGTGAACATCTAATCGAAGGTCCGGAAATGATTGAGATCACTAATGAGAAAGTAGCTGTTGCTAGAGAAAAGTTAAAGGAGGCTAGGTCTCGTCAGAAAAGCTATGCCGACAAGCATCGTCGTGATTTAGAATTTCGTGTTGGTGATCGTGTATTTATGAAAGTCTCGCCGTTTAGAGGTGTGAAACGTTTTGGAATCAAGGGCAAGCTTAGTCCTCGATTCATTGGTCCGTTTGAAATTCTGGAACGTATAGGAGAAGTTTCGTATCGTTTGGCACTTCCGCCTCAGTTATCGCATGTTCATGATGTGTTCCATGTATCTCTCTTAAGGGGATACAATTATCATCCATTACACGTTGCTTCGTATCCGTTTGATCAGATTCGATCTGATATGTCTTTATCTGAAGAACCGGAAGCTATATTAGAAAGACAAGAAAGAATTATGAGAAGTAAAGTCATTCCGTTCGTTAAGATTCTTTGGAAAAATCACCCAGAGCGTGAGGCTACTTGGGAGACCGAAGAGTCGATGCGAGCTAGTTATCCTCATTTCTTTGAATAGTTCGGTATGTTCTCATTTCGTTCTCGTTTTCGTTTCGTTTCATTTCAATTTTCGAGGACGAAAATTTTTTTTTAGAGGGGAAGAGTTGTAAAACCCGAAAAATCTAAAACCTATATAAAGACTAAAATACCCTTGGAACCAAGAATAGTAAAATACGTTTATAATAAAGTACGAAATTAAAAACCCAATAAACAAAACTTAACAAATATAATTTCGTGAGGTTCTTTGGTACGACGAAGGACGTAAATGTTTCGCTAATATGTTGGGCCGTTCGATTATTAAATGGACTCGTTTCTTTTCTTTTGTTTTGCGCCAAACCGAAGCCCAAAGGGGTGTTTGTTTGTGTTCGTGTGAGCCAAGGGGCCGAAGCCCAAAGGGGTGTTTGTTTGTGACCGGTTGGACCCAAGCCAACCCAAACCCAACCTTTCCTAAACCTAAACTAATTGCTACTACTATAAATACATCACATATTCATTAAATTGAAACCCTAGTTTTGCTTTGCCTATTCTTTCTCTTTCTTCTTGCTCGGCCGAGACCTATACCACCATTGGTGTTGAGATTTTGCTTCAACGAGCTAAGGTATAACGTTTATTCATCTTCCTTTAACGTACCTTGCATGTATATGTCAAGATATACTTTGTTTAGTCGCGTTTTGTTTTCTTTTGTTTGTGGCCGAGAGATGCTAACCGAGAAAAACAAGAAACCCTAATCCATTTAACTTGTAATTAATAAGGATCATGTAAAGTGATAAGTGTTATTGAATCGAGTCTTGGTTGTGTCGAGTTGAGCTAAGCCGAGGCATGCATGAGTTTGGACCGAGGCATGCATGACTTTCGAATAGGGTTTAAAACATTATAACTTGATTATGTAACATGTTTAGATGAACTAGGTATTGCGTAAAATATGCTAGCCGAAAACCCTAGTTGAACCGAACATGTATACAAGAGTTTTGGACGTGTAATAAATACGTAAGGGTCACATAGACATAAACCCTAGTTTTAATATGTAAAGCGTATGAAGTATACTAAACCCTAATAACTTATGGTCACATGAAATCATAAACGTATATGGTAAAGCGTAAAAGTAAAGAAGGTTATTAATTACGTATTAGGTTCAGTAGAAGGTCATTAAGACGTAACATATAAAGTAAATGCATATTAATGAGGAATTAAAGAATAAGGAAACCCTAGAACATACATAAGAGTCGATTAGGGTTTGAGCTAAATATAGTAAGTTGTTATTTCATGTGTGAGTTATGACTTATAAAACTATTTTCACATTTAAACCTAGACTTTAATAAATGATATAACGAACCCTAATCTACAACATTAATTATAAAATATTTAAGCCTCATTAATAAACCCTAAAAGTATGAAGATCATTAAAGTATGAATACTAAATATTAAAAGACCATTTTGATGATTATAGAATCATAAATAACTTGGACGACCGTTACTGTCTATAGGTTCTGTGAAGAGGGAGTAATCCTTTGCTTTTCGTCTTTCTGCTTTTGATCTTTTGCGTTGGAATAAGGTACAGATATTCTGACCTTTTCAGTAGAGGTTTTCTCTTAATGTTCTCTTTCGTATTAGGGTTTCCTAAGCATTTGCTATGAACCCATTCTGATTTGTTTGAGCTATTGCTTATCTGAACTCTGATTTCTGAATTATGAAACATCTGATTTTTGAACTATCTGATATGAAAACCATGATTTTGGAAATATGAATGATTTTCTGATAAAATATGATCTGTGTCAGTTATGACATTCTGATTTGACCTAAGATAGTTTGACACCCGAGCCAAATATTTAACTAGTCATGGGGGTTCCATGTCCGTATCAGTGATGCGCCTCTGATATGACTCTAGGGCAGTAGAGTGATGTTCTGCCACGTCTCTGGATGGTGAAGCATATTTGTGAATATGTAGGAAGGGGCGTATGGATGCATCCTAGATCTGTTATATGTTATCTGTTATATGTTATCTGATGATTGATGCTGCGTGCATGCACGTCCTTCATAACTCTGGTAGGTCTCCCCTACAAATGTTGCCTTACGTGAATATGAATATGATCTGATATAAGTTCTGGGCTCGTGGTAGTTGACTATAAATATCTTTTGAAATTACGATTTATGCTTTGAAAATGATTATGATTTTGCTATTGCTCATTCACTTTATTCGTATTCGTTATCGTTTAGTATTCGCTTTTGCTTTCATATCTGTTCACTGGGCTTTTGAAGCTCAGCCGCACTTTTCTTTTCTTCCGCGGCAGGTATCTAAGCATTTGGAAGCTGGGTTGCTTTGGGATGAGTGCTTGAGTGGACTTACCTTAGAGATTTTAGCTTTGATTTCTTATGATGCCATTTAGACTTATTTATTTCGGATTTTATGTTTGAAGTTTTTTATGCTTCCGCTGGGACCTATGTATTGAAGTCATTTGACTTGGATTATTTCCGCATTTATGTTAAGACTTCTTTTGGTTATTTGTGTTTGCTTTGATATGACACCATTATTTGTGATTCCTTTACCCTTGGCGGGTCGGGGCGTTACAATTTATGGTATCAGAGCCCAGGTTTACGACTTGTAGTCAGGACCTGTGAACATAAGAACCTTAGGTTATCCCTTGGAGTTTAGGATTTGACCTGTGAGGATTAGGTAGACTTAGGTTTTCCTTCTGCGAACTTCCATTTCGTGTCTCACCTTTGTTCTTTGCTAATCGTTTGAATATCCTTCAGATGGTTCGAACTCGTCAACATTTGGATGAAGACGATGATGCTCCTAACATGGATGCTGCGATTGCGAATGCTCTCAATTCTCTCTTCCCTGGTTTGACTACACCTGAGATGATGGAACAGGTGATCAACAATATTCGAAATCAGACTGGTGAACCTTCGGGAAGCGGTGGAGGTGCTCAACCCGTCGGCATACATACTTGGCTTGAGCGTTTCGGTAAGCTCAAGCCTCTTTCTTTTAGCACTGCTGCTACTCCCACTGAAGCTGAGGACTGGATCACTCATGTTGAGAAGCTGTTTGAAGTACTGGGTTGTGGAGATGGATTTAAGACTCGTTTAGCTGCATTCAAATTGGAAGGTGATGCTTTGAATTGGTGGAAAGCATTGAAACAAGCACGAGGAGGAGATGCTTTCGCTGTTACTTGTACTTGGGCGGAGTTTCGGACTATCTTCTATAACCGTTACTTCCCTGATGCGGAACAGCAAAGGTATGAGAGGGATTATCAGGCGATCTACCAGTTTGATAATGAGAGCTCCAACGAGTACATGAGTAGGTTTATGAGGTTGGTAAGCTTTGTTGGAGCGATTGTTGGAGATGGTAGGCGCCAAGCTAAGCATTTCAAATGGGGACTGAAGAAGTGGGTGTTGGACCGACTGCTTAACACTGAGTATGAGGATGTGTCGGCCTGCAATGATGCAGCTCGTAACATTGAGATCTTTCATGAGGGTTCGGGTTGCAACAAGCGTAATCGTGATGGTGATCGGATTCAAGGTAGGACTCAAAGTAATGAGTATAAGGGAAATACTAGCAGGAGTTATGATTCGAGGGGACAAGTGGATAAGGGTTATGATCAGCGGGGTCAGTCGGGAAGGAATGTGGACTCTAGGCGCCCTGAGGCGAGGGGTCAGGATAGCAGAGCTGCTGGTAAGAATGGAAATGATCGTCAGAATCAAAGTAACAATAACCAGCGTTACAACAAAGATCAGTCGGCTCGAGGATCGAATCAGGGTCGTGCTTCAGGATCTTCTGGTCAGCAAAGGACAGCTGAAGTTTTGCCTCCCCTACCTATCTGTACTACTTGTGGAAAGGCTCATCCGGGACCGTGTTTCAAGGCCACTGGTGGATGTTTCTCTTGTGGCTCCACTACTCACAAGATCAAGGATTGCCCTAAGAGGAACCCGGCGATTCCTGGGAACTACACCAAGCCGCCACCTACTACTAGACGTGTCTATGCTACTACTCGGAATCAGGCGGAGCACACTTCAGGTACCATTACGGGAACTCTTTTCATTGATGATTATTCTGTCTTCGTTTTATTTGACACTGGCGCCACACACTCCATCATATCTGTCACATGTGCTAAGAAACTTAATATGAAGCCACAACCACTAACGAATCACTTATCGATATCTACGCCTATGAAAAACCACATGATCATTGATCATAAATACGTTAAGTGTCCTCTTCGTTTTGATGATCGTATTCGCCCTGCACATCTGTACCCTCTCGATATGGTCGACTTTGATATCATTCTAGGCATGGATTGGTTGGCTTATCATAGAGCTTCCATCGACTGCTATGCTAGAACTGTGATCTTTGGAGACGTAAAACATCCTAAATTCGTTTATTATGGTTCTAAACCACTCAAATCTGTTAAGTTCATTTCTGCTATGAAGGCACGGACCATGATTTCTCATGGGTGTCAAGGTTTTCTAGCATCTGTTAAGGACACATCTTTGGAGAGTCCTAACATTGAAAATCTTTCTGTTGTTTGTGAATTCACCGACGTTTTTCCCGATGAACTTCCTGGTCTTCCTCCAGCTAGAGAAGTTGAGTTTAGCATTGAGTTGATTCCTGGTGCGAAACCGATTTCGAAAGCTCCGTGTCGTATGGCACCTGTAGAACTGAAGGAGTTGAAGGAACAGCTGCAAGAGATGATAGAGAATGGATTCATTCGACCTAGTGTTTCTCCATGGGGTGCACCTGTGTTGTTTGTGAAGAAGAAGGATGGAAGTATGCGTCTATGTATCGACTACCGTGAACTCAACCGTATTACTATTCGGAACCGTTATCCTCTTCCGCGCATAGACGATTTGTTTGATCAACTGCAAGGAGCTAAGTTCTTTTCTAAGATTGATCTGAGGTCTGGTTATCATCAACTACGTGTGAAGGAGCAAGATGTTCCTAAGACCGCGTTTCGTACCAGATATGGTCATTATGAGTTTCTCGTTATGCCTTTTGGTTTGACGAATGCGCCTGCTGTGTTTATGGACCTGATGAATCGTGTTTTCCATGAGTTCCTCGACAAGTTCGTTATTGTTTTCATCGACGACATTTTGGTTTACTCTAAGTCTGAAGAAGAGCATGAGCAACATCTCCGAATAGTGTTGGAGATTCTGAGGAAGAAGAAGTTGTACGCCAAATTCTCGAAGTGTGAATTTTGGTTAGGACAAGTCGCTTTCCTTGGTCATATCGTATCAGCTGATGGTATAACCATGGATCCGTCTAAGGTTGAGGCTATCACTAAGTGGCCAAGACCTACGACAGTGACTGAGGTCAGGAGTTTTCTAGGACTTGCTGGATATTATCGACGTTTGTTGAAGGTTTCTCTCGTTTAGCTTTGCCTTTAACCCAATTGATGAGGAAAGGTGAAAAATTCGTGTGGACGGATGAAAGAGAAAAGAGTTTTGAAGAATTGAAACGGAGATTGGTTTCCGCTCCTATTTTGACTCTTCCATCTGGTTCTGGAGGATATCAAATTATAGCGATGCATCTAAGAAAGGATTGGGCTGTGTCTTGATGCAACATGGTAAGGTGATAGCTTACGCTTCAAGGCAACTGAAACCTTATGAGGAGAATTACCCAACTCATGATCTTGAGTTAGCTGCTGTGGTGTTCGCGTTGAAGATCTGGAGACATTATTTGTATGGAGAGACGTGCGATATTTTCACCGACCATAAGAGTCTCAAGTATATTTTCACTCAAAAGGAACTCAATATGAGACAAAGAAGATGGTTAGAACTTCTTAAGGATTATGACACTAACATTCAGTACCATCCTGGTAAGGCTAATGTAGTTGCCGACGCACTTAGCCGGAAATCAGGTATGATTGCAAGCATTGAGATTGAGCCTAGGATCATTCGTGACTTAGAGCGTTTGGATGTTGAGTTGTGCGTACGAGGTTCTGGTGGATATTGGGCTAGTATGAAGGTGGAGTCGAACCTTATACTGCAAATTAAGGAAGCTCAGAAAGATGACGGCGAGCTGTGGGCCGTAGCTCAGAATGTTGAAGAAGGTAAACAGACGGAGTTTAAGGTTGATAACGACGGAATTGTATGGTATGAAGATAGGCTTTGCGTTCCCAATGATCAGGTAGTTCGCGAGAAAGTTATGACTGAAGCTCATAGTTCTCCTTTCACTATTCATCCTGGTTCTACCAAGATGTATAGGGATTTGAAACAGTATTTCTGGTGGAACGGCATGAAACAAGACGTGGCGACGTTTGTGTCGAAGTGTATGATTTGTCAGCAAGTGAAGATAGAACATCAAAGAGCTAGTGGACTGTTACAACCATTGGATATTCCGACATGGAAGTGGGATAAGATATCTATGGACTTTGTGACTGGACTACCTCTTACTAAGAAGAAGCATGATGCGATTTGGGTGGTTGTTGATCGGCTAACCAAATCCGCTCATTTCTTACCAATTAGAAAGGATTATGGTATTGGCAGATTGTCAGAGATTTTTCAACAAGAGATAGTTAGACTTCATGGTACTCCGACGGCTATTGTGTCAGATAGGGATCCGCGTTTTACTTCTCGTTTCTGGAAGGGTTTGCAAAAAGCTTGGGGTACTCGACTTAATTTTAGTACGGCTTTTCATCCTCAAACAGATGGTCAGTCAGAGAGGACTATTCAGACCTTAGAGGACATGCTAAGGGCTTGTTCTTTGGAATGGACTGGCAGCTGGGATGAATATTTGTGTTTGGTAGAGTTTGCATACAACAACAGTTGGCATGCTAGTATTAAGGCAGCACCATTTGAACTTCTTTATGGAAGAAAATGTAGATCACCTACTTGTTGGGATGAAGTAGGTGAACGTCTAATCGAAGGTCCGGAAATGATTGAGATCACTAATGAGAAAGTAGCTGTTGCTAGAGAAAAGTTAAAGGAGGCTAGGTCTCGTCAGAAAAGCTATGCTGACAAGCATCGTCGTGATTTAGAATTTCGTGTTGGTGATCGTGTATTTTTGAAAGTCTCGCCGTTTAGAGGTGTGAAACGTTTTGGAATCAAGGGCAAGCTTAGTCCTCGATTCATTGGTCCGTTTGAAATTCTGGAACGTATAGGAGAAGTTTCGTATCGTTTGGCACTTCCGCCTCAGTTATCGCATGTTCATGATGTGTTCCATGTATCTCTCTTAAGGGGATACAATTATCATCCATTACACGTTGCTTCGTATCCGTTTGATCAGATTCGATCTGATATGTCTTTATCTAAAGAACCGGAAGCTATTTTAGAAAGACAAGAAAGAATTATGAGAAGTAAAGTCATTCCGTTCGTTAAGATTCTTTGGAAAAATCACCCAGAGCGTGAGGCTACTTGGGAGACCGAAGAGTCGATGCGACCTAGTTATCCTCATTTCTTTGAATAGTTCGGTATGTTCTCATTTCGTTCTCGTTTTCGTTTCGTTTCATTTCAATTTTCGAGGACGAAAATTTTTTTTTTAGAGGGGAAGAGTTGTAAAACCCGAAAAATCTAAAACCTATATAAAGACTAAAATACCCTTGGAACCAAGAATAGTAAAATACGTTTATAATAAAGTACGAAATTAAAAACCTAATAAACAAAACTTAACAAATATAATTTCGTGAGGTTCTTTGGTACGACGAAGGACGTAAATGTTTCGCTAATATGTTGGGCCGTTCGATTATTAAATGGACTCGTTTCTTTTCTTTTGTTTTGCGCCAAACCGAAGCCCAAAGGGGTGTTTGTTTGTGTTCGTGTGAGCCAAGGGGCCGAAGCCCAAAGGGGTGTTTGTTTGTGACCGGTTGGACCCAAGCCAACCCAAACCCAACCTTTCCTAAACCTAAACTAATTGCTACTTCTATAAATACATCACATATTCATTAAATTGAAACCCTAGTTTTGCTTTGCCTATTCTTTCTCTTTCTTCTTGCTCGGCCGAGACCTATACCACCATTGGTGTTGAGATTTTGCTTCAACGAGCTAAGGTATAACGTTTATTCATCTTCCTTTAACGTACCTTGCATGTATATGTCAAGATATACTTTGTTTAGTCGCGTTTTGTTTTCTTTTGTTTGTGGCCGAGAGATGCTAACCGAGAAAAACAAGAAACCCTAATCCATTTAACTTGTAATTAATAAGGATCATGTAAAGTGATAAGTGTTATTGAATCGAGTCTTGGTTGTGTCGAGTTGAGCTAAGCCGAGGCATGCATGAGTTTGGACCGAGGCATGCATGACTTTCGAATAGGGTTTAAAACATTATAACTTGATTATGTAACATGTTTAGATGAACTAGGTATTGCGTAAAATATGCTAGCCGAAAACCCTAGTTGAACCGAACATGTATACAAGAGTTTTGGACGTGTAATAAATACGTAAGGGTCACGTAGACATAAACCCTAGTTTTAATATGTAAAGCGTATGAAGTATACTAAACCCTAATAACTTATGGTCACATGAAATCATAAACGTATATGGTAAAGCGTAAAAGTAAAGAAGGTTATTAATTACATATTAGGTTAAGTGGAAGGTCATTAAGACGTAACATATAAAGTAAATGCATATTAATGAGGAATTAAAGAATAAGGAAACCCTAGAACATACATAAGAGTCGATTAGGGTTTGAGCTAAATATAGTAAGTTGTTATTTCATGTGTGAGTTATGACTTATAAAACTATTTTCACATTTAAACCTAGACTTTAATAAATGATATAACGAACCCTAATCTACAACATTAATTATAAAATATTTAAGACTCATTAATAAAACCTAAAAGTATGAAGATCATTAAAGTATGAATACTAAATATTAAAAGACCATTTTGACGATTATGGAATCATAAATAACTTGGACGACCGTTACTGTCTATAGGTTCTGTGAAGAGGGAGTAATCCTTTGCTTTTCGTCTTTCTGCTTTTGATCTTTTGCGTTGGAATAAGGTACAGATATTCTGACCTTTTCAGTAGAGGTTTTCTCTTAATGTTCTCTTTCGTATTAGGGTTTCCTAAGCCTTTGCTATGAACCCATTCTGATTTGTTTGAGCTATTGCTTATCTGAACTCTGATTTCTGAATTATGAAACATCTGATTTTTGAACTATCTGATATGAAAACCATGATTTTGGAAATATGAATGATTTTCTGATAAAATATGATCTGTGTCAGTTATGACATTCTGATTTGACCTAAGATAGTTTGACACCCGAGCCAAATATTTAACTAGTCATGGGGGTTCCATGTCCGTATCAGTGATGCGCCTCTGATATGACTCTAGGGCAGTAGAGTGATGTTCCGCCACGTCTCTGGATGGTGAAGCATATTTGTGAATATGTAGGAAGGGGCGTATGGATGCATCCTAGATCTGTTATATGTTATCTGTTATATGTTATCTGATGATTGATGCTGCGTGCATGCACGTCCTTCATAACTCTGGTAGGTCTCCCCTACAAATGTTGCCTTACGTGAATATGAATATGATCTGATATAAGTTCTGGGCTCGTGGTAGTTGACTATAAATATCTTTTGAAATTACGATTTATGCTTTGAAAATGATTATGATTTTGCTATTGCTCATTCACTTTATTCGTATCCGTTATCGTTTAGTATTCGCTTTTGCTTTCATATCTGTTCACTGGGCTTTTGAAGCTCAGCCGCACTTTTCTTTTCTTCCGCGGCAGGTACCTAAGCATTTGGAAGCTGGGTTGCTTTGGGATGAGTGCTTGAGTGGACTTACCTTAGAGATTTTAGCTTTGATTTCTTATGATGCCATTTAGACTTATTTATTTCGGATTTTATGTTTGAAGTTTATTATGCTTCCGCTGGGACCTATGTATTGAAGTCATTTGACTTGGATTATTTCCGCATTTATGTTAAGACTTCTTTTGGTTATTTGTGTTTGCTTTGATATGACACCATTATTTGTGATTCCTTTACCCTTGGCGGGTCGGGGCGTTACACTAACAGTGGTTGCTATGGTACTATCAGTGTTTTGAGGTGTACTATCAGTGGGTTCAGAAGTACAATCAGTGGGTTCAGTGACAAGAGGTTGAGACTCATGACCATCATCAAACGCAAAATCAGTAGGCAAAGTAAGCATGTGAGGAAATAAAGGAAGATCTCTAATGTGTACATTTTGTGGCTGATTCCTCATATGTGCAAAAACCTTAGGAAGCATATGATGAACTTTATACTCCCTAGTATGCTCAACAGGTTCCTATATTTGATGTTCCACAATCAGTTGAACAAACCTAGGATACAAATAGTATTTACCCTTCTTCCTAATGTTTTGAACTAGCCCCTCATATATCATCCTAGACCAATTAAACTTCCTTCCATCAGACAAACAAATAATAGCAGTAGTAATTTTTGAAGGAAAGTCATTAAACCCAGTGGTCTTATTACTCATACACATCAACAAGGTATGAATCAAAAACTTCCATTGTTTCGAAAACAAACTCTTAAAGAATTGTACCTTTTCAGCCCTGTGTGTATATCCTAATCTCTCTAAACCAGCAACAATCTCAACATCTGAAAGATTATCATCACCGTCAGCATCATCAAACTTCAAAACCTCCCTAATGATCTCCTCAGTAACAGAAATAACATGCTCATCCACAACAGTGCTAAACACCTCCACGCCATCAACCTCTTCAAGTGTAGCATTCCTCCAAAATTGATGCATGTAGGCTTTAAGAATGGTGGGTTTAACTGTTAAGGCATAGTGAATGGGACTGTGAACTAGGAAATCAATCATTTGATGAAACCCTTCAGATCGATTGTTTTTGGTGAGGTTGGCAACTAGGTTATGTGATGTTGAATACTTTTCCGCCATTGTGATTAATGATGAGTAGGATGTGGGTTTTGTGAATTATGCAAAGAAAGTGATTAGGGTGAATGTCGAGCGCCAATTAGAAGTGGTTTGAAGATCAAATAAAGGATCTATCCATGATTTGGGGAGAGTAATATACTTTTGCCAATGTTACGAAACAATCCCTGTAGTATCCAAAACTAAGCATCATGCTATCCGCGGTTCCAGAACTGCTATCCGCGGTTAAAACATACCATCAGTGGATACTTTGGATCACTTCTTCCAAATGTCCAAGATACAACAAGTAAATCTGTGTCAAAATAAGAAAGATCTAACAAAATTATGAAGGATTACACAATTTTTTTATTTAACACAAGCAGCTAACACACCAGCTCCTATGTACACAAATCCTTCATACCTGCAAGACAAAAACACAAAACAAACACAGAGAAGAAGGTTATTGTTGTCAGTGGTTAGAAAGAGCCAGAAGTGGTTCCAAAAGACCTATCCGTGGTTTAGAACAGGTAAGTCAATATGGTCAACTTCTAGAACTAATATTAGTCCAACGCCCAAGAATCTCATTAACTCCTCAACCACATTTAACCTGCCCCTCATTTACTTACATACCCCTTAACTCTTCTTATAAAAATAACCCTAATATCACATAACGCACACACCAATCAAAATCAAAACCCTAATTGCTCCAAAATCCCCAAGCAACTACAATCACAATGTGGAACCCTAGTTGGAATAAACCAGAGGTTGTTAATCTAACATCCTCCTCATCCTCATCATCATCTTCATCATCAAGTAAAGATGGTAACCCATGGCAGTTCTACTTTCCTCCATAAGAACCAAGACCATTAAAATCCCCATTTCTTCCATCATCTGAAGATGATAGTGTGGTGGATCCAAGTGAGGCTTCTGAAGACTCTGATGACTCTTCTAAGAAGAGAACTTCAAACCCCCAACCTTCATCATCCCAACCCCAACCAAGATCACGAGCAAGAAATCCACCACTCCCAAAGGACAGAGAGGTGGTTCTTGGTCTTCCTGCACCAAGTTGTGGTGTTTCTTCACATATCGTAAGGGGGAAGGGAAAAAAGAAAATGGAATGATGCTTTTTGGTGAAACCAGTAGATGCAAGTATGATATGACTATGTCCTTTGTGCTTCATCTACTGTATTCATCTTCATCATCTTTGTTTTCATCAATCCATCCTTCCCATTTTGATCCTTAGCATCTTCATCCTACCAGTCATGCATATCACACATGCATATCCAGCAGCTGGAATGGACGATATGAGCGAGGATAGCAGTAGGAAATCATGTATAGAAGTAGTCTTTTAATTTGTACTTGAAGTTTCATTGTAAGCTGTAAGTTGTAAACTGTTTTGATGAATGAATGAACAATTTAACTTCAGTACTTCTTTAGCTTCTATAATGACTTGTCTTTTATCTGCAAAATGGTTAGTGGAAACACAGAACAACAAGCAGTGGTTTGAACAAAACTATCAGTGGTTAGAAACAAAGATAGCAATACTAAGATTACATAATAACAGTCCAATACGTATACAAACTTGTACAAAACAATTTGAGAGTTTAGAGATTAATCATTCCTATACTAACAACAAGGTACTGAAACCTCCCCACATCAAAAGCTTTGGTGAGAAGATCAGCAACATTGAAATCAGTATGGATTTTTACCATTTGAATCAGCCTTTTCTCATTACAATCTCTAATGAAATGATGCCTTATCTCAATATGTTTAGTTCTAGAATGTAAAACAGGATTTTTAATAATGCAAATTGTACTGTTATTATCAATGTAAATCTTAGTATGCATAAAATTGTACCCAAAATCCAGCAATTGATTCTGAATCCAAAGAACTTGACCACAGCAACTAGCAGCAGCCACATATTCAGCTTCAGTTGTAGAATTAGCCACAATAGTTTGCTTTTTACATTGCCAAGAAATTAATATGCTTCCCAAAAACTGACATCCTCCAGTAGTAGACTTCCTATCCAAACTAGCTCCAGCATAGTCACTATCTGTGTAGGCCACCAAGTCAAAAGGGGAATCCTTAGAGTACCAAAGGCCCAATTTAGGATGACCTTTCAAATATCTAAAGATCCTCTTAACAGCATTCATGTGTGAGATATTTGGTGTGACTTGAAATCTTGCACACACACATACTGAGAACATAATATCTGGCCTAGATGCAGTGAGATACATCAAAGATCCAATCATGGATCTGTACAACTTCAAATCAACTTTGGGACTTCCATCATCTGGTAGCAAAGGTTTCTGAGTCTCCATAGGTGTACTTGCACTCTTTACATCTTGAAACCCAAACTTCTTCAAAACATCTGCTACATACTTATCTTGACTGATGAAGATACCATCAGTCCTTTGTTGAACCTGTAGCCCCAAAAAGAAAGTGAGTTCTCCCATAGAACTCATCTGAAATTTGTCATGCATAAGTTTCTCAAAATCCTTGCATAGCTCCTTGTTTGTAGAGCCAAAGATGATGTCATCTACATAAACCTGAACCAATAGAATATCATCCTTGTGCTTTCTAATGAACAAAGTTTTATCAATCAGCCCTCTTTTAAACTCATTGTCCATCAAATAAGTAGACAGGCACTCATACCATGCCCTAGGAGCTTGATGCAACCCATACATAGCCTTTCTCACCCTATAAACCTTGTCAGGATGATCAGGATCCTCAAAACCAGGAGGTTGACAAACATAGACCTCCTCATCAATTGTGCCATACAAAAATGCACTTTTAACATCCATCTGATACACAACAAAATTCTTGAATGAAGCATAAGCCAAAAACAATCTAATAGCCTCTATCCTTGCAACTGGTGCAAACACTTCATCATAGTCCAAACCTTCAGTTTGTGTATATCCTTGAGCAACCAACCTTGATTTGTTTCTTACCACAATTCCTCTTTCATCCCTCTTGTTTCTGAACAGCCATTTAGTTCCAATTGCCCTCTTCCCATTTGGAAGATCAACCAATGTCCAAACCTCTTGTAGCTTAAACTGTAAAAGTTCCTCTTGCATTGATTCTACCCAGCCTTCTTCAGTTAAAGCTTCTTCTACTCTTTTAGGCTCCTTTTGAGACAGAAAATAAGCAAACATGCAGTTTTGCAGATCTTTATGACTGTTTCTTTTGTGAAGAGATCTTGCAAAGAACCCATGTTCAGGAAAGGGTTCAGTGTTCTTAACCCTTCTTCTTGTTTGAACTGGGGTATTCAAGTTTCCAAGAATTTGTTCCTTGGGATGAATCTTGTGAATCCTGGTAGTGGTGATTGGACTTTCATTAATTACAGTTTCCAAGTTAGTCAAATCAGCATTGAAGAAATCATCCATATCTTCATCATTAGTAGGAGTATCAATCTCTATCAAAGCAGGCATGGAAGGATCATGTGGATACTCCTCATCACCAAATAATGGCTTTGCATGTGGTCCAAAGAAAGTACTATCACCAGTACTTTTATCCGGGTTTTCACTTGACCTATCAGTGGTAGAAGATGGTTTATCAGTGGTTTTAGTAGGCTTAGCAGTTCTTTCATTTGACGTAGCAGTGCTTGCATAATGCCTTCTCTTCTTTTCAATTTCTTCTACCGACACTGAGTTATCTTTCAACAACTCATCGTGATCTTGATGATGATCAACATTGCCTCCATTATTTAGAACATCATCATCAGTGGGACCTTGCTTGTGAATGATGGAAGGAACAGAACCAGATTTCCACTTTTCAACCAAATAGAACTCCTTTGGAGAATCAGCTTCCTTAGAAGTTGTTCCAACATTAGAATCCTTTTGTGTACCTGCATTAACATTAGTGGAAGTTCATGCAATGATAGGCTCATAATTCATAGATTTGGTTAACATAACAATGTTAAATAGCCAGTCTGGTCCTTTGGTCTCAACACTAGGAGTCTTTTCACTGAATTGAACATGTAAGTTCTCTTCAACAATTCTAGTCCTCCTATTGTATACTCTAAAGGCTTTGCTATTTGAGGAATAGCCTAAAAAGTATCCATCATCAGCTTTTTCTTGAAACTTGCCTAGGTAGTCTATGGTATCCAAGATGGTAACAGGACACCCAAAAGGTTTTAGGAATGCTCTCATGGGCTTCCTATCATGTAACATCTCATAGGGGGTCTTGTTATGAGGCTTCACTACCTTACTTCTGTTCTGCACATAACATGCAGTTCCTACAGCTTCAGCCCAAAAGGTAGTTGGTAACTTAGACTCTGACAACATGGTCCTAGCAGCCTTAATTAGTGTTCTATTTTTCCTTTCAGCTACACCATTTTGTTGTGGTGTTCTAGCGACACTAAACTGTCTCTCTATACCCTTAGCTACACAGAACTGATTCATTACATCATTCTTAAACTCAGTTCCATTATCACATCTGATTACCTTGACCTTATGATTTACTAGATTTTCTATCTTAGTAATGAAACTCTTGAGGATCTCACTAGTCTCACTCTTAGCAGCCAAAAAGTATACCCAAGAAAATCTACTATAATCATCAGTGATAACTAGGCAATACTGCTTATGGTTCAAACTCTTAACAAATGTAGGTCCAAACAAGTCCATATGAAGCATAAACAGTGGTTGTTTTATGGTGTTAACAGTTTTTGTCTTACAAGAAGCTCTATGTTGTTTTCCTTTTTGACATGCCACACATAACTCTTTACACTCAAAAACCTTAGAAGGTAACCCTCTCACTAAGTCTCCTTTTACCAGTTTATTGATTGTTTTGTAATTGAGGTGACCTAGCCTTCTATGCCATAATTTTGACTCATCTACAGATGCTTTAGCAAACAAACATAAGGACCTATTAGGAAGAACATCTTTAAGATCAAAACAATATATATTTTCCTTCCTAGGTACCCTAAGTTGTATAAACTTTTCATCAGGCATCTTAAACTCAGGAGACAACACCACACACTCAGTTTCCCCAAAAAGTACCCAGTTTTTCTTATCACACATTTGAGAAACACTAAATAGATTATACTTAAGTCCCTGTACCAAATAGACTTTTTCAAAGTCTAAATTCCCTGTTCTGATTGTGCCTCTGCCAAGTATCTTTCCTCCCTTTGGATCATTGCCAAATGCCACATATCCTCCATCAAAAGCTTCAAAATCTTCCAGGTTGCTCCTATCCCAAGTCATGTGCCCAGAGCAACCACTATCAAAAACTCCTTTATCTTTTAGCTGAATTTGTAGATTGCCCTGCACATGAAATTAAACAAATTAGTTCCTTTTGTGGACCCAATCCAATACTGAATTGGGTCTGCCCTGTGCATCAAAATATTCAAATTTCTTTAGGTCCATTGATGCACAGTTGACATGTGGTAAAACCTTGGTCTTAGGCTTCCATTGCCAACTTGCTGAGGCCTTAACAGCATAAAAATGATTTCCAACCACTGTGTGAGTTATCACCTTTGGTATTTTTAAAACTTCTTTTGAATCAGAGGTGATATTTTGCTTAACAGTGGTTTGATTCTGCTTAGCCGTGTTTAGGTTTTGCTTAGCAGTGGTTGGAACCCATTTAGGTGCAGCAGTGATTATAGATTTTGTATTCCCATTCCTCATCAACACTGCTCTTGGAATCATGTTTTTGTTTGGATGAGGGTTTGTATTTTTGAAAAGTTTTGATGATTTACCCTCTTCCAATGATTCCATACTTGTGGTCTGTTTTTATTACAATTTCTCTGTAAGTGCTCAAAACTACCACATACATAACAAGCCTTTTTAACACATTGAAACTCATCTCCTAATCTGTTAGGAATTAGGCCATTAAAGTTTCTCTGGTTACCCCTAGGTATGTATCTTTTCATTTGTTCCCTAGGCACTTCCTTGTACTCAACTACTCTCTTAGCAATTTGAGCTCCAAATCTAGGTACAAGGTTGACTTGCTTATAATCAACTTTCTTAACTTTCTCTATATCTTCAGACTTAGTTGATTCAGTTCTATCTTCCTCAGAATCTGATTCCCAATCTTCAATTATGGGAGCATCAGATGACTTATCAGAACCTATCTTAGGTGTTTCAGTCTTACTTATTCCTTGTAAAGGTTTGTTAAAACTGAATTCACTACTAAATGACAGTTCTTTAGCAGGTGGTGCATGTTGCATAAGAGTGGGTGGTGGCATATTATTGTATCCTATCCCAGAACCCTTTTTCATTAAATGACTCTCTATTGATTTATGAACCAGATCATAAGCAAATTGTGTTTTAGCTACCCTAACAACATGTTTTTCTTTTTCTTCTAGGGCCTTTTGTTTTACACTCTCTGCCAGTTCAAGTTTCTCTTTAAGCATTTTAATCTCTCTATTCTTAAGATCAATTTCACCACCTAGTATATTGATCTTATCTACATACTCAAACTCACATTTAATACAGTATTTAAGCTTCTCTTCCACACTCTCTAGACCAACTCTATAACCTAAGTTGTCCATAGTCAGTCTGTCTACTTCTTTTCTCATACTCTCAGTGATAGCTTTTTGAGACTCTAAGTTATCATGACATGATTTAAAAGAACAAGTAGAATCATTAGATACCTAAGAATCTGAACCAGAAGATGAAGCATAGGCCATTAGAGCAAAGTTTTGCTGTTTTGAAGTTTCACTAGCAAGAAAAGCTGCATTGGGACCTTCTTCAATCTGATCACTCCAATCATAATCACCAATCCCATCCTGAGCAACCAAAGCTGAAGAAGCAGCATGCTCTTCTGTAGTCTTCTTTATGCCTTCAATTCTTTTAGGAGCGCGACATTCCCTAGCAAAGTGCCCTTTCTTCTTGCAGTTAAAGCACTCCATCTTGCTTTTGTCGAACCCATGTCTCCTTTGACCATCATACTTAACTTGTCTTCCAGTCCTCCTCAGGAACTTCCTTGCTTGGAGAGTCAACATTGCCATTTTCCATTGAAGATTAATCTCTTCAAGATCATCAGGATCAATTTGATCCAGATCTTGATTCAACACAGTAACACAGGTAGTTAAATCAGCCAGAAAAGCACAAATTGCTCCATCACTGACATTATCACTAACAGTGGTATTGTTTGCAATAGCCGTGGTTATACCATATGCAGCAGTGGATACATCTTGTGGACTCTTGTGATTAGTGGATACAAAAGCAATGTTTTGATTAGCAGAAGATGCATTAGCAAAGTTATTCTCAGACTCATAAACCTTCAAGTTGTTGAAGAGATTGTCTAGAGTCATCTTATCAAAGTCCACCTTATTTCTCCACACAATTGTATGAATAGCCC
Organism: Chrysanthemum seticuspe; assembly: GCA_019973895.1. Taxonomy (NCBI): domain Eukaryota; kingdom Viridiplantae; phylum Streptophyta; class Magnoliopsida; order Asterales; family Asteraceae; genus Chrysanthemum; species Chrysanthemum seticuspe. Next base: position 177,897,101 of record BPTQ01000005.1, on the reverse strand, counting down.
ATTCAGAGGATAAACTCCTAATGAACTTCAAATTAATATCTTCTTGAAGAACCTTGTAATCCACAGACTTCAGTTGGCTAATAAGTTTTTGAAGTCTATTATATGTGCCATCAAGTTTTTCTCCACTAAGAGCAGTGAAGGTTTCAAATTGATGCTTGAGCATATTCATTCTTGACTTCTTTGTAGCTTCATTACCAGCAAATCTTATTTCAAGAGCATCCAATAAATTTTTAGCAGACTCATATTGTTCAAAGTCTAAAGCATACTCATTAGGTATTCCCATGGAGAGAATACTGTGAGCTTTTATCTCCATTTTCCTTTTAGCTTTATCAATTTCACTAACAATAGCTATCTCTAGACCATCCTCACCCTTCTTAGGAAGAGTGTCTCCCTTTTCAACAACATCCCAGAGAGCATAATCAATCATACGAATGTATTGCCGCATTCGCATTCTCCAGATTTGATACTCACCATGCTTGAGCATGGGTACCTTTGAAGCAGTCACCATGTGAGTTTCGTCAGACATCTTTACTTACTTGAATAAAGCTTAACAGAACTTCTTCTTGGTTACAGTTTCTAGATCACAAGCTCTGATACCACTTGTTGATCCCAGTTGAGCAAACGATTTAATATAGAAACTGACTTATAATAAAAGCTTATTAAGTATTACGCGGAATTTAACACTTAATCTTAAGAAGAAGAACAGTAAACACTCAACACCTCAATATTATTTATTAATACGAATACTCTTACAGTATTAGGGTTTTGCAACCTTGAAGTGTATCGACCTTAGATATAAAACTTTCGTATATCTAACCTAACCTAGGACCTCCTTTTATAGACTAAGGAGTCCTATACATTATACAATACGTAACCTACAAGATAAATATCTTTTCCATATTTATCTAATACTATAAACTAAACCGACTATACAATACTAGCAGTGGTTACATATTACTATCAGTGATTACACAATACTACTAGCCGCGGTTTGTCTTCATCAGTGGTTACATTCTTCTATCCGTGGTTATATCAAACCTGTCCGTGGTTCCAGTACTTAGAGTAATTCTTGATCCAAGGAACCTAAAACCCAACATTAGAGAATGAAGGCGACGACGTCACAGGCATAAGGTGACACCGTCACAATGATAACGTGGCCAAGACGAAAACCTAATGACGGCGTCACAATTCAAGAGTGACGTCGTCGCAGTTTGTAACACTATATATAGAATCTGAATTTTTCAGTTTTAAAAAGGTAGTTTTGTGGAGTAAAAACCTAAACCAAACCAAGGCTGTCTTGTACAGTATTTTAGGGTTCCATACCCTATTTTACATCAAGATAAGTGTTTTACTTCATTGATTCAATTATGTCTTCAATTGATTGTGTGTATGCTTGCATGTTCTCCATGTCCGGAAAATTTACTTGTGTGTTTGCTTAGGTAATATGAAACCTAGTTATTGAATATTGATTGGTTGTCTCTTATCTTAATTGTGATCGACCTAGTATTGCGACAGGTCATTCGTTGTGTTATTAATGCTTGATTAATCTTTGTTGAACCTTAGTGTTAAGTTTATGAATCCTAGAGATTTCGTAGTCATTAACCTTTGGTAGCTTCAAAGAGTTATGGATAAACGCATACCCTACGACCTTAGAAACACAACGCGTTAAGAATAAGGACGTGACAATTCAACCATCAATAGGAGATAACTAAGGAGTAATAAAATCAAAGTAAACACATTTTTAATCATCATACGAGCACACAACAATAGACATAGACTACCCCTGGCTTAGTTAATTAGAATAGATAATAGTAGAGTAATTGGTAGAAATACCAAACCCCCAAATCCAATACCCCGAGATTCGTACCTTTCAATTTCCTAAAAAATCTAAAAAAGATAAAAAAATAATCTTCCTCAACCCCAACCTTAGCGTAGTAACTTCTTACTACCATTCCTATTCCCCTAGAGAACGATATCAATACTCGTGGCTTACCCTAATACTACACTACAACGATTAGGTTCACTGCCTAGGGTGTTGAAAAACTTGCTCGACGAAAAAGAAGTTCCTTTGACCTCGAACGCGCTGCGTAAGCGTATCAAGTTTTTTTCACCGCTGCCGGGGAATATAATAGCTAGTTAGGAGTCCACCTCGTTCAGGTTTCCTTGCTTGATTCCTATCAAGTAAGCTTTTTTTCCATTTTTAGCTTCCTCGTAGTCTACCCCCCTTCTTCGTGACCTTTGTTCGTAAAACCCATCACTCACCATGATTCGTATCTTCCGCCGAAGATTCTTCACACTACCCGCCCCCAATCCTCCTCCCAATCCCTAAATTGAGAACCCAATCCCACAAAACTCTTCACCCGTTCACCACTTTGGAAATCCCCTAGGGCATAATGAAATAAATTGGCAACACCAAAGTCCTTTCTATGACTCAGATTCCGATGAGAAGTTTAATTATGGTGAAGCACTTGACAACGGGGAGGTCATTGATGAAGTTAGTTTTGAAATGGAAGAAGACTTCTCCCAATGTTTTGACCTTAGGTGTAGAATTGAGGCTAATGGCCCTTTAACATGCAATTCCATTGTAATATAGGATTTGAAAGTTTTGATGCTAACGTGCCCTCATTCTTACCTTTAAACTTAATTTCAAGAAACCTATATAACAAAATAAAGGTAGATGAATTAGACTATAAAGGGGATAATGTTGTTGACCCGGTCACTTACTTGGATGTGTTTGTTGGAAGTTTTGCCTATGTGGTTGAATTCTGTTCCTAGAGGATTTAGGAGAATTCATTGATGGAAGCCTCACTCAAGTTATATTTGGAAAAAACTTTAAGAGAATGACTAGGTTGAATGAACGGATGATTGATGGTCTAATCACATTCTCCGACGGAGTTGAAGATTTTGTCTATCAAATGCCCCGTACACACCCTAGGTTTAAGCACAAAGATATAGAGGCATGCAATTGGATGGCTCTCATTCCGATACTTAGTGAGAGAGATAAACAACGTGGACTTAGGCATACTTATGAAAAAAATGAGCGGTACTATAAAAAATGCCTAGAGTTAGGAGATGATTACAAGAAGAATGAGAAAACATTGGAATGGCTTAGGTATGGGCACGTAAGCGTGCACGAGACAACGTAGGGGCACGACTTCTAGTCTAGCTACAAGACTCGTAAATAAAGAAAAGCGCTTCGTGAGAGGCAACCCATGCTTAATTGTTTGCTTGTTTGTGTGTCGTGTATCTTTTAGTGATTGTTTATTCTCATGTTTAAATTTGTAAAAATGCTTTATTTTCTCTTTAACCTCGTCTTAATTACATATAAAGGTATTTTACATAAGGGATAAGTGTAGGGAGGATTACACACGTTTTCAAAAGAAACGTGAACATGAGAATTACAATTATTTAAAATATATACATGTGTGTTTGATCAAGTCAAATGCTTGTATCGAGTCATAATGGATGTTTTGCAGGAAATTTTTCCAGATTTTAAAGATAAAAATGTTCCAGAATTTTTTCCAGAAAATCGCAGACTAGTTTCTGTCAGGATAACCTGACGGCGTCAGGATCGCAACCTGACGGCTTCAGGAGGAGCAGAAACAGCTTACTACTTTTTCTCGTTTTCTGAGCTACTTATAAATTTTTGGAATTTTCCAGGTCTTAATTTTTCAGAAAATCTGTAAACATCCATTCCACAAGCATTATATCCTAGTTTAGTAGAGTCATATATATATTGTTACCGCCGATTTTACATGACGGTTTCGTTTGTTTTCTTCAAGTGTGTAGGTTTAATTTATTAAGAAGAAGATACATAAGATGAGAAGGAGATTTTCACGCAAACATTCTTCTTGAAGAAAGATTTAACCACCACTTCACACGGATCCTACCGAGCTAATCAGGGGAGTACTAGTTTCTTTCTTTTTTAATTATCTTCCATTATCATAACTTTGATACTTTCGGGGAACATTGGGGACAATGTTCAATTTAAGTGTAGGGAGGGAAAATAAAACGGGAACTTTGAAACAATGCTTATCCTTGATTATTTGCCTTGTCCAATTTCATTTGTGTAATAAACCATGAGAAATATCTGTTAGGGTAATTTTGGCACCAAATTTAAAATTTTTCATGACATATAGGAGTGGGCCATTAGTCTTAATAAAGCGTCTCATGGATAGGAAGTTATATGACTAGCACAAAAACCCTTTACCACTTAAATTCCACCCAAAATGTGAGGATCGCCCTTAGATTTGTAGGAATTAAAGAATTCATCTTTAATGCTTAGAGTGTGAACCGGTAGTATAATAGATTCTAGAACTTGTTTTGTGATGCATTCCGAGATCGCTAGTAAGAATACACTTGTGTAGTTAGAAAATAACTAAATGATAAGAGGCATTAGGATAACCCTTGTTTGATACCCATAATATAATTACTTCTTCCACATCAATTGAGTAATTCCCCCACACCCTTGCGTTGTACTCATCTTTAGTACACGATACCCCTAGTTAACCCCTCAGAGCCTATCCTTTTCGCGGTTCTCGTGATGTTTCGGTTTTCTGGAATATCAATGAAGAGCATTGTTTACAATCCACCCCCAAATGTACACCCAAATCGCCTTAGCCTACCTTGTATGCACTTACTTTTAGTGCATTATTGTTATCACACTAAACCCTTAGTTCAATTATCTAGTTGCTTGCATAAGTTGCTAAGTCGAGTCATATCCTTTGTACACAGTTTTGGGACGATTGGGACTCATGGGAAAAGTTAAATTTTATGAAATGACGGGAAGGGAACGTTAAATTCAAATTCCCTTTTCAATTCGGGATGTGCCTATAAATCCCTACTATTTTGATCTTATCGTAGAGGATAGTAAAGTAAAAGTGTAAAAAAAATAAATAAATAAATAAAATAAAATAAAAAAAGATCGAAAAAAATAGAAAAAAGAGAAAAAGAAAAAAAAATAGAGTGTTGAAAAAAATGGAAAAACATGCGGGCTACCATCCTACATCTATCTTTAAATTTATGTTTGTTTGTTTCAGTTATCTCGAGTTTAGAGTGTCGAGTCTTAGCTTAGCAACGCCATTCTTCGCATGCTTGTAACATAAAGATTTTTGACATGCCACCACTAAATCGCTTATCCCACCAAACCCTTTGTTTCCCTACCGTAAGCCTAACGTTACAACCCTTTAAAAGACCTCTTGGATAGTCTTTCCTAGGTGCTTACGCCAAAGCGATGGAGATTTGATCTAGTCTCAAGCCTATGGTAATCTATGTACTAGGACAGGTTAATGAGTGTTTATCTTCCATTTCCAACTTGATATATTTCATGTACACCCGAGAGATGTGAGTATCCAAACACCCCATGTGAGGTGCTAGTATGTAATTTCTGTGATTGTTATGACTTTTGCGGGGCTTATATGTGTTGTGAATCGTTCTAAATTAATGTTTCATGATCCCTAACTTATAAATTAATTGGCTAAAAGCACATTTGCTTGAGGACAAGCAAATACCAAGTGTAGGGATATTTGATAAGGATTTAAAAGGTACCTTTTTTAGGGGTCATTTAAGCCCTTAATTGATCACTTTTGTATCCGTTACTACTTAATTTCGTTCCTTTTCACTTTTCAGGTCTCTTGAAGGCAAATTGCTGGAATGATACTTATTCGGACGAAAAGGCGCGAATATACGAAGAAAATGGCCAAAGTCAAGAATCGAGACACTCAAGCTGCTGGAACTGAAGGGGACGGCGTCAGGGTTTAACTGCGACGCCGTCGCAACATGTTTTGTGACGACTCAGTAGCCAAATTGCTTATTTACAAGTGACGGCATCAGGTTTTAAATGAGTAGGGCGTCGCTGCTCAGACGGCCTAGATATGATCCAGACGGCGTCAGAGACTGAAGGCGACGGCGTCACAGGCATAAGGTGACGCCATCACAATGATAACGTGGCCAAGACGAAAACCTAATGACGGCGACCCGACGGCCTCACAATTCAAAAGTGACGCCGTCGCAGTTTGTAACACTATATATAGAATCCGAATTTTTCAGTTTTTAAAAGGTAGTTTTGTGGAGTAAAAACCTAAACCGAACGAAGGCTATCTTGTACAGTATTTTAGGGTTCCATACCCTATTTTACATCAAGATAAGTGTTTTACTTCATTGATTCAGTTATGTCTTCAATTGATTGTGTGTATGCTTGCATGTTCTCCATGTCCGGCTAATTTACTTGTGTGTTTGCTTAGGTAATATGAAACCTAGTTATTGAATATTGATTGGTTGTCTCTTATCTTAATTGTGATTGACCTAGTATTGCGATAGGTCATTCGTTGTGTTATTAATGCTTGATTAATCTTTGTTGAACCTTAGCATATAGTTACTAGTGGAATTGTAGGCTAAACATCCAAAGAATACCTTAGTGTTAAGTTTATGAATCCTAGAGATTTCGTAGTCATTAACCTTTGGTAGCTTTAAAGAGTTAGGGATAAACGTATACCCTACGACCTTAGAAACACAACGCGGTAAGAATAAGGACGTGACAATTCAACCATCAATAGGAGATAACTAGGGAGTAATAAAATCTAAGTAAACACATTTTTAATCATCATACGAGCACACAACAATAGACATAGACTACCCCTAGCTTAGTTAATTAGAATAGATAATAGTAGAGTAATCGGTAGAAATACCAAACCCCCAAATCCAATACCCCGAGATTCGTACCTTTCAATTTCCTAAAAAATATAAAAAAGATAAAAAAATAATCTTCCTCAACCCCAACCTTAGCATAGTAACTTCTTACTAGCATTCATATTCCCTAGAGAACGATATCAATACCCGTGGCTTACCCTAATACTACACTACAACGATTATTTTCACTGCCTAGGGCGTTGAAAAACTTGCTCGACGAAAAGGAAGTTCCTTTGACCCCGAACGCGCTGCGTAAGTGTATCAATATCCAAAAAAGTCTTTTAAGAATAAAATCAAAAACTAAATCTATGATAGGGACGGGTAGTCTCCCGACGAGTACTTTTCTTTAAATCCCTTGAGTCTTTAAGTTAGACTCCTGCAACAGCCATCAATCGGACGTCTCCAATCATGTCCATTGCTCAATTAATCTTGGCTTATGATCTTGTCGAGATTCCCTCCACTTGTTCTTTATGCTCAACCTGCACACTATCACAACCTCGTGCATTAAATGTGTAAAAATAATAAACATGAGCAACAAGTGAGATATAACACATCATTTATAATTTAAGATGCCTCAGACTTGGTTACGGCGTAAGTCCAATCACTAACTACGCCGTAACTTCAGTCTGAAAGAAACCTGATATAATATAAGAATAGATTACGCCGTAACCATGGCCAAGGTTACGCCGTAATCTCAAGACATAAGACATAATTGTAGAATAATATTAATCAAACAGCCAAAAATACGAAGATAGTTTCCCGGCAGCGGCGCCAAAAACTTGATGCAGGTTTTACTGACCAGGTTTTACATTTATAGTAACTCGTCTACCTATAGCGTACCTAATGCACTAACGGGCAGTGTACCCGGTCGCATGTAGTAAGGGAATGGTAAGACCTAGGTCGTCCCAAGAACGGTTGATTCCTAGCTGTCTAATTAATTAAATTAGTCAAATAAATAAGTTTTAATGTAAGGATTGATAATATTTAAGGTGTCACGTGATCAATTGGGTTGGTTCTCTGGTAACAAGCTAATAGGAACGATAGTGATGCAATTCTTAAACCGAGTTCATCCACAAGTGGCATAAATCGATAGACTCATTTGGTCAATTCGCCTACCCTATGGTTCTTAGAATCCTCACCAAGATGAACAGGTAACCCGGGATCATTCGGCAATCTAATAGCAGTCATTAAGTGCCGGCGTTTACTATCGCATTACATGGGTTCTAAATTTCACTAGATTCCTGTTTCAGGTGGGGTCAAAGTCGAGAGGACAGCATTTGGTCAATTCGCCCTAATCTATTAGCAAAGATGCCACCACTGGAGAAGTCAGGTGTCCCTTCATAAGTCCAGTTGTTCCTGGTCCCCTAAGCCGAGTCATTAAGTTCCGCTACATGCTGGATTTATAATAGTGAGTGCCCGGGCGTTAGCAACTTAAACACTCACCCCCTAATTCTTAAGTTCATCCAAACGGTAGGTGATCAGTTGGTCAAATCGCACAAGTAGAAAGGGTTGTCAGTTGGTCATATCTTACCCTCCCCGTCTCAGTCTACTCACTTAGGGTCAGTTGATCATATCTTCTAAGCAACTAGCCTCTACCGCCATTCAAAACTACCGAAACAAGGGTAGCTACCAATAAACTATGCACGCATACACTAGAAACAATTAATTAACACAAAAGCATTAATAATAAAGGAATCAAAACTAGGCCAAGACCTCATTTCCACATCTCCAAAATACCCTAGTGGAATGACAAATATAATTATCATGTAAAGCAATAAATAAACAAAGACATAACATCAAAAAATTAATTGACTAATAATAAATTAATAATCAATTAAATAGTGCAATAAGAATTAATTCGCCAACAATTTTATTGAGAATCAAGATTATAATAAACAATAATGAAACCAAAATAATATTAAGAGTCAGAAAATAATTACATATCGTGCCAAAAATAAAGCTATCGATCCCTTAGTTGAGTATCGGGGCAAAACCCCCAAAAAACCTTCACGAGGCAGCGCCTCTTTCCTTCTTTTTGCTTCTGCCGTACAGTGATGTTATATCCCAATTGATAAAATAAAATGACACACTTTGTCATCTATATATAGTAGAAGTATTAGGGTACTGTGCAACTTGGGCCCGGGCTTTTAATAATTACGGCGTAACTAAATTAATAAGTTACGCCGTAATTCTTTGTAGCTTCATATAAAATAGCCGCATTTAATTAATAACGGCGTAATTAAATTATAATTACGCCGTAGCTTTCGAAACTTTGCGCCCCAGTAATTAATTACGTCGTAACTAAACATCGGGTTACGTCGTAATCCTTCGTCATCTCATACTTATCCGATCCGAAATTGTTTCTACGGCGTAACAAATATCATGTTACGCCGTAACCTTCACCAAAATAATTACGACGTAACCACAAGAATTGGTTCCGTCGTATCCTTCAAAACATCACATTTACGCCGTAACATTATTAAGCAGTTACGGCGTAACCTTCACAATTAATTCATAGGCCCTCGTAAATCAATCTTCAAAATATATCTCTTGGCCTTTTATCATTTCTTTTCCGCTCCAACGCCTCATTTATCCTGAAATGCAAATATGAACGAATATGAACGAATTAAGTACCATATTAATACAAATGAGGCCATAAACATGGAAATTTGATATATAAAAGATCAAGCTAATTTGATGTTATCAGCTTAGAAGTGCATCTAGGCTATCATTGTATTTAATGCTTGAGTATGCTTAATGATGGAATAACTTAGGTTTGTCGATTCCGTGAATCATATACGAGAGATAACCTCATAGAACTAGGGATACGCACACCCTACGACTTTTAGGAATACAACGCGTTAAGATAAAGGACATGACAACTCAACCAACTAATAAAAGATAACTAGGGAGTAATAGCATCTATGTGAACACATCTTTAATCATCATAGGAGCACACCTCAATTAAACATAGCTATCTGTAGTAATTAGATAATTAGATAATTAGTAGAAGTAAAGTAATCGGTAGAAGTATGTGACAACTGGCAATTTAGGGAGTCTATTTTAGGTAATCGCATTACGTTAAACTAAACCGAGCTTTGCCTTTATCACTATTTTTATAAACCATGACTTGATTTTATATCGTCTATTGGTTTTTACGGATTATTTCACTATTAAATGAGTTATCTTATGAGTTTTAACTCTATTTGGTAGGCACTATTCGATTCGGCACTAAAAAAACCTAAAATGAGAAATATTGTAACTTTTAGACCGTAACTCAAAAATTGACAAATAAATAGTCAAAACTCATGGAAAAACATAAATAACGATATTAGAAAGTCAAATGAACGTTGTGAGACACTCGGGGGACAATATATGAGCTCGGGAATGGGTAAACGGGACGTTTTACGAAAAATGGCAACGACGGCCCCTCTCCTTTGCTTAGGCCGGCGCCCCCTCCCCCTCCCTCTCTTTTATTATTTAGTCCCTCCTTCCAAAATATAAATACCCTCACTCACCCTCATTTTTACTTCCATTTTCTCTCTCTAAAATACACTAACACATTACTTTCTCTCTCTACTCTCTCTCTCTTCAAAAAAATAAAAACCCTAGCCACCACCACCACCATTGACCGCCCCCTATAAGGCCAAATTCCTGCCAAATTCCGGCAAGTGGTATCTCACCTCCCCCACTATCTTGTAGATCTTCTTTCCCTCTTTCTATCCATATATAATACTCTCACTAAAACCTTCATTAACACCTTCAAATATAAAGATTAAGATTCGGATTTTTAGGGTTTCAAGTGAGTTTTGCAATTCGTGCTTGAATAAGTAAATGAAACATGGGTAAAGCTCGTTTAAGCTATAATAAGCCACGTGTGGCAAATTAGGGTTTTGACCCTATGACAATTTTTAGGGCTTTTGGGTGAAACATGGAATTAAGTCTAATTAACATCTAAATAAACAAGTAGTTAGTGTTTGGTAAGCATGTGGTGTATCAATTTGATAGGTTTATGCATTTTAGGTCTATTTTCATATTTTTGGTTAGAATAGATGACGGGTTTTGTGTTTGGTTAATGAGTGGAGCTTGAATGATTTTATTTGGATGTTGTGGTATTGATTTTGGTGATGTTTGGTTGGGTTTGGAAGGGTGTACGAGCCACCAAGGCCACGTACGTGAGCCTTGGGATTGCGTACGTGACCCACTTGGGCCAAGGGTCCGGGTCGGGTCGTTTAGGTAGTTTGTTGGTTGATGTAGTTGATGTTTGGATGAGACGCGTGGAGCCGAAAAGCTTATAGGGCTTGTTTGGTTCACGTGGTCTTAACAGCGACCGTGTCATGACCATTAGGGTCATAACATTGGTTTCGGGTATATTTGGTTGACTGATTGGTTGGCGAGATTGTTATGAGTTGATTTGGCATTGAATTGCGCTATTATGACTTTTAAATTGGACTTGATATAAGATTAATATTGCAATTTGACGAAATATATATATATATATATATATATATATATGAAAATGCTAATTGACTATGAAATATAAATAATAAATGGGCTTTTGTACCAAAAATAACTATAACAAGACTTATCTTGTTATTTACTATTTTTAAATGGAAACTAACGACTAAATTGGAAATATTTTATAATAAATAAGTAATCAATGTTTCGAGTACACGTTTATCGAAGGATGCCAATTATGGGCATTTAATACTAGTTTAAGTATTTATTTGCTTACGTTGTGTGTATGGGTTACGGATAACCTAACGTTAATAGTGTTGATCTACGTGGGTAGCGGACTTATTAGGTTGACGAATCTAATAAGAGCCCGCTAGGTACGTTGGGTAACCTTATTAATGGGTGAATTATCCTTATGACTCTTTAGGATACGATTGATTTATGGGATAATAAGCGACACGAGTAAATAATCGAGTTTATCGAATTGACGAATTCGATAAGGTCTACTATTTATTCTGAAACTTATTGGACTATGGAGCTTATCGTTTAGACGTCTCATTGTGTTGCATTGAGTTATATATTGGTTGTTTGAGTGCATTCATAGCATCATATTGAGTCGATACACCCACATGAGGATACCAAACACTAGGATTAAATGGTGAAACGAGACATTTTTGGAAATAACGAAATGGAATACATTGGGGTAGATTACGTTGATTTCAAGAGATATACATACTAAATTTGGTCTACATTAACAGGTTGTGCCGAGTCGATAGTTGTTGTGCCGTGATTACCGTTATCTTCTGCTAGTGTTTATTTGTGCGTTGATTACTTGAGGTGAGTTTCATAGCCCCACCTTTATCTACGTTTTTAACTTTATTGGGGTGAGAATCATGCTACTGTTTTCGGACCGTGAAAACTATTTGGATTTGCTTATATGCTTGACTGTTTAGATAGATGTGCGGTAGTTATTGCCTTAGACTAGGGTAGCAATCCTAATTGCTATAACTGTTGCCTAGCTAAGAATAGACTTCTACCTCGACCTAGTCCAGGGTTGGCAATTGTTCTAGATTTTGCCACGACAGTGCTGGACTAGAGTCGCTGGGCCCGAGTAATCCCTGGATGCGGGATATGATTTTGGTTGGTGATCCGGGTAGGATCGGTATTTATCTATCTTAGGTCTTGCATAGCAAATCAACTCCTACAGGTCCACTATGATTTTGTTGAACTTAAACCTATGAACTCACCAGGGTAAGCTGACCTTTTAGCATGATTTCTCAGGTGTTTGAGAGATGTTTGAAATACGTGATCGGCGGAAGCTTGGCAAGAAGGCGGGGTTCAAATATCATTTTTGACTCTGATAAACTTTGGGGACCTATTTTATTAAATCATGTTTTGGGCCAAATATTTACACTTTTGGATTAAATGTTTTGAATAACTAAATTTGAGATTGGTTTTGAATGTTAAATGACCATCTTTTTGCTATACTTGTGTGCGATACCAATCCAATAGTAAGGCCCCGAAAACTTGATTAAGTCTTCCGCTGTACCGAGATTTGGGGGTGTTACAGATTGGTATCAAAGCTCAAGGTTATAGAGAATTAGGTATTTTATAAACCCTAAACTATAACCATTTTTAAGAAAATTGATCCTCGACCGACGCACGCCCGCTTGCCAAGCCGAAGCTTCTTATTTGATTATGGTATGAACTGCGATTTGAGTTATGAGATGATATGTTAAAGGATATTGTGAACTGATTATGGAAACGTTATGATTTGGAGATATGACTATTGATTTTGGGTAAATGAGATGTGATTATTGGGATACTAAAGAATTTGATTTTAGTAAACGATATATTGTGATTTTGGAGTTTTAAACTCAATTGAATTGATATGGGATTATGTGATGGAACGGAACTTATGTGTTTTATTTAAAGGCATGTTTTGAATAATGCGGTACCTCTACTTTTAAAGCTTTCATTATGTGATATATGTTTTGGTTAAGTTGATGCGCTTATTAAAACTAGTTGTTTCGAACACTTATACCTACCCTATGCCATTGTCGCAGACTATGCCTTCACTAGCTTTTGATGTGTCTGAGGAGATCCTTGTTGTTGCTAGTTCACCAGCATTGACTCTCATGACGGTTGCGCAGGGTGATCCTTATGAGATTGCCCGTCACTCTAGTTCATCATCATCAGATCGCCCTAGCTCATCTAGGTAACTCACTTTACATCAGGTCTTAGCATGAGCCCAGACTCCTAGGCTTGCTTATAGCACTGTCCGCATATCCGTGAGACCACCATCATCACCTATCCATTTAGCAGCATCACCATGTCTTAGGAGCCCTAGATCTCCTAGTGTACCACCTTAGGATTTACCTGCACATAGACTCCGACTTATGGACTCTCCCTCTATGGATGAGGGCGAGGAGGAGCATGAGGTCGAGGAGGAGCATGAGATTGAGGAGCAATATTTAGATGAGGATGGGGATCCTCAGGAGGAGGATGATGAGGATATCCCAGAAGGGGGTACTCCTCCATTGCAGAGTCCTGCACATTCTCCAGGACCAGGTTCTCCTTTGCCTGAGCCTGAGTCCCCTGGACAGCCTTTAGACATTGACTCACCACCTTACTCACCTTATATGGGTAGCCCGTTAGGATCTGAGATACCATCGGAGATTGCTTCAGAGCCCGAGGAGTATGGTGAGACGGGTCTGATGTGGGAGAGGATTACATCACAGGTTACTAGGCTCAGTCAGTTGACGGATCGGTTGGTTAGAGTATCTAGGGCTAGTATAGAGGATCTGAGAGATGATATGGGTACTGTAGTCAGGAGGACTAGGATTTTGCTTGAGGGTATGTCGGAGCTCCAGGAGCAGGTTGGGGACCTGCTGAAAGGGTTCGCGACAGCTCGTGATGCTGATAGAGAAATTTGGCATAGGATTGGTGAGTTGGAGAGAGAGGTCGCAGAGCTTAAGAGTGATCGCGACGCTCGACGTGTCGAGTTAGCATCTTTGTGGAGAGAGGTTGACGATTTTAGGAGATCAGTTAGTGGTATTCGTAGACGTGGCTAGGTAGCATTAGATTCATGGTTTTGTACCATCTTGAAACTAAGTAGTACTTGGTTCGAGATGTAGGATTATCCTAGTTATCTTGCTAGTATCGTTGTTAGATGTATCCTTCCATGTATTTCCACTTTTGAAACCTACGAGTTATGGTTATTGGAACGTGCATCCTTAAGTTATGACTCGGTATCTGATTGTTTCGCTTTGGTATAGCGTTATCCTTGTTGACCTTGATTATGAATTAGAGCACTATTTAGTGATCCTTAGAACCCAACTCTATCTTTAGAGCGTGAATTGTGAAATTATGAAACTGTGCTTCTTGCCTTCAGAATAATGGCAACAAGACGAAACCTGCTTAGGAACAACCGAGCAACTCCTGCTGTTGTTGTTGCCCCTGTCCGTCGAGGTGGTCTTCCGGCCCCGACCACTCCACCTATTGAGAACCTGAACCCTGATAACCCAGATGTAGGAAACCCAAATGTGAACGACCGTGCTGAGAATGGTCCTGTTCCACAAAACCCTCCACCTGTGAACCCAGCCCATGTTGACCAGTTAGTGGCGTAGCGTGTCGCTGAACTGCTAGCTGAGACTAATCTCTCTAATACCTCTGGTGGGACCCCAATGCTGAATCGAACTTGAGGTTGTACCTACAAAGAGTTCTGATTATGTGGTCCCATTGAGTTCGGAGGAACTGAAGGAGTAGTTTACCTAACTAGGTGGATGGAGAAAACTGAATCTGTGTTTGCCGTTAGTAATTGTGAGGAGGATTGTAAGGTTAAGTATGCAACATATACCTTGAAGGACGAAGCATTAACCTGGTAGAACAACTACCACAAATCAGTAGGAATTGATGTAGCTTGTAGTATGACTTGGACTCAGTTTTAGACTCTCCTGATCAAGACTTACTGTCCTATGAATGAAGTTAAGAAGTTAGAGAGTGAATTCTAGAACCATAAGGTTAAGGGTACTGACATGGCGACTTATACTCGTCGTTTCCAAGAGTTATCGTTGCTTTGACCTGATATGGTTCGCACTGATGAGCTTAAGATTGAAAGGTATACTGATGGATTGCCTATAGCTACCCGAAATGATGTCATCGCTGCGAAGCCAGTTAATTTGCATGAGGCAATTACTGTGGCTCAGCGTTCGATGGACTCTTATGTGCTAGAAGTAGGAGACAAGGGTAAGAATGATAGGAGTGATAAGAGGAAGAGGAACAAAGTTGTTAAAGGGAATGGCAACAAACGGCATGAGATAGCCAGGGTGTTTGCCATTGGAAATGGAGGAAGAAAAGATTATGAAGGTAGTAAGCCTGTGTGTGGTGGTTGTAACTGACACCACCATGGACTATGCCCGAATGTGTGTAGAAAGTGCTCTAAGGTAGGACACATGGCCAAAGACTGTAGGTCTCGTCCACTTGCTGCAGCTCAAACTGCACAAGGACCGGACTGGAAGGCCACTGTCACCTGTTTTGGATGTGGAAACTAGGGACACTTTAAGAGTGAGTGCTGAGAGCTGTGGATGAGAGGAAATCCCGGTAATGTAGAAGGATTTGCTAACCGAGGTGTAGGAAGTAATGGCTTAAACCCTGTGAAGCGTGAGGTTGTGGAAAACCAGGGAAACTATGGTGCTAGGAATCAACAGAGAGACATGGGAACAGCGCGTGTTTACGCTATTGGTAAGGAAGCTGGTGAGGACCCTAACGTAGTTACGGGTACGTTCCTTCTCAATAATCGCTATGCTTCCATACTGTTTGATACTGGTGCGGATATGAGTTTCGTATCCACCAATTTTATGCCATTACTGGGAATCTCCCAAACACCTCTAGGGTTTAGTTACGATGTGGAATTAGCCAATGGGAATAGAGAGAAGATAGACACCGTAGTCCGAGGTTGTACCTTAAGTTTCCTAGACCGCCCGTTTAGTATAGACTTATTGCCAGTCACCTTAGGAAGTTTTGACGTCATTATCGGAATGGATTGGTTGTCGAAGAACGGTGCACACATCATCTGTGATGAGAAGATTGTGCGTTTACCGTATGGCGGAAAAGTTCTGAGCATACAAGGAGATCGGACCGACTGTGGAAATCCTTCCCGGTTGAGCATCATCTCTTGTATTAAGGCTTAGAAGTACATCGATAGAGGTGGTTGTCTTTTCTTGGCTCGAACTTCTGAAAAGAAAAGTGAGGAGAAGAGTGAAAGACACCTTAATGATGTACCCGTCGTTAGAGAATTTTCGGATGTGTTTCCCGACGATCTGCCAGGGATTCCACCTGTCCGAAAAGTGGAATTCCAAATAGAGTTGATACCCGGTGCGGCACCCGTAGCCCGGGAACCTTATCGACTTGCTCCAAGAGAATTGGAGGAATTGTCTAAACAGTTGGCAGAATTATCAGAGAAGGGATTCATTCGACCAAGTTCGTCACCGTGGGGAGCACCAGTGTTGTTTGTGAAGAAGAAGGATGGATCGTTTCGGATGTGTATTGATTATAGGGAATTGAATAAGTTGACAGTGAAGAACCGATATCCGTTACCTAGAATAGATGACCTATTCGACCAACTCCAAGGCGCTAGTGTCTTTTCTAAGATCGACTTACGATCTGGTTATCACCAACTTAGAGTTCGGGAGGAGGATATCCCCAAGACGGCGTTTAGAACTCGTTATGGACACTATGAATTCCAAGTGATGTCGTTTGGTTTGACCAACGCGCCAGCGGTTTTCAAGGATCTCATGAACCGAGTGTGTAAGCCATACCTAGATAAGTTTGTGATAGTATTCATAGATGACATATTGATATACTTTAAGAGTAGTAAGGAGCACGAAGAGCATTTGAGGCTCATTTTAGGATTGTTGAGAGAGGAGAAGCTGTATGCCAAATTCTCTTAGTGTGAATTTTGGATTCCGTTCGTACAATTCTTAGGTCATGTAATAGATAGTCGAGGTGTTCATGTTGACCCAGCTAAGATTAAGGCCATTAAGGAATGGGCAGCCCCTAAGAACCCATCAGAAATCCGACAGTTTCTAGGTTTAGCAGGCTATTATAGGAGATTCATTGATGAATTTTCCAAGATAGCTAAGTCGCTGACCAAACTAACACAGAAGGATGTTAAGTATGAATGGGGAGAAAAGGAAGAAGAAGCATTCCAACTTCTGAAGGAGAAGTTGTGTAGTGCGCCCATCCTAGCTTTGCCTGAAGGAAGCGAAGATTTTGTCGTGT
Source organism: Chrysanthemum seticuspe (assembly GCA_019973895.1). Taxonomy (NCBI): domain Eukaryota; kingdom Viridiplantae; phylum Streptophyta; class Magnoliopsida; order Asterales; family Asteraceae; genus Chrysanthemum; species Chrysanthemum seticuspe. The sequence goes on along the minus strand of BPTQ01000005.1, from coordinate 177,879,677 downwards.
ACTGCGACGCTTCGCATAAAGGCTTAGGTGCTGTTTTGATGCAGCATGAGAAGGTGATTGCTTATGCATCCTGACAACTTAAGAAGCATGAGAAAAACTACACCACCCATGACCTTGAGTTAGGTGCTGTAGTGTTTGCTCTTAGGATCTGGAGACATTATCTGTATGGAACCAAGTGTGTAGTATTTACCGACCATAAGAGCTTGAAGCATATCTTAGATCAGAAGGAACTGAACATGAAACAACGTCGATGGTTAGAATTGCTTAGTGATTATGACTGTGAGATTCGTTATCATCCTGGTAAGGCTAATGTTGTGGCTGATGCACTTAGTCGTAAGGAGGACATTCCACCCCTACCCGTTAGATCCTTAGGAATGACCATTGTTCCGCCCCTACCGTCTCAAATTTTTTCCGCCCAAGCAGAGGCATTGATGGAAGGGAACCGTCCTTACGATAATCTTCATGGAATGGTAGAAAGTGAAAACGGCTTCTTGAAGCGTTCCGATGGAATTTTATGCTTCAGAGACAGAAGCTGGATACCATTTCATGGTGGAATCCGTGAGTTGATTATGCATGAGTCGCATAAAGCAAAATACTCTATTCATCCTGGAGCCGATAAGATGTATCAGGACCTTAAGAAACTTTATTGGTGGCCTAATATGAAAGCCGATATAGCTCAGTATGTCAGTTGGTGCCTGACTTGTTCTAAGGTAAAGGCCAAACATCAGAAACCCTCAGGACTATTAGTTCAACCCGAATTCCCGGAATGGAAATGGGAGCGAACAGTTAGCGGCAATGATGCTATTTGGGTAATAGTTGATCGTTTAACTAAGTCTGCTCACTTTTTAGCCATTAGTGAAACCGATAGTCTCGATAAGCTTGCTTGATTGTATCTTAAGGAGGTTGTATCGCGTCTTGGAGTACCGATATCTATCATTTCCGATAGGGAAAGCCGTTTTACATCCCACTTTTGGAGCTCATTACAGACAGCATTAGGAACAAACTTGGATATGAGCACTGCTTACCACCCTCAGACCGATGGTCAGAGCGAGAGAACCATTCAAACTTTATAGGATATGCTTAGAGCCTGTGTTATTGATTTCGGCAAAGGCTGGGAGAGACACCTCCCTTTTGGCCGAATTCTCTTACAACAATAGTTATCATTCTAGCATTAAGACCGCTCCATTTGAGGCACTGTATGGCCGAAAATGTCGTTCTCCTGTTTGTTGGGCTGAAGTTGGCGAGAGTCAACTTAGAGGTCCCGAACTTGTCCTAGAAACCACTGAGAAGATAGTTCAGATTCGTAACCGATTGCAAACCGCTCGTGATAGACAAAAGAGTTATGCCGATAGGAGATGTAAACCTTTAGAATTTCAGGTAGGAGATCGTGTTATGTTGAAAGTTTCTCCTTGGAAAGGAGTGATTCGTTTTAGAAAGCGTGGAAAACTCAATCCCCGATATATTGGTCCCTTTCCAATCCTGGAAAGAATCAGACCGGTAGCATACCGCCTGGAGCTACCATCGGAATTGAGCAGTGCACACAATGTTTTTCATGTTAGTAATCTTAAGAAATGTCTTTTGGAGGAAAACATAGTTGTGCCCTTAAGAGATATTCGTATTGATGAGAAATTGAATTTTGTTGAGGAACCGATTGAGATTATGGACCGTGAGATTAAAAGGCTGAAGAATAGCCGAATTCCGACTATCAAAGTTCGTTGGAAATTAGGACATGGACCGGAGTTCAATTGGGTACGTGAGGACGTTTTCCGTAGGAAGTATCCTAAACTTTTTATGACACCAAGCAACTCGGAGTGAAACCCGGGACGGGTTTCTTCTGAGGCTGGGAGGCTGTGACAACTAGCAATTTAGGGAGTCTATTTTAGGTAACCGCATTACGTTAAACTAAACCGAGCTTTACCTTTATCACTATTTTTATAAACCATGACTTGATTTTATATCGTCTATTGGTTTTTACGGATTATTTCACTATTAAAAGAGTTATCGTATGAGTTTGAACTCTATTTGGTATGCACTATTCGATTCGGCACTAGAAAAGCCTAAAACGAGAAATATTGTAACTTTTAGACCGTAACTCGAGAATTGACAAATTAATACTCAAAACTCATGGAAAAACATAAACAACGATGTTAGAAAGTCGAATGAACGTTGTGAGACACTCGGGGGACAATATATGAGCTCGGGAATGGGTAAACGGGACGTTTTACGAAAAATGGCAACCACGGCCCCTCTCCTTTACTTAGGCCGGCTCCCCCTACCCTCCCTCTCTTTTATTATTTAGTTCCTCCTTCCAAAATATAAATACCCTCACTCACCCTCATTTTTACTTCCATTTTCTCTCTCTAAAATACACCAACACATTACTTTCTCTCTCTACTCTCTCTCTTCAAAAAAATAAAAACCCTAGCCACCACCACCAACATTGGCCGCCCCCTATCCGGCCAAATTACTGCAAGTGGTATCTCACCTCCACCACTATCTTGTAGATCTTCTTTCCCTCTTTCTATCCATATATAATACTCTCACTAAAACCTTCATTAACACCTTCAAATCTAAAGATTAAGATTCGGATTTTTAGGGTTTCAAGTGGGTTTTGCAATTCGTGCTTGAATAAGGTAAATGGAACATGGGTAAAGCTAATTAACATCTAAATAAACAAGTAGTTAGTGTTTGGTAAGCATGTTGTGTATCAATTTGATGGGTATACGCATTTTAGGTCTAGTTTCATACTTTTGGTTAGAATAGATGATGGGTTTTGTGTTTGGTTAATGATTGGAGCTTGAATGATTGTATTTGGATGTTGTGGTATTGATTTGGGTGATGTTTGGTTGGGTTTGGAAGGGTGTACGAGCCACCAAGGCCACGTACTTGAGCCTTGGGATTGCGTACGTGACCCACTTGGGCCAAGGGTCCGGGTCGGGTCATTTTGGTAGTTTGTTGGTTGATGTAGTTGATGTTTGGATGAGACGCGTGGAGCCGAAAAGCTTCTAGGTCTTGTTTGGTTCACGTGGTCTTAACCGCGACCGTGTCATGACCATTAGGGCCATAACATTGGTTTCGGGTATATTTGGTTGACTGATTGGTTGGCGAGATTGTTATGAGTTGATTTGGGATTGAATTGCGCTATTATGACTTTGAAATTGGACTTGATATATATATTGTCAACTTTTAGCTACGTCGGTGTTACTTTGACTTTTTAGTCAATAGTTGACTCCGACAAAGCCGTAACATGGACTTTAGTATAGTTTGGACTATTGATTGATTAAAAGCCGAGAAGTCATGACTCGTGCTTGTGGACTCGAAACGAATAACGATATAAGATAAATATTGGAATTTGACGAAATATATATATATATATATATATATATATATATATATATATATATATATATATATATATATATATATATGAAAATGCTAATAAACTATGAAATATAAATAATAAATGGGCTTTTGTACCAAAAATATCGATAACAAGACTTATCTTGTTATTTACTATTTTTAAATGGAAACTAACGACTAAATTGGAAATGTTTTATAATAAATAAGTAATCAATGTTTCGAGTACACATTTATCGAAGGATGCCAATTATGGGCAATTAATACTAGTTTAAGTATTTATTTGCTTACGTTGTGTGCATGGGTTACGGATAACCTAACGTTAATAGTGTTGATCCACGTGGGTAGCGGACTTATTAGGTTGACGAATCTAATAAGAGCCCGCTAGGTACGTTGGGTAAACTTATTAATGGCTGAATTATCCTTATGACTCTTTAGGATACGATTAATTTATGGGATAATAAGCGAAACGAGTAAATAAACGAGTTTATCAAATTGACGAATTCGATAAGGTCTACTATTTATTCCGAAACTTATTGGACTATGGAGCTTATCGTTTAGACGTCTCATTGTATTGCATTAAGTTATATATTGGTTGTTTGAGTGCATTCATAGCATCATATTGAGTCAATACACCCACATGAGGATACCAAACACTAGGATTAAATGGTGAAATGAGACATTTTTGGAAATAACGAAATGGAATACATTGGGGTAGATAACGTTGATTTCGAGAGATATACATATTAAATTTGGTCTACATTAATAGGTTGTGCCGAGTCGATAGTTGTTGTGCCGTGATTACCGTTATCTTCTGCTAATGTTTATTTGTGCGTTGATTGCTTGAGGTGACTTTCATAGCCCCACTTTTATCTACGTTTTTAACTATATTGGGTTGAGAATCATGCTACTGTTTTCGGACCGTGAAAACTATTTAGATTTGATTATATGCTTGACTGTTTAGATAGATGTGCGGTAGTTGTTGCCTTAGACTAGGGTAGCAATCCTAATTTCTATAACTGTTGCCTAGCTAAGAATAGACTTCTACCTCGACCTAGTCCGGGGTTGGAAATTGTTCTAGATTTTGCCACGATAGTGCTGGACTAGAGTCGCTGGGCCCGAGTAATCCCTGGATGCGGGATATGATTTTGGTTGGTGATCCGGGTAGGATCGGTATTTATCTATCTTAGGTCTTGCAAAACAAATCAACTCCTACAGGTCCACTATGATTTTGTTGAACTTAAACCTATGAACTCGCCATTGTAAGCTGACCTTTTAGCATGATTTCTCAGGTGTTTGAGAGATGTTTGAAATACGTGATCGGCGGAAGCTTAGCAAGAAGGCGGGATTCAGGGATCATTTCTGACTCTGATAAACTTTGGGGACCCATTTTATTAAATCATGTTTTGGGCCTAATATTTACACTTTTGGATTAAATGTTTTGAATAACTAAATTTGGGATTGGTTTTGAATGTTAAATGACTATCTTTTTGCTATACTTGTGTGCGATACCAATCCAATAGTAACACCCCGAAAACTTGATTAAGTCTTCCGCTGTACCGAGATTTGGGGGTGTTACAAAGTACCACCCCCAACCAATTGCCCCGATATTTTACCTTTGCTTTTTAAAAAACCATAAAAAAGATAAAAAAGAATAATCCTCAACCCCACCTTCTCGTCATATATTTCTTACTAGCATTCCTATTCTCCTAGAGAACGATATCAATCCCCGAGGCGTATCCCATACTACACTACAACGATTAGGTTCCCTGCCTAGGAGGTTGAACAACTTGCTCGTAGAAAAGGAGGTTTCTCGACCCCGAATGTTAGGATTTAGAAAATCCGTTGGTTAAAGTGTCGGTCACCTCAAGTATATGTATTCGTTAGAAATCTCGTAGTCGTAGTCAAGTTATGTTAATAAGTTGTTAGTTAAGTAACACCGTGGAGGACGGACGGGTCTTTACCCACTGTATGCCTGATCCACAGCCCGTAGGTGGCGTATCTTGTAAGAAACTATAAATACCCTCTACCTCCCAAGGTAGAGGGTTGGAGCTTCAATACCATTTTTCCTGTTTCATCAAGTTCCCACTTCTCTCTCTACTTTCTCTCTCTAAACCATACGCCCACTTTGAACTTATTTGATGTGTTTATGAAATCCAATATGTTACGAATGGTATCAGAGCCATGGTTTGATCACTCATCTTTCATGTTCTTGGATTTCTAGTGGTTTTCATAAGGTTTTTGGGTTTGAATGAGTTTAGAGTGGTTAGCATCATCTAGATCATTTCTAGTGTTAAATTTTGGATTTTGATTGTACTTTTGATTTTAGAATCATTATAAGTTCTTAGGTTTTGATTTGGAAGGCTTGAATTAACGTGGTTGAGTTGTTTTTGGATTGAAAAGTGGTGGTTTTGAAAGTTTCATGGAAGCGATTTAAGTCTAGTTGCATATTTCTTCGTAGCGATTTGTCCCTACGTTTAAGCGACTTGTCTGTGTTTTGTGAAGCGATTTGTGCACTAAGCGATTTGTCTATTGAGACAAAATGACAAAAAGGACAAGGTAGTGGACGTACTTTTTTGTCTAGCGATTTGTCTAACTAGCGATTTGTATGTCTAGCGATTTGTCACTAGCGACTTGTCTTTCTAGCGATTTGTCCTCTAGCGACTTGTCTCTCTAGCGATTTGTCCCTCTAGCGACTTGGCTTTCTAGCAACTTGTCACTCTAGCGACTTGTCATTCTAGCGATTTGTCAATCTAGCAACTTGTCTTTCCAGCGACTTGTTACTCTAGCGACTTGTCTTACTAGCGATTTGTCTCTTGAGACTCATTGTTTCTTATTGTTACATTTTACGGTTTTCTCTTGATTTAGTAAAATCCCGTGAAAGAATCTATTTCCCGGTTTAATCAAAGAGTTATAAAATCCCGTAGAATCTGTAATCATGTCGACCAACATGCCTACAATCATCTCTTTTGTAGCTGAGGACGTTCAGGCTGCAGGATCAGATACTCGTCCACCCATGTAAGATAGAACTGATTATGACTCATGGGCTCAACGAATTAGATTGTACTGCTTGGGTAAGGAAAATGGGGTTAACATTCTCAAATCAATTGATGAAGGACCTTACCAAGTTGAGAGTACCATAGACATACTTGAAACTGCTACTGATGGCTCAGTGACATTAGGATTGGATAGACCAAAGAAATATGATGAACTTACTGATAAGGAGAAAAAGAGATACGATGCTGATATTAGGGCCTTAAACATTGTACTTCAGGGTCTACCAAAGGACATCTACAAGTTAATCAATCACAACACTGAAGCCAAAGCAGTTTGGGACAATGTCAAGATGCTTCTCTCTGGTTCAGAATTAACTAAAGAAGACAGAGAGTCTCAATTGTATAATGATTTTAAGAACTTTAAGATGAACCCAGGAGAAAATGTCAATGAATACTACATGAGATTCCACAAGCTCGTGAATGACATGAGGAATATCAAAATGACTATGCCAAATATTAAGCTCAATTCAAAGTTTGTGAACAACATGAATCCCGAATGGCACAAATTTGTCACTTCAGTCAAGCTAACCAAAGGTTTGAGGCACACTAACTATGAGCAATTGTATGCGTACTTGCTTCAGAATGAGAAACATGCTATGTTTTAACGAATGATCCTAGAAAAGTTCAAAACCAATTATGGTGATGCAAGTTCATCGAATGATTCAACTGCATTCTACACAAATGTAGGAATAACCACCAAAGCATCTCAAGTAATACCAACTGGTAATGGAAATCACAAACTCATTCCAGATCCAGGGTATAAGCCTCCTGATTCAGACACATTCATGGAACATCTTGTTAATCAATTGGCTTTAATGGTCAAGTAGAACTTGAACCTCACCCCACACACCAACAATCATATCAGAACTGCATCCAATCTTCACAATCATGCTACAGATAAAGACGGAAAGGTAGTGGTGCAAAATGTGCAAGGAAGACAGAATGCATACCTTCCACATAATGAGCAAGGGAATGTTGGTGTTGGATACGGGAATGTTGGAGCTGGATATAGGAATACTGGTGCTAGTGGTGGATATATGGGTAATCAGAATCGTGGAAGGAACATGGCTCAGGGTCAAGTAAAGCCCATTAAATGTTACAACTGTGGTGGAGAAGGACACATTACAAGGAATTGCACTCTTCCAAAATGTCCACAAAATGCAGAGTACTTCAGAGTCAAGATGTTGTTGGTGCAAGCTCAAGACAGTGGAGCTATGTTGAATGAGGAAGAATTTCTATTTCTTGCTGAGGGAAATGCCAGAACTTATGATGCTGATGTGGATGAACAGCCAGTACATGGTATGGGTCAGAACAATCCCAATGCATTTCAAGTCGCAGACTGTGACGCATTTGATTCAGATGTTGATGATGAACCAACTGCCCAGACCATCTTCATGGCTAATATCTCACCAATGGTAACTCCAAGGGCTTCTTCACCAAAACAGACCACTCCTTCCAGGGAATCTTTCATTTCAGAGGTATTAAAACTATACGATGAGGTTGATATGCAAAAGACGCATGACAAAGTAAAATCAACTGAAATTATTGAATCAGATATTGAAAATATGGGTAATAGCAATGTTATCCCATATGATCAATATGTGAAACAAAATAAAAGTGAAATTGTACCAAGTAATGCATATTTTTCAGTCAATGATGACTATGTTTTTGATGAATTCACTGCATGTGCCCCTGATGATTCTATTACTTTTGAACTAAATGCCTACAAAGAACAAGTTGCTATATATGAACAACGTGCTAAGTTTGAATTTACTACTCGTGAGCAGGAGATGGATAATCAAATGCGTACAGTTATCAGAAAAAGCAATTTTTGGGAAGAAATGTTAAAACAAGAGTTAGATTCCTTACAAGAAAAGCTTAACAAAATTGTTAAACAGAAACAAGAACTTCAAGAAAATGTGAAAGTACTTAAACAAGAATTCAATGCTAAGGAATCAAAACTTTTAAATGAATTTTCCAACCTAAAAACTTTGAAGAACAAACTTGAAAATAAGTTGTACGTACAAGGGAACACTATTCATACTGCTCACATGATCACTAAGCATAGAGTTCTAAGTGATAAGCATAGCGTTGCACTTGTAGATGAACCAAATCCTAAGGCGTGTAGTAAGGCTAAAGTAGCTCAAAAGGTAATCTATGATGGAAATGAGATTCTTAAGCCTAGACAGAAACCCACTTGTGCTGAGTGCTCTGAGGAAGATAGAAAATTAGAGGAAGTCTCTAGAAAAAAATTGGATGATAAATTTAATAGTCCCTTATGCATAAGAGATAAAATCTTTAATAAATTTAATAGTCCTTTGTGCATAAATTTAAAACACCAAATTATTCTAAGGATAACTGGATTGCCTTTAATAAATTCAGACCTCAGACCCAGCTGACCCTTGAACAAATCTTCTGGAAAAAGGATCTGGACAAACAAAAAGCTGATGATTTTATTGAAAAGAATTCCCCTTGTAGGAAATTGCCTCCAGCCACTGTGTATCCCCCAAATAAACCAATGCATTTAGTGCCTAGAAATCTTCCCACTAATAGCAAGACCTTAATCAGCCTTTATGTAGTTTACCAACTATTTGTTGATTTTGAGAAAACGTGTAAGAAGAGAATCACACCCACTGGGATTACTGAAGGGGAAAAGGGTTTTGAACAAACTAAAGAATGTTATTTAACTGAGGTCATGATTTTCTTTAAACAACTTAAAGGACAATTTGAGAGTCTTCAAAAGGGTATGGACACAGAGATTAAAGAGATGAAAAATATGTTTAATGATATGGAATTTGAGGTCAGTATGTATGAACGTGAGCTTAAGAGTAATGAAATAGAGATAAAGAATCTGCACATCATTAATGATAATTTGATCTCTCAATGTGTTGCTCAAGATGTGTTCTACACTGTTACAAATTATTCAATTATTGTGTCTCAATTTCATGAATTAACTGTTGCATTAAAAGTTTCCCATGATCATGTCATTGAGCTTGAAACCACAAATTCAAAATTGCATGATAAAACAGGATAATCATGACATTATGTTTAGTGTTTGTCTATGTGCTCGCTTTCAAGAAAACCCAAAGGCATCACACTTAGAAGCCTTAAAAAGGATTTTTAGATACATTAAGGGAACAACGTGTTTAGGATTATGGTATCCCAAAGGAACGGGTGTAGAAACCATAGTGTATGCCGACTCGGATCATGTCGGTGATTATGTCGATAGAAAGAGTACAAGTGGTATTTGCACTTTTGTTGGACATTGTCTCACCTCATGGTTTGCAAAGAAGCAAACGGCTTTAGCCATCTCAACTACTGAAGCCGAGTACGTCTCAGCCGGAAAAGCATGTCAACAAGCTCTTTGGATGAAGCAAGCTCTCGTAGATTACGGAATTCATCTCAACGACATTGTAATACTTTGCGACAACAAAGGAGCCATCGATCTCAGCAAGAAACCCTTTCAACATGCTCGTACAAAGCATATTGAAATCCGTCATCACTTTCTTCGCGACAATGTTCAAAAAGGAAACATCTCAATCGAGAAAGTATCCTCCGAAGACAACTTTGCCGACATCTTAACTAAGCCTCTTAAACGAGAACCTTTTAATCTTCTTAGACTTGGTTTAGGGTTAATGGAAACAAACATGTAGGATAAAGATAGCCCAAAACATTAGAATAGTCAAAACAAAACAATTTTGTTTTGTATCTGCTACTGTAGCCACGGCACCAAATGACAACACGGACGGAACCAAAAATTTGGTACCGTCTGCTTCGTGTTGTCTACAGAAGCAAAACGGCTACCTACAAAACATCTTCTTCCTCAAAACCCACTTTACCAAAACTTGTAAACATTAAACCAAGCTCATTATTGACACCTTCCCACTCACTAATCACTGAAGATAACATCATTGTAAGTATCCTAACTACATTTTATCTCGTAATTCTGAGTCTAGGATTCTTATTTATGCACAAAACCATTACAAATCATTACATGGGGTTTTATGTATGCTTTTATACTAAATATGAATTCAATTGGCAAATTGCATAACTAGTCATTGAAATTAGGTACTACATTATCATATTGCATAAACAAATCATGCTTCCCACTAATCAATAGATAATGACTATAAGGCCTTATTCAAATAACCAAACACCCCATGTCAAAATTCTTGAAAAGCTTCTCACTTGTTGAAAAACAATTTTTTCATTGTTAATACAAATAGAAACGTTAGACTTTCATCACTTGCATGCTCTTGAATACTAAAGGTATTGCATAACTAATATGCATTCCCAGGTATATTCAAATGAAGCCACAATGAATTAGGAGCATTTGGGTTATCTCATGGTATTTACCAAACACCCCAGTAAAACCATTTTTGTGCATAAAATGAGTCGAGATAACCGCAACTCCAAATCGTTTTCATATAGGCACACACTAGAACCAAAACGTTAAAGTTTATTCTCATTTTTAACAATATTAATTCTTGCTCTTAGGAATAACCATGGTAGCCGCAAGATTCTATGATCACAAGGACACCCTTGGCTATATTCCCAAACATCACAAAACCAAAGGAATTTCCAAGGAACAAGTAGAAATCTTTAAGAGTCTAGAATCAAGGTATTTCCATGAGGGTAGAACCATTCACCCATCTTTCATTGAAAATACCAATCTCCATGAAGAACTAGCCGCCATTCAATTCGATTGTCTTCTTGACATCGATGAACCAATTTGTCCTAGGTTTGTGTTAGAGTTCTATGCTAGTGTGACCGGCTTTAGTGATGAAGATGATGATGAGTTTTCTCTTAGGTTTAAAATCAATCAAAATGACTACACCATCACCTTAGCCAACTTTGCTCAAGTGCTAGGAATTCCCAACCGAGGGACTTGTGTCTACTCGGATAAGTGGTCACTCACCGTTCTTGATGCTTCTCACCCGTCTCTATAGATCCTTTGCACCAATTCCACCAAGCCCAAAAGGGATGCACCTTCACTATGAGCTCATCCCTCACATATTTGTACCTTTGAGTGATGCACGAGTTGCTAAGACAAAAGGCAAGAGAGCAAAACCTCATACTCCATCATCGTCATCATCAAATAGCTCCGATGATGGACTTCCAAACTCTCGCCTTCCACCTCATGAGTATTATGCATCTCTGCCCGAGATTGAGAATGAATCAGCGGAGTTCAAGCAAACCAAGGGGATGTTCAAGTGCCTTGGTAGAATGATGACCAAGATCTACAAGAAGTTGGATAAGTGAAAATTGTTTTAAGGAGCGTTTGGAACAATACATTATCTCTAATGTTTAATACAATTTGGTTGTTTTTATCTTGTAGGATGATAATATAACTTGAAACAACGATGTATGCTAACAATCTTATGCAGGGAGATAGCACAAGTATGCTATCAAATTTTACCCATTTTCACTATAATGTGAAAATCACTTAGCCTTGCTCAAAATCTATGCTCGATTATGTTTGTACTTGTGTTATTTACTTTTCCTAACTATAAATGTTTAGTATCACTTGTTTTGAGAAAAATTTCAGGTTTCGGAAATGTCCCCGACACCTAAAATTACACTCTGTGAAGTTTTATGCACTGCACGGATCAGACGGCACCAACGTTTTGGTTCCGTCTGTTATGAGAAATGGTACCGCCGTACCTGTACAGGCGGACCAGACGGCACCCTTTTTAGGGGTCCGTCCGTGTAAACTTTTGGTGTCGTGGATCCTCCAGGTAACTTTCTGAATTTCGATTCTTTCGTGATTCCAAATTACCATCCATTGCTTATAGGTCAATCTTAACTAGTTTATACCCTTATTAGAACTAGTATAATTCACTTAGGCATATAAGAAATCCATTTCCCACCAAAATTCAAAAATTTGAAAGATACACCCAAGGAGCCCTTTGGCATAAAGGAAGGAACCAAATTTTTGGTACCTTCAAATCCGTGGGTAATCTGATTGTTAGGAATTTCCACTCATTAGAACACATTTATTGCAAATCTCTTCTTCTTCACTCCATCTCTCTTGTATGGCTTGACTTGGGTGATATGACTAGCATTTAACCCACTTCCAAATCATTAGGAACCTCATCTCTTCAATGGTTTAACATCAAATCAAACACATTTTTCCATAATTTTTCACTTCTGTAAATTGAGAGGTTTTACCATGATCATCCTCACACCTTCTTCATTCTTACCATCATCTAGCAAAGAAAAACACAAGTCAAAATGACAAAATCCTCTCCTAAACCTTGCAAGAAAACCGCTAGAATTAGCGTGAGGCCTTGTTGCTTCGTAAACTTGAGCTCCTCATCCGAGTCTTCTACACTCACAATCTCATCTCCCATCCGAGATGATACAAGCCTTACCTTGGCCACACCTACTCAATCACCAATTGTGATCACCACTCCACCACCTACAAAAACACCAACTTTACCTCCACCGGCACCCATCCAAACATCCAAAACACCCTCACCACCATCACCACCAAAGTCTCCAACTCTCATTCCTTTGGAGTTATTTTCCACACCACCCACTTCTCCAAATCCTTTCTTGGAGGACTTGGATAACTTGCCTCCTAGGCCAAATCATCCACCACCATTGCCATCCTTTGGAACAATTGAGCGGATTGCTCATGAGTCACCTAGGCCATCCTTTGACCCAAACGCCCCATTAGGGCCAAAACCTCTTCTCTTCCACCCCATTCACAAAGACATCCATGGTCCTTTGTATGGGGACCAACCACTCCCCACATCAATGTCCCCTCACTTAGAGGACATTGAGGAGTGCATGTGGGATGCTAATCCCACAAGAGAGGAGATTCAAGCGGAACTCCAACACCTCCACCAATTCAAACGCATGGTGGATTCTCACCTTAGTGAGACTATGCAAATGCAAAATGCTTTGCTAGCCTCCATCATGACCACCCCAAACATCCTCACCAACACCAACACATCTACCATTCCACCACCACAACCTCACCAAACATACTACCCTCCTAGGCATGGTTGCTCAACTTGTGAGCAAACGGCCCAAACCGTTGAACGGACCCGGGTTATGGTCCATGACTTTCAAGAGGAAATGAGGTTCATCCTCAATCACATCCTTGAGCACCTCAACGCTCTTTCTCATCCACCATCTAATTAGAATTGTCATAGATTAGAATTTCTAAGTTTTTTTCTTTTCTTAGGATTAATTTTTTTCTTGTACTAAAACACATCATTGTGTTCTCTTTTCATGATTCTTATTCATGAAAAATTTTAGCTAATGAATGGTTTTTTCTATATTGTTGGTGCCTTTACATAGTGTTTGGAAATGCTTGTGAATGATGATTATTACTAACATTTTTTTTGTAGCTTTATTTTTCACAATCCATGTATCTTCCCATTAAGCACCCAATTTAGGGGGAGCTTTGATCAAGGGGGAGATAATGTCTCGGGCTCATTACATTCCGCATCGCCTCTTCTTTTTGTTGAGACAAAAAGGGGGAGAAAATATAGAACTTGTTTATATTTGACTTTTCTGAAAAAGTCAACTACATACTTTGACTTTCTGAAAAAGTCAACATCATGCATCAACTAGTGAATACTTTGACTTTCTGAAATTTTTTGGCTATGGCATCGCCGTCTCAACCACTTGAACTTTGGAACCATAAATGATTTGTCTAGAAAGGATCTCGTAAGAGGATTACCCAGATTGAATTATGAAAAAGATCATCTTTGTTCAGCATGCCAATTGGGAAAAAGCAAGAAATATGCCCATAAACCCAAGCCTGCAAACTCAATTATTGAAGTTCTTCATACCCTTCACATGGATTTGTGCGGACCCATGAGAGTGCAAATGATAAATGAGAAGAAATATGTATTAGTCGTTGTTGATGACTACTCTCGATTTACTTGGGTTAAGTTTTTGCAAAGGATGAAACTCCATGTTAATACAAATATCGTCATTAAACGTTATTTATATTTTTGATCTTTACCTAAGTTTTGTTAACGACAAAAGTAAATTTAATTTGTATAAAGCTTAAAGGTTGTCAAGTTTAATAGATATTAAAACAAGCTTTTTCAAACAATATCTTCATCATTTAACCATTTACATTGTGACTAATTATATCTTAATATGAGTCTAAAGCATAATGTATGATAGTAGTTTTTAGAATGTTTTAGTTTCTTAAAAACTAAACATTACTTATGCATTTGCATATTTCTAAAAATTTAAAAACAACACATGACATCATGTGATGCATCATGGAAATCATTGGAAGATTTTATTAGATATTTTGTGTAGATTTGTACTCTTCATATCTTACAAAATCTTACATAGATATGGTTGACTTTGGCAAGATCTTGATATCTTGCTGTCAGACCTGGCGGCACCAAAATATATAACGGACGGAACCCTTTCAAGGGGTCCGCCGTCCGTGGTGCCTGCTGATGGTTTTGGCTATAAATAGCAAAGCCAAACCAAGTAGTTTTTTATCCCTTTCTATCATACTCTCTTACATATCTTCTCTCTAACCTTTCTAACTCAGTTTCATATCATATTAGTGATCTCTTTTGTAGCAAAGAAGATCAAGTCACATTCAAGCTTCAAACGAGAAGTTGGAAGTCTTGTTTGTTTAGTGTTGTATGATCTTGTGTTGATTCATACTTCATTGTTGTATTAAACCATCATAATCTTGTGAGTGTGAGTGGTTAGTATTTTAGTCCTCAAAATACATTGTGTGTGGGAGTGGTTGTACCCTTGGAAAGAACTCGACATCTAGCTTAGTGTCGTAAATAGTGTAAGTGAAGTGTACAGGTTTTCTCCGCCGGTGAAAGGAGCTTGTTGACTAGTGAAGTTAAACTCTCGAGTGTGAGACTCGGGGAGTGGAGTAGGGCAAGGAAAAAGAGTCCTTGTAGACCGAACCACTATAAACAACTGGTTGTGGTTTGATCATTTCTTTCCTTATTTACTCTTTACATATTGCTTGCATATTTCATTAATATATTTAAGATCAATATCAATTGATCTTTTAATAAGTTTCAAAACAAAGTTTTTAATTGGTAAACTATTCAACCCCTCTTCTAGTTTTCTACACTCCAGATGTCATCATCAAACTTATCAAACAGCTGCAGGTTCGACTTAACAAGACCGTTAGAATTATTCGAACAGACAATGGCAATGAGTTTGTTAACAAATACCTAAGTCGATTTTATGAAAGCATTGGAATCAGTAATCAAAGAAGTGTTCCAAGTATGCCTCAACAGAACGGTGTAGTTGAAAGACGAAATTGGACCCTTGTGGAATCTGTAAGAACAATGCTAATTTACTCATAGGTTCCAATGTTTCTTTGGGCTAAAGCCATTGCCACTGCTTGCTACACCCAAATCGTTCCCTCATACACACCACTCATGCAAAAACTCCATACGAACTTGTCCATAAACGAAGACCTGGTCTCTCCTACCTTCGTGTATTCGGTGCTTTGTGCTATCCAACGAATGATGGTCAAGATTTAGGTAAATTACGAGCTAAGGCGGACATTGGAGTTTTTGTGGGTTATGCACCAAACAAGAAGGGTTACCGAATCTACAACAAAAGAACTCGAGATATCATGGAAACTATTCACGTCACGTTCGATGAGCTTTCTGGGCAAATATCTCCAAGAAAATCTAGTTCTGGACCCGCATCTCAACATTCTTTAAGTAGTCCCATTAGTTCTTCTCTTGTACAAAATTCCTCACCAGCAATTCCATATGTACCCCCTTCGGAAGATGATTTGAAGAATTTGTTTGATTCAATGTTTGATGAACACTATGAGCCTATTGCTAATAATCAGTCTAATCCATCAACAGAGGCTGCCCCTAACCCAGTCAACGTAGATAACCCTTCAGTTTCTTTTTCATTGAGTCAAGAAGCACCTACTGTAGATCACTCATCATCATCAAATCCTCAATCATCGAGTGTACATCATGGAAATATTTCTGGCACCAATGATGGAGATAACCCCTTTGCTACTCCAGAAGATGCTCCATTTGAGAACATATTCGCTCCTGAACCAACTTCAGAACCATCTTCATCAGGAGATCCAAACTCTGCTACTTCAGTTCCTCAACAACAACTACACGAACACCTTATAAAATGGACACATGACCATCCATTGGACAATATCATTGGAAACCCTTCTCGTCTAGTATCCACTCGTAAACAACTTGCAACTGATGCTTTATGGTGCTTCTTTAACTCTGTACTATCTAAAGTCGAACCAAAAGACGTTAAAACAGCCATGACTGAAGACAGCTGGTTCAATGCCATGCAAGATGAAATTCATGAGTTCGATCGACTAGATGTATGGGAATTAGTACCTGCTCCTGACTGTGCTATGGTCATTGCTCTAAAATGGATCTTCAAAGTAAAACTTGATGAGCATGGTTATGTGCTAAAGAACAAGGCTCGATTGGTTGCAAAAGGATACCGTCAAGAGGAGGGTATTGACTTTGAAGAATCATTTGCACCAGTTGCACGTATCGAGGCAATCAAAATCTTCCTGGCTAACGCTGCCAGTAAGAACATGGTAGTTTATCAGATGGATGTAAAGACGGCTTTTCTTAACAGAGATCTGAAAGAAGTAGTATACGTCAGCCAACCTGAAGGTTTTGTAAATCCAGAGCATCCTACTCATGTCTATCGCTTGAAGAAGGCCCTTTACGGTTTGAAGCAAGCTCCAAGGTCATGGTACGACATGCTATCTAAGTTTCTTGTATCTAATGGACTCAATAAAGGAGCAGTTGATCCGACAATGTTCACAAGAAAGTCAGGCAAACACTTAATTCATGTTCAAATCTATGTTGATGATATTATTTTTGCCTCGACTAACCGCAATGAATGTGACCGTTTTCTAAGAAGATGGACTCCAAATTTCAAATGTCAATGATGGGACAAATGTCATTTTTCTTGGGATTACAAATTTCACAAAGTCTCAGAGGCATTTTTATAAATCAATCTAAATATGCTAATGAGATCTTAAATAAATTTGGATTTGATTCTTGTGACCCTGTTGACACTCCCATGGTGGAGTGTACTAAACTGGATGAGGACCACTCAGGGATCATGGTTGACCAAACTGAATATCGTAGTGTGAGTGGGTCCCTGATGTACCTTACTGCCAGTAGACCAGACATTCTGTTCGCTGTATGCATGTGTGCTACATACCAGGCTAAGCCTACCAAAAAGCACCTTGAAGCGGTTAAACGGGTCTTTCGGTATCTCCAAGGAACCATCAACATGGGACTTTGGTACCCGAAGGACACCGGTATGTCACTAACAGCCTAAGCAGATGCTGACCATGCAGGGTGTCAAGATACACGTCGAAGCACGTCAGGAGGTGCTCAGTTTTTGGGTGATAAACTTGTGAGCTGGTCTTGAAAGAAACAAATGAGTACCTCAATATCCTCTACAGAGGCAGAATACATAGCCATGTCATCTTGTTGTGCTCAAATCCTATGGATGAGATCCCAATTATCTGACTATGGCTTTGAATTCAACAAAATCCCTCTGTATTGTGATAACAAGAGTGCCATTGCTCTCTCTTGCAACAACGTTCAACACTCAAGAGCAAAGCATATTGACATTCGACATCACTTCATCAGGGAGTAAGTGGAAAATGGTGTGGCAGAACTATATTTTGTGAAGACTGAATATCATTTAGCAGACATCTTCACCAAAGCTCTTCCTAGAGAACGTTTCGAGTTTATCCTCCCACGACTTGGTCTAAAGAGTCTACGACCAGAAACACTCAAACGTCTTCAAGAGGAAGACGAGGAGTAAAATCTTCTTAAAAATCAAAATACAAAATTATAAAACCAACAAAAAGAAAAGAGAAAAACATAAAATTTTCAAAAATCCATAAAAATTAGAAAATCTTGAAAATTTTCAAAAAATATAGTTATTTTGTCATGTTTTTCCTGGTTCGATTTCATCTATGGACTTTGATTCGTAATTCAAAGAATGGAACGGCTCTTTAGATGAAGTTCGAATGTACATAAAAAAAAATAAATAAAAAAATAAAATAAAATATGGAGAAAAATGGTGGTTTATTGTCATTTCAGGCAGTAACCCGTTTTAAAAGAAAGAACAGAGTCATGCTTAATCTTACTTTTCAAATCTCATGCTCTGATTCTTAAAACAAATGTTTGTCACCAAAAAGACAAATGTTTCCTTCACAAATATTTTTCCTTCTATAAATTCTTCTGAAAAATATTTGTCATCTAATGAAAACTAAATAGCTTTGAAAAATAACTCGGACTCAATTTTTGAAAATCATCTGGACTTGTCATTTCTCAAAATCTCTATCTCTCAATCAACAACTTATGTCATTGATTGAGGGGGAGAATGATTTCAATTAAATCAAAAAGGTTATTTGTCAAACAATTGCAATTTCTTATACAATTGGTTCAAGACCTTGGTGATAACGCTACACGCGTCGTTCGGGGTCAAAGGAACTTCCTTTTCTTCGAGCAAGTTTTATAACAGCCTAGGCAGTGAACCTAATCGTTGTAGTGTAGTATTAGGGTAAGCCACGGGTATTGATATCGTTCTCTAGGGGAATAGGAATGCTAGTGAGAAGTTACTACGCTAAGGTTGGGGTTGAGGAAGATTATTTTTTATCCTTTTTTATGTTTTTTTAGGAAATGGAAAACTACGAATCTCGAGGTTTGGATTTGGGGGTTGGTATTGCTACCGATTACTCTACTTATCTAATTATCTAATCTAAGGTGTATGTAGTCTATGTCTAATTATTGTGTGCTCGTATGATAGTTTAAAGATGTGTTCACTTAGGTTTTATTACTCCTTAATTATCTCCTATTGATGGTTGAATTGTCACGTCCTTATTCTTAATCGCGTTGTGTGTCTAAAGTCGTAGGGTATGCGTTTATCCCTAACTCTTTGAACTTACCAAAGGGTCTCGTCTACAAAACCCACTAGGGAGTATAAACTCTAACTCTAAGGCCTCTTTGGATGGTTTAGCTTACAACCGCTCTAGGTGCTATAACCTAAGGTTCACAAAGATTAATCAAGCATTAAGTACACAACAAATGACCTATCGCATTACTAGATCATTAACAATTAAGATAAGAGACAACCAATCAATATTCAATAATTAAGTTTCATATTCCCTAAGCAAACACACAAGTAAATTAGCCGGACATGGAGAACATGCAAGCATACACACAAATAATCAAAGACATAATTGAATTAATGAAGTAAAACACTTATCTTGATGTAAGATAGGGTTTGGAACCCTAAAATACTATACAAGACAGCCTTGGTTCGGTTTAGGTTTTTACTCCAAAAGACTACACACTAATACTGAAAAATTCGGATTCTATATATAAGATTACATATGCGACAGCGTCACCTTATGTTTTGTGACGCCATCGGATCCCCGTCATTAGGGTTTCATCTTGGCCACGTTAGTCTTGCAACGGCGTCACCTTGTGCTTGTGACACCGTCCTCTTCAGCTTTTGAGGCCGTCTGGATCAAATCTAGGCCGTCTGAGTTGCGACGGCCTCTCTTTTAAAGCCTGACACCGTCACTTGAAAATATGAAATTTGGCTTCTGTACCGTCACATACTCCGACGGCGTCGTAGTGCCATTAGAGCAGCTTGAGTGTCTCGATTCTTGACTTTGGCCATTTTCTTCAGCAGCTTGAGTGTCTCGATTCTTGACTTTGGCCATTTTCTTCGTATATCCGCGCCTTTTCGTCCAAATAAGTGCCATTACAGCAATTTGCCTTCAAGAGACCTAAAAAGTAAAAAGGAACGATATTAAGTAATAACGGATACAAAAGTGATCAAATAAGGGCTTAAACGACCCCTCAAAAAGGTACATTTTAAAACCTTATCAAATATCCCTACACTTGGTATTTGCTTGTCCTCAAGCAAATGTGCTTTTAGCCAATTAATTTATAAGTTAGGGGTCATGAAGCATTGGTTTAAAACAGTCCACAACACATATAAGCCCCGCAAAAGTCATAACAAGCACGGAAATTACATACTAGCACCTCACATGGGGTGTTTGGATACTCACATCTCTCTCGGGTGTATATGCAATATAACAAGTTGGAAATGGAAGATTAAACACTCATTAACCGGTCCTAGTACATAGATTACCATAGGCTTGAGAATAGATCAAACCTCCATCGCTTTGGCGTAAGCACCTAGGAAACACTATCAAAAGGTCTTTAATGGGTTGTAATGTTAGGCTTACGGTAGGGAAACAAAGGGTTTGGTGGGATAGGCTATTTAGTGGTGGCAAGTCAAAAATCTTTTTGTTACAAGCATATGAAGAATGGCGTTGCTAAGCCAAGACTCGACACTCTAGACTCTAGCTAACTGAAACAAACAAACATTAATTTAAAGGATAGATGTAGGATGGTAGCCCGTATGTTTTTTTTTTTTTTTTTCTATTTTTTTTTTCTTTTCTCTTTTTCTATTTTTTTTCGATTTTTTTTTTTTTCATACACTTTTACTCTACCATCCTCTAAGGTAACATCAAAATGATAGGGATTTATACTGCTTATACGCGACGCCGTCAGAGTATTTTGTGACGGCACAGAAGCCAAATTTCATATTTTCAAGTGACAGTGTCAGGCTTTAAAAGAGTAGGCCGTCGCAACTCAGACGGCCTAGTTTGATCCAGACGGCATCAGAAGCTGAAGAGGACGGCGTCACAAGCATAAGGTGACGCCGTCGCAAGACTAACGTGGCCAAGCCGAAACCCTAATGATGGTGATCCGACGGCGTCACAAAACATAAGGTGACGCCGTCGCATATGTAATCTTATATATAGAATCCGAATTTTTCAGTATTTGTGTGTAGTCTTTTGGAGTAAAAACCTAAACCGAACCAAGGCTGTCTTGTACAGTATTTTAGGGTTCCAAACCCTATCTTACATCAAGATAAGTGTTTTACTTCATTAATTCAATTGTGTCTTTGATTATTTGTGTGTATGCTTGCATGTTCTCCATGTCCGGCTAATTTACTTGTGTGTTTGCTTAGGGAATATGAAACTTAATTATTGAATATTGATTGGTTGTCTCTTATCTTAATTGTTAATGATCTAGTAATGCGATAGGTCATTCGTTGTGTACTTAATGCTTGATTAATCTTTGTGAACCTTAGGTTATAGCACCTAGAGCGGTTGTAAGCTAAACCATCCAAAGAGGCCTTAGAGTTAGAGTTTATACTCCCTAGTGGGTTTTGTAGACGAGACCCTTTGGTAAGTTCAAAGAGTTAGGGATAAACGCATACCCTACGACTTTAGACACACAACGCGATTAAGAATAAGGACGTGACAATTCAACCATCAATAGGAGATAATTAAGGAGTAATAAAACCTAAGTGAACACATCTTTAAACTATCATACGAGCACACAATAATTAGACATAGACTACATACACCTTAGATTAGATAATTAGATAAGTAGAGTAATCGGTAGCAACACCAACCCCCAAATCCAAACCCCGAGATTCGTACTTTTCCATTTCCTAAAAAAACATAAAAAAGATAAAAAATAATCTTCCTCAACCCCAACCTTAGCGTAGTAACTTCTCACTAGCATTCCTATTCCCCTAGAGAACGATATCAATACCCCTGGCTTACCCTAATACTATACTACAACGATTAGGTTCACTTCCTAGGGTGTTATAAAACTTGCTCAAAGAAAAGGAAGTTCCTTTGACCCCGAACGACGCATGTAGCGTTATCAAGTTTTTGGCACTGCTGCCGGGGAATAGAATAGCTAGTTAGTAGTCCACCTCGTTTAGGTTTCTTTGCTTTATTCCTATCAAGTAAATTTTTCTCATTTTTAGCTTTCTCGTAGTCTATCCCCCTTCTTCGTGACCTTTGTTCGTAACCCCATCACTTTTCTCCATGGAAGGTGATAACCAACCCCCATTCATCAACCTACCACCAAATGACCCGCCAAGAGCCCGTACTCTTGGTGAATACTCGAGACCAAGCCACCTAGTCTATAGGAACACCATTGAGCTTCCAGACCAAGCCCAAACTACGGCCCTGCAATCCGACACCATCCGGTTGGTTCAAAACGGATGTGCATTCCATGGACTTCGTTCCGAAGATCCAAATCAACATCTAAGGGATTTCCTTAAGATTGTCGATTCCATCGTCCTTGATGCTACTACTCGGGAGACCACGCGCCTGCGTCTCTTCCAATTCTCTCTACGAGACCAAGCTAGTAATTGGCTTGAGCGACTTCCCGCCGGCTCCATCTCAAGTTGGGATGATCTCACCTCTCGTTTCCTTGCTCAATTTTCCCACCGGGGAGAACCACTAAACTTAGGAATGACATCTTGATGTTCCAACAACGTCAAGGTGAATCTCTCTACGAAGCATGGACTCGATTCAAGGACTTACTTCATAAAGTCCCTCATCACGGCATTGATCTTTGGCTTCAAATCCAAATCTTTTATGATCATATCAACTTCCCCACCAAGCGATCCATTGACCAAGCGGCCGGTGGAAAACTTAGTGATCTCACCGCGGAAGAATCATGGGGTATAATAGAGGACCTTGCTCTCTATGACAGCAAAAGTTGGAATGACCCCCCGTGAGTTGCCCAAAACCATTAAAGCAATCTACTTGCCTCCCATTGACTCACAATCTTCCGACCGTAGGATGATCAAATTTGAACATCAAGTTAAATTCCTAATGAGTTCCTACGAAAACCCTAAGTCTTCACGCCATGTGAACAAGGTTTCTTCCTCGTGTGAGCTGTTTTATGATCCTCATAACACGCGCACTTGCACCCGATCCCCCGAACATGCTTCCGTTGACTACACATCCTCACGTATCAATGGAACAGGAGGAAGATTCCCTACAATACCCGGACCTAGGAATTTCAATGAAACTCGAGAAGCATGGAAGGGCAAGCCCGACTTCTATTGGGGACAAACCAAGGAATTCACTTCCAATGATTTTTCATGGCCCCCACCCCACTGTCCTAACCAACAAAACATCGAAGGGATGTTGCAAAACCTAGTTGCAACCCAAGAAGCCCAAAT
Source organism: Chrysanthemum seticuspe (assembly GCA_019973895.1). Taxonomy (NCBI): domain Eukaryota; kingdom Viridiplantae; phylum Streptophyta; class Magnoliopsida; order Asterales; family Asteraceae; genus Chrysanthemum; species Chrysanthemum seticuspe. Next base: position 177,856,194 of record BPTQ01000005.1, on the reverse strand, counting down.
AGCTAAGCTCTCGGACCGCTTTAACCAACAACAAGCCGAAATGGATAGGAAGATAGATAACCTTTTGAAAGCCATGACCAATAGTGATAGGAAGGTTAATGCTATCTCAACTCCCGAGCCTTCCGGTGTAGAGATTAAGGACCCAAGTAAGTTAGCTAAGCATGTCCAATTCGTCAATACCATCGCCTTAGTGAAACCTAATAGAACAAATGACGAAGAGGACCATACACGTGAGACTAATGAAACAACCTAGGAAGTAGATGAAGTAGACAATGACTATTTCAATAAGTTTCCTACGGAAGAAGAGCTATCTCGCCACCCTCACTTAGTACGTGACCTCCGTCACATGTATGTTAGGAAAAGCCCTAGAATCAAGTTTAGGAACCCTTGGAATCTTAACATATCATGTTGCATAGGACACCTTTTTGTGGCAAAGGCATACATTGATCGCAAATCCCCAATCAACATAATGACTAGCACCTACTATAATTGGGTAGTGAAGAAGCCTATTCCAACTAGGCAAGACCCCGATGATCCTAGTATTAGTTGCAATTTTCTTGGTAGAGTTAAGGGATTGCCCGTTTATGTAGGTAGTTTCACGTTTCCTACGGACTTCATAATTGTGGATGATATTAGCACGGCCATAGATCCTAGCTTGTCCCACGTTATTCTAGGAAAACCTTTCATAGAAAACACCAGGATGACTTATGATCCTTCATTAGGAATAGTGCGATTCAAGGATGAGAACGACGACATAGCTTACCAAATGCCGTTCAAGATTGAGAAGTTTTCATCACTTTCTAATGATGAAAAGGAACTCAAACTGTCAGTCTATTATAGGAATGAGGAAGATAAAGAAAAAGGAGTAGATTATGTTATGGCTAAGATTTTCGGATTCTATAAGGATTGCTTGAACCTAGGACCGAAATATAGGACCGAGTGGGGAGAGGACGAACTCTTAGAGAGGTGCATCATAGGGCACTTCTACAACATGGAATCCCCCAATAGAGACCGTCATGAGAAAGGAGATGGCGGTAATGAAGTCACGTGAGGGTACGACTACGAGTCTAGCTACAAGACTCTTAAATAAAGAAAAGCGCTTTGTGGGAGGCAACCCATGCTTAATTGTTTGCTTGTTAGTGTCGTATATCTTTTATTAATTGTTTATTCTCATGTTTAAATTTGTAAAAATGCTTTATTTTGTTTTAACCTCGTCTTAATTGCATATAAAGGTATTTTACATAAAGGATAAGTGTAGGGAGGATTACACACGTTTTCAAAAGAAACGTAAACATGAGAATAACAATTCATTAAAAGATATATATGTGTGTTTGTTCGAGTCAAATGCTTGTATCGAGTCATAATGGATGTTTTGCAGAAATTTTTCAAGATTCTAAAGATATAAACTTTCCAGAATTTTTTTCCAGAAAATCGCAGACCAGTTTTTGTCAAGATAACCTGACGGCGTCAGGATTGCAACCTGACGGCGTCAGGAAGGAGTAAAAACAACAAATTACTTTTTTCTCGTTTTCTGAGCTACTTATAAATTTTTGGAATTTTCCAGGTCTTAATTTTCCAGAAATTCTGTAAACGTCCATTCCACAAGAATTATATCTTAGTTTAGTAGAGTCTTATATATATTATTACCGCCGATTTTACGCGAAGGTTTCGTTTGTTTTTCTTCAAATGTGCAGGTTTTATTTATCAAGAAGAAGAAACAAAAGATTGGAAGGAGCTTTTCACGCACACATTCTTCTTGGAAAGGATTTAACCACCACTTTACACGGATCCTACCGAGCTAATCAGGGGAGTATTAGTTTCTTTCGTTTTTCATTACCTTCTATTATCATAACTTTGATACTTTCGGGGAACATTGGGGATAATGTTCAGTTTAAGTGTAGGGAGGAAAAATAAAACGGGAACTTTGAAACTATGCTTATCCTTGATTATTTGCTTTGTCCAATTGTATTTGTGTAATAAACCATGAGAAAATTTCGGTTAGGGTAATTTTGGCACCAAATTTAAAATTTTTCATGACATATAGGAGTGGGCCATTAGTCTTAACAAAAGCGTCTCACGGATAGGAAGTTGCATGACTAGCACAAAAACCCTTTACCACCTAAATTCCACCCAAAATGTGAGGATCGCCCTTAGATTAGTAGGAATTAAAAGCATTCATCTTCAATGCTTAGAGTGTGAACCGGTAGTATATTAGATTCTAGAACTTGTTTTGTGATGCATTCCCAGATCGCTAGTAAGACTACACTTGTGTAGTTAGGAATATATAAATGATAAGAGGCATTAGGATAACCCTTGTTTGATACCCGTAATATAATTACTTCTTCCACATCGGTTGAGTAATTCCCCCACACCCTTTGCGTTGTACTCATCTTTAGTACACGATACCCCTAGTTAACCCCTCAGAGCCTATCCTTTTCGCGGTTCTCGTGATGTTTCGGTATTTCCGGAATATCAATGAAGAGCATTGTTTACACCCCACCCAAAATATACACCCAAATCACCTTAGCCTACCCTGTATGCACTCACTTTTAGTGCATTATTGTTATCACCCTAAACCCTTAGTTCAATTATCTAGTTGCTTGCATGAGTTGCTAAGTCGAGTCATATCCTTTGTACACAGTTTTGGGACGATTGGGACTCATGGGAAAAAGTTAAAGTTTATAAAATGATTGGAAGGGAACGTTAAATTCTCTAATTTGCGTAATAACATACCCCAAGTGTTTTGATCTTTTCAATTCGGGTCAAATTAGTGTTAGAGTAATAAAAACTCAAGTGTAGGGATGTGCCTATAAATCCCTATCATTTTGATGTTACCTTAGAGGATAGTAGAATAAAAGTGTATGGAAACAAAAAACATACGGGCTACCATCCTACATCTATCCTTTAAATTTATGTTTGTTTGTTTCAGTTAGCTAGAGTCTAGAATGTCGAGTCTTGGCTTAGCAATGCCATTCTTCGTATACTTGTAACAAAAAGATTTTTCACTTGCCACCACTAAATAGCCTATCCCACCAAACCCTTTGTTTCCCTACCGTAAGCCTAGCATTACAACCCTTTAAAGACCTCTTTGATACTCTTTCCTAGGTGCTTACGCCAAAGCGATGGAGGTTTGATCTATTCTCAAGACTATGGTAATCTATGTACTAGGACCGGTTAATGAGTGTTTAATCTTCCATTTCCAACTTGTTATATTGCATTTACACCCGAGAGAGATGTGAGTATCCAAACACCCCATGTGAGGTGCTAGTATGTAATTTCCGTGCTTGTTATGACTTTTGCGGGGCTTATATGTGTTGTGGACTATTTTAAACCAATGCTTCATGACCCCTAACTTATAAATTAATTGGCTAAAAACACATTTACTTGGTACCTTTTTGAGGGGTCGTTTAAGCCCTTATTTGTTTAAAGGGGGGCGGGGTGTATATGGTAGCCCGTATTATTTAATGGGTAAATTTGGTGCCAAAATTACCCTAACCGACATTTTCTCATGGTTTATTACACAAATACAATTGGACAAAGCAAATAATCAAGGATAAGCATAGTTTCAAAGTTCCTGTTTTATTTTCCCTCCCTACACTTAAACTGAACATTATCCCCAATGTTCCCCGAAAGTATCAAAGTTATGATAATAGAAGGTAATGAAAAATGAAAGAAACTAATAATCCCCTGATTAGCTCGGTAGGATCTGTAACGCCCCGACCCGACAAGGGTAAAGGAATCACAAGTAATGGTGTCATATCAAAGCAAACATAAATATCCAAATGAAATCTTAGCATAAATACTGAAATAATTCAAGTCAAAATGACTTCAATACATAGGTCCCAGCGAAAAAAATAAACTCCAAATAAAATATCTGAAATATAAATTCTTAAATGGCATCATAAGATCAAAGCTAAATATCTCTAAGGTAAGTCCACTCAGCACTCATCCCAAAGCAAAACCCAGCTCCAATGCTTAGATACCTGCCGCGGAAGAAAAGAAATGCGGCTGAGCTTCAAAAGCCCAGTGAACATATATACAAGCAAAACGAAATACGAAACGAAAACGAATACGAAATAAAGTGAAAGAAAGATAGTAAAATCATAATCATTTCAAAATATAAATCAGAATAATAGAATAAGTTTTATAGTTAACTACCTCGAGCCCAGACACACATATCATATCATAATCATATTCATATTCACACAAGGCAACATTTGTAGGGGAGACCTACCAGAGTTATGAAGGACGTGCATGCACGCAGCATCAATCATCAGATAACATATAGCATATAACATATAACACATAACAGATAACAGATCTAGGATGCACCCATACGCCCCACAAACATATAATGGTAATATAATATAACTTGAGCTCATAACAAATAACAAATAAGGGACGTGGCAGAACTTCATTCTACTGCCCTAGAGTCATGTCAGAAGTGCATTACTGACACGGACATGGAACCCCCATGACTAGTTAATATTTGGCTCGGGTGTCAAACTATCTTAGGTCGAATCAGAATGTCAAAACTGACACAGATCATACTTTATCAAAGATTTAATCATGTTTTCAAAATCAAAGTTTTTATATCATATAGTTCAAAATCAGATGTTTTATAATCCAAAAATCAAAGTTCAGATAAGCAATAGCTCAAACAAACAAAATGGGGTTCATAGCAAAGGCTTAGGAAATCCTAATATAAAAGCTAACGAAAAGAAAACGTTATAAGGAACCTTTACTGAAAAGGTCAGAATATCTGTACCTTATTCCAAAGCAAATGATCGAAAAGCAGAAACACGGAAAGCAAAGGATTACTCCTTCTTCACAGAACCTATACACATTAACGGTCGTACATGTTATTTATAATTCCATAATTGTCGAAATGATCTTTTAATATTTGGTGTTCATACTTAGTATATTTAATGATCTTAATACTTTAGGGTTTTAGGATTAAATGAGACTTAAGTATTTTATAAACAATATCGTAGATTAAGGTTCATTATGTCATTTATTAAAGTTTAGGGTTAAATGTGAAAATCGTTTAAACGTCATAACTCACACATGAAATAACGAATTAACACACACTTAGTTTCAAACCCTAATCGACTCTCATTATGTTCTAGGGTTTTCTCATTCTTTTAATATCATATCCACGTGCATTTACTTCATATGTTACGTCATTACATGACTCATTACTCTTGTTATTTACTCAACACGTTCATGTCTTAATCATATGTTACTCATATATATGTTATACGTCAACTTTTATACCCATGCACTATAGCTTCGTATAGATATGACCACGTACTACGTTTACATATCCAGAAACTCACTTGACTTATAAAACACATGCATGATACACAAACCATTTAGGGTTCGGTTCATATTTCAAACTAGGGTTTAGGTTTACATGATCTTTACTCGTTTAATACATGTTCAAAACTTATATATGGTTCGGTTTATATATATAGGGTTCGGCTAATAGGTTTTACGCAAACACTAGCTCACCTACGTACTTTACATATTCAATTTGTCATGTTTTTACCTTGGCCGAATTATATTACATATGGTTCGGTCCTATGTGGCTCGACTTATTTAATACCCGATTCACAAAACACATTACAATACATGTTCTCTAAATTATATAAGATCTGATTCATATATTACGTATTACATAACAAGCTCTTTAATAATTATAAGGTTCAAGTCATTACGATTTGCCTTGTTTGGTTTCATATGGTTCGGCCATAAAAAGAAAAACACAACTCGACTAGAACAAAACAAATCGCAACATATTAACGTAAGGTGTAACGAAAGAAGACGAGAAAACATTGTTATACCTTAGCTTGCTTGAACACAAGGTCTCGACACCAAAGACTTAGGTTCGGCCGAATGGAGCAAAGAAAAGAAAAGAGAGAGGCAACAAAACTAGGGTTTCAATTTCATGTAAATGTAGTGTATATATAGCTAGTCATTTTCGGTTTGGGCTTTTGAGGGGGTTGGGTTTCGGCTTGGGTCCAACCGAACACAAAACAAACACACGCCCTTGGGCTCTCGGCTCTTGATCCAAACGAAACAATGCAAACGCGGCCCAACATATTTGCGAAACGTTTAAATCTTTCGTCGTACCAAAATCGATCACGTACACACATTCGTTAAGTTTTAATTATTCGTAAGTTTAGTTTTAATTTCGTTAAATGATTATAAACGTATTTTACGTATTTTATAACTTTTCGATTCCAAGGGTATTTTAGTCTTTAATCATGTTTTAGATTTTCAGGTTTTACAATTCTTCCCCTCTAAAGAAAAATTTTCGTCCTCGAAAATTGAAATGAAACGAAACGAAAACGAAATGAGAACATACCAAATTATTCAAAGAAATGAGGATAACTAGCTCGCATCGACTCCTCGGTTTCCCAAGTAGCCTCACGCTCCGGATGATTTTTCCAAAGAATCTTAACGAACGAAATGACTTTATTTCTCATGACTCTTTCTTGCCTTTCTAGAATAGCTTTCGGTTCTTCAGATAAGGACATATCGGATTGAATTTGATCAAACGGATAAGAAGCAACGTGTAACGGATGATAGTTGTATCCCCTTAGGAGTGATACATGGAAAACGTCATGAACATGCGATAACTGAGGCGGAAGTGCTAATCGATACGAAACTTCTCCTATACGTCCCAGAATTTCAAACGGACCGATGAATCGAGGACTGAGCTTGCCCTTGATTCCGAAACGTTTCACAACTCTAAACGGCGAAACTTTCAAAAATACACGATCTCCAACCCGAAATTCTAAATCACGACGATGCTTGTCGGCATAACTTTTCTGACGAGACCTAGCTTCCTTCAGCTTTTCTCTAGCAACAGCTACTTTCTCATTAGTGATCTCAATCATTTTCCGGACCTTCAATTTAGCATTCACCTACTTCATCCCAACAAGTAGGTGCTCTACATTTCCTCCCATAAAGAAGTTCAAACGGTGCTGCCTAAATGCTAGCATGCCAACTGTTGTTGTGTGCAAACTCTACTAAACACAAATATTCATCCCAGCTGCCCGTCCATTCTAAAGCACAAGCCCTTAGCATGTCCTCTAAGGTCTGAATAGTCCTCTCTGGCTGACCATCTGTTTGAGGATGAAATGCCGTACTAAAATTAAGTCGAGTACCCCAAGCTTTTTGCAAACCTTTCCAGAAACGAGAAGTAAAACGCGGATCTCTGTCGGACACAATAGATGCCAGAGTACCATGAAGTCTAACTATCTCTTGCTGAAAAATTTCCGCCAATTTACCAATACCATAATCCTTTCTGATTGGTAAGAAATGAGCAGATTTGGTTAGTCGATCAACAACTACCCAAATCGCATCATGCTTCTTCAGAGTAAGAGGTAGTCCAGTCACAAAATCCATAGATATCTTATCCCACTTCCATGTTGGAATGTCCAATGGTTGCAACAGTCCACTAGCCCTTTGATGTTCAATCTTAACCTGCTGACAAATCATACATTTCGACACAAACGTCGCCACATCTTGCTTCATGCCATTCCACCAGAAGTACTGCTTCAAATCCCTATACATCTTGGTAGAACCAGGATGGATAGTGAAAGGATAACTATGAGCTTCAGTCATAACTTTCTCACGAAGTACCGGATCATTGGGAACACAAAGCCTATCTTCATACCATATAATTCCGTCATTATCAACCTTAAACTCTGTCTGCTTACCTTCTTCAACATTTTGCGCCACAGCCCACAGCTCACCATCATCTTTCTAAGCTTCTTTAATTTGCATTATAAGGTTCGACTCCACCTTCATACTAGCCCAGTATCCATCAAAACCTCGTACGCATAGCTCAACATCCAAACTCTCTAAGTCACGAAAAATCCTAGGTTCAATCTCAATACTTGCAAGAATGCCTAATTTCCGGCTAAGTGCGTCATCAACTACATTAGCCTTACCTGGATGGTACTGAATGTTGGTGTCATAATCCTTAAGAAGTTCTAACCATCTTCTTTGTCTCATGTTAAGTTCCTTCTGAGTGAAAATATACTTGAGACTCTTATGATCAGTGAATATATCACACGCCTCTCCATACAAGTAATGTCTCCAGATCTTCAACGCGAACACCACTGCAGCTAACTCAAGGTCATGAGTTGGGTAATTCTCTTCATAAGGTTTTAGCTGCCTTGAAGCATAAGCTATTACCTTTCCATGTTGCATCAAAACATAGCCCAATCCTTTCTTAGATGCATCATTTTAAATTTGAAATCCTCCAGAACCAGATGGAAGAGTCAAAAAAGGAGCGGACACCAATCTCCGTTTCAACTCTTCAAAACTCTTCTCTCGTTCATCCGTCCATACAAACTTTTCACCTTTTCTCATCAGTTGGGTTAGGGGTAGAGCTAAGCGAGAGAAACCTTCAACAAAACGTCAGTAGTAACCAGCAAGTCCTAGAAAACTCCTGACCTCAGTCACTGTCGTAGGTCTCGGCCATTTGGTGATAGCCTCAACTTTAGACGGATCCATGGTGATACCATCAGCAGATACAATATGACCAAGGAAAGCGACTTGTCTTAACCAAAACTCGCACTTCAAAAATTTGGCGTACAACTTCTTCTTCCTCAAAATCTCCAAAACTATCCGGAGATGTTCTTCATGCTCTTCTTCAGACTTGGAGTAAACTAAAATGTCGTCGATGAAAACGATAACGAATTTATCGAGGAACTCATGGAAAACACGATTCATTAGATCCATAAACACAGCAGACGCATTTGTCAAACCAAAAGGCATAACGAGGAATTCATAATGACCATATCTGGTACGAAACGCGGTCTTAGGAACATCTTGCTCCTTCACACGTAGCTGATGATAACCAGATCTCATATCAATCTTCGAAAAGAACTTAGCTCCTTGCAGTTGATCAAACAAATCATCTATACGCGGAAGAGGATATCGGTTACGAATAGTAATATGGTTGAGTTCACGGTAGTCAATACATAGACGCATGCTTCCATCCTTCTTCTTCACAAATAAAACAGGTGCACCCCATGGAGAAACACTGGGTCGAATAAATCCATTTTCTATCATCTCTTGCAGTTGTTCCTTCAACTCCTTCAGTTCTACAGGTGCCATGCGATACGGAGCCTTCGAAATCGGTTCAGCACCAGGAATTAACTCAATGCTAAACTCAACTTCTCTAGCTGGGGGAAGACCAGGGAGTTCATCGGGAAAAACATCGGTGAATTCGCAAACAACAGAAAGATTTTCAATGTTAGGACTCTCCAAAGATGTGTCCTTAACAGATGCCAGAAAACCTTGGCACCCATGAGCAATCATGGTCCGTGCCTTCATAGCGGAAATGAGCTTAACAGATTTGAGAGGTTGAGAACCATGATAAACGAATTCAGGATGTTTTACGTCTCCAAAGATCACTGTTCTAGCATAGCAGTCAATTGAAGCTCTATGATAAGCCAACCAATCCATGCCTAGAATGATATCAAAGTCGACCATATCGAGAGGATACAGATTTGCAAAGCAAATACGATCATCAAAACGAAGAGGACACTTAACGTATTTATGATCAATGATCATGTGGTTTTTCATAGGCGTAGAAATCGATAAGTGATTTGTTAATGGTTTGGGCTTCATATTAAGTTTCTTAGCAAATGTGACATATATAATGGAGTGTGTGGCACCGATATCAAATAAAACGAAGACAGAATAATCATCAATGAAAAGAGTGCCCGTAATGGTACCTGAAGTGCGCTCCGCCTGATTCCGAGTAGTAGCATAAACACGTCCAGTAGTAGTTGGCGGCTTGATGTAGTTTCCAGGAATCACCGGATTCTTCTTAGGGAAATCCTTGATCTTGTGAGCAGTAGAACCACAAGAGAAACATCCACCAGTGGCCTTGAAACACTGTCCTGGATGAGCCTTTCCAGAAGTAGTACAGATAGGTGGGGGAGGCAAAACCTCAGCTGTCCTTTGCTGACCAGAAGATCCTGAAGCACGACCCTGATTTGATCCTCGAGCTGACTGATCCTTGTTGTAACGCTGGTTATTGTTACCTTGGTTCTGACGATCATTTCCATTCTTACCAGCATTTCTATTATCTTGACTCCTCGCCTCAGGGCGCCCAGAGTCAACATTCCTTCCTGACTGACCCCGCTGATCATAACTCCTATCCACTTGACCCCTCGAATCATAACTCCTGCCAGAATTTCCCCTATAATCATTGCCTTGAGTCCTACCTTGAATCCGATCACCATCGCGATTACGCTTGTTGGAACCCGAAACCTCATGAAAGATCTCAATGTTACGAGCTGCGTCATTGCACGCCGACACATTCTCATACTCAATATTAAGCAGTCGGTCCAACACCCACTTCTTCAGTCCCCACTTGAAGTGCTTAGCTTGACGCCTACCATCTCCAGCAATCGTTCCCACAAAACTTACCAGCCTCATAAACCTACTCATGTACTCATTGGAATTCTCATGATCAAGCTGGTAGATTGCCTGATAATCCCTCTCATACCTTTGCTGCTCAGCATCAGGGAAGTAACGGTTATAGAAGATAGTCCGAAACTCAGTCCAGGTACAAGTAATAGCAAAAGCATCTCCTCCTCTTGCTTGTTTGAGTGCCTTCCACCAATTCAAAGCATCACCTTCCAATTTAAAGGCAGCCAAACGAGTCTTAAACTCGTCTCCACAACCCAGTACTTCAAACAGCTTCTCAATATGAGTGATCCAGTCCTCGGCCTCAGTGGGAGTAGCAGCAGTGCTAAACGAAAGAGGCTTGAGCTTACCGAAACGCTCGAGCCAAGTGTGAATGCTGACGGGTTGATTTCCTCCACCACTACCCGAAGCACCAGTCTGATTACGAATGTTGTTGATCACCTGTTCCATCATCTCAGGTGTAGTAAGACCAGGGAAAAGAGTGTTGAGGGCATTAGCAATCGCAACATCAATGTTAGTGGCATCATCGTCTCCATCCACGCTACCGGTAGTACGAGTTCGAACCATCTGAACGATATTCAAACGATTAGCAAAATGAACAAAGGTGAGATACGAAATGGAAGTACGCAGAAGGAATCCTAAAGTCTACCCAAATCCTCACAGGTCATAGCCTAAGCTCTAAGGGTCTCAAACCTAGGCTCCATATGTCACAGGTCCTGACTACAAGTCGTAAAAATGGGCTCTGATGCCATAAATTGTAACGCCCCGACCCGACAAGGGTAAAGGAATCACAAGTAATGGTGTCATATCAAAGCAAACATAAATATCCAAAAGAAATCTTAGCATAAATACTGAAATAATTCAAGTCAAAATGACTTCAATACATAGGTCCCAGCGAAAAAAATAAACTCCAAATAAAATATCTGAAATATAAAGTCTTAAATGGCATCATAAGATCAAAGCTAAATATCGCTAAGGTAAGTCCACTCAGCACTCATCCCAAAGCAAAACCCAGCTCCAATGCTTAGATACCTGCCGCGGAAGAAAAGAAATGCGTCTGAGCTTCAAAAGCCCAGTGAACAGATATACAAGCAAAACGAAATACGAAACGAAAACGAATACGAAATAAAGTGAAAGAAAGATAGTAAAATTATAATCATTTCAAAATATAAATCAGAATAATAGAATAAGTTTTATAGTTAACTACCTCGAGCCCAGACACACATATCATATCATAATCATATTCATATTCACACAAGGCAACATTTGTAGGGGAGACCTACCAGAGTTATGAAGGACGTGCATGCATGCAGTATCAATCATCAGATAACATATAGCATATAACATATAACACATAACAGATAACAGATCTAGGATGCACCCATACGCCCCACAAACATATAATGGTAATATAATATAACTTGAGCTCGTAACAGATAACAGATAAGGGACATGGCAGAACTTCACTCTACTGCCCTAGAGTCATGTCAGAAGTGCATTACTGACACGGACATGGAACCCCCATGACTAGTTAATATTTGGCTCGGGTGTCAAACTATCTTAGGTCGAATCAGAATGTCAAAACTGACACAGATCATACTTTATCAAAGATTTAATCATGTTTTCAAAATCAAAGTTTTTATATCATATAGTTCAAAATCAGATGTTTTATAATCCAAAAATCAAAGTTCAGATAAGCAATAGCTCAAACAAACAAAATGGGGTTCATAGCAAAGGCTTAGGAAATCCTAATATAAAAGCTAACGAAAAGAAAACGTTATAAGGAACCTTTACTGAAAAGGTCAGAATATCTGTACCTTATTCCAAAGCAAATGATCGAAAAGCAGAAACACGGAAAGCAAAGGATTACTCCTTCTTCACAGAACCTATAAACATTAACGGTCGTACATGTTATTTATGATTCCATAATTGTCGAAATGATCTTTTAATATTTGGTGTTCATACTTAGTATATTTAATGATCTTAATACTTTAGGGTTTTAGGATTAAATGAGACTTAAGTGTTTTATAAACAATATCGTAGATTAAGGTTCATTATGTCATTTATTAAAGTTTAGGGTTAAATGTGAAAATCGTTTAAACGTCATAACTCACACATGAAATAACGAATTAACACACACTTAGTTTCAAACCCTAATCGACTCTCATTATGTTCTAGGGTTTTCTCATTCTTTTAATATCATATCCACGTGCATTTACTTCATATGTTACGTCATTACATGACTCATTACTCTTGTTATTTACTCAACACGTTCATGTCTTAATCATATGTTACTCATATATATGTTATACGGCAACTTTTATACCCATGCACTATAGCTTCGTATAGATATGACCACGTACTACGTTTACATATCCACAAACTCACTTGACTTATAAAACACATGCATGATACACAAACCATTTAGGGTTCGGTTCATATTTCAAACTAGGGTTTAGGTTTACATGATCTTTACTCGTTTAATACATGTTCAAAACTTATATATGGTTCGGTTTATATATATAGGGTTCGGCTAATAGGTTTTACGCAAACACTAGCTCACCTACGTACTTTACATATTCAAGTTGTCATGTTTTTACCTTGGCCGAATTATATTACATATGGTTCGGTCCTTTGTGGCTCGACTTATTTAATACCCGATTCACAAAACACATTACAATACATGTTCTCTAAATTATATAAGATCCGATTCATATATTACGTATTACATAACAAGCTCTTTAATAATTATAAGGTTCAAGTCATTACGGTTTGCCTTGTTTGGTTTCATATGGTTCGGCCATAAAAAGAAAAACACAACTCGACTAGAACAAAACAAATCGCAACATATTAACGTAAGGTGTAACGAAAGAAGACGAGAAAACATTGTTATACCTTAGCTTGCTTGAACACAAGGTCTCGACACCAAAGACTTAGGTTCGGCCGAATGGAGCAAAGAAAAGAAAAGAGAGAGGCAACAAAACTAGGGTTTCAATTTCAGGTAAATGTAGTGTATATATAGCTAGTCATTTTCGTTTTGGGCTTTTGAGGGGGTTGGGTTTCGGCTTGGGTCCAACCGAACATAAAACAAACACACGCCCTTGGGCTCTCGGCTCTTGATCCAAACGAAACAATGCAAACGCGGCCCAACATATTAGCGAAACGTTTAAATCTTTCGTCGTACCAAAATCGATCACGTACACACATTCGTTAAGTTTTAATTATTCGTAAGTTTAGTTTTAATTTCGTTAAATGATTATAAACGTATTTTCCGTATTTTATAACTTTTCGATTCCAAGGGTATTTTAGTCTTTAATCATGTTTTAGATTTTCAGGTTTTACAGGATCCGTGTGAAGTGGTGGTTAAATCCTTTCCAAGAAGAATGTGTGCGTGAAAAGCTCCTTCCAATCTTTTGTTTCTTCTTTTTGATAAATAAAACCTGGACATTTGAAGAAAACAAACGAAACCTTCGCGTAAAATCGGTGGTAATAATATATATACTAAACTAAGATATAATGCTTGTGGAATGGACGTTTACAGAATTTCTGGAAAATTAAGACCTGGAAAATTCCAAAAATTTATAAGTAGCTCAGAAAACGAGAAAAAAGTAATCTGTTGTTTTTACTCCTTCCTGACGCCGTCAGGTTGCAATCCTGATGCCGTCAGGTTATCCTGACAAAAACTGGTCTGCGATTTTCTGAAGAAAAAAAATTCTGGAAAGTTTATATCTTTAGAATCTGGAAACATTTCTGCAAAACATCCATTATGACTCGATACAAGCATTTGACTCGTACAAACACACATATATATCTTTTAATGAATTGTTATTCTCATGTTTACGTTTCTTTAGAAAACGTGTGTAATCCTCCCTACACTTATCCTTTATGTAAAATAGCTTTATGTGCAATTAAGACGAGGTTAAAAACAAAATAAAGCATTTTTACAAATTTAAACATGAGAATAAACAATTAATAAAAGATATACAACACTAACAAGCAAACAATTAAGCATGGGTTGCCTCCCACGAAGCGCTTTTCTTTATTTAAGAGTCTTGTAGCTAGACTCGTAGTCGTGCCCTCACGTGACTTCATTACCGCCATGTCCTTCCTTCGCTTTCCCTTCGTCGAAAGGGTGTAGACGTTGTATGCTTACCGTGGATTCCTTGCCAACGTCGTCCATTATGGTGACGGTTTTATCCTTTAGATTGGTTTCCTTCACTATGAAAGGCCCAAACCATCTTGGTTTGTTTCTACCTCGTAATGCCTATAGCCGTGATTTGTACAAAAGTACTTTTTCTACCTTTAGAAATTCCTTAGGGTTCCTTTGTGCCTTTGGTATCGAAGTGGGATTATTTCCTAACTTCTTATCGGTTTTCCACAACGTTGCATACAATCCTTGAACCATAAAGTCCCTAAGCCCCTTTTCCCAATCATTCATTTTCTTCTTAACAATATTGCCAGGGGCTTGTGGATTTCCACCTGTAATCATCTCCATGATCTTAGGAGGATACCTTGGAATGATGGGTATCCTAGCGTACCCTTTCCCGCTTTTAAGTACCATGATGCCCTCTCCGCATTTGATGGTTTCCTTGGCGGTGGCCAGAAATGGTGTCCCAAGAATGAGTGGCACATTTTTATCTTCCTCAACATCAATGATCACGAAATCCACCGGATAAACAATATTATCCACCTCTATTAGAACATCCACCGCGATTCCTATGGGGTAGACATAGGTGTGATTAGCTAAGGAAAGTCTAAGATCGGTCTTGGCTGGTTTCTCCTTAGTTAACTTATTATAGATTGATAATGGCATTATGTTCACATCAGTACCTTGATCAGCTAAGGCATTTATGTCAATATCACCTATGCTACAAGGTATCACGAAGTTCCCTGTGGTGTCTCGTTTTTTTGTTAATGGTTTTTTTAGAACCAACTCATACAGAGGTCCCATAGGTAAGGCGTCATACTCTTCTTCTGTCATTTTTCCTTCAAGGGCTTCCCTAAGAACCTCCTTGTACCTAAAGTTGTTTACTTGGTTTGCAATGGTCTTTCTGTTAATTTCGTGCTTAAGGTAGTACTCAATGGTCTCAGGCTTATCATTAGGTTCCGCCTCCTTCCTCTTGCTATCCTCAGTTTTCCTCACCTCAACCTTTCCATCCTCAGGCATAATGGAAATGGCATTAACAAACGAAGTGGGAGGACAATCGTTGCTTCTTACTAGTACCTTTTCGGGAACTTTTGTTTTGGTAAATTCTTTTGCCAAGTTCATCATTTCCGTCATTTTTGCTTGCATTTCCTCTCTCTGCCTATAAACCTCCTCTTCAAATTTGGCTAATCTCTCTCTATGAGCTGTCATGTACTCCCTCATTTGTTCCTTAAAGCTTGATGAGAGTGGTATTGGGGAAGTAGAACGGAAGCGCCTTTCAAAATTGGGGTTTTGCTCACGACTTGGGGATTCTGAAAAAGGTGTTGGGTGGTTGGTGGAAATGGCGGAATTAACTGCTTCTCGAGGAATGTGTATGGGAGCCCTTTTATGCCTTTCCATGAGATAATCAATCCCTCTCTCAATAGCACTCATTTGCTCTTCGGTGATGTTGGACGATTCAAGAGAAGTTGATATGGCATTAACCATGTTAACAGGGGTTTCAGGAGATTCATTCCAATCTTCGTAGCTTTGATCAGCAAGTTCTTCTATAATTTCCCAAGATTTCTCTGCATTAAAGTCGCTGAGCCTCCCACCGGCGGCTTGATCAATAGATCGTCGAGTGATGAAATCAACATGGTCATAGAAGATTTGGATTTGAAGCCAAAGATCAATGCCATGATGGGGGAGTTTAGGGATTAGGTCCTTGAATCGAGTCCATGATTTGTAGAGAGATTCGCCTTGATGTTTTTGAAACGTTAAGATATCTCGCCTAAGTTTAGTGGTCCTCCCCGGTAGGAAAAATTGAACAAGGAAGCGAGAGGTGAGATCATCCCAACTTGAGATGGAGCCGGCGGGAAGTCGCTCAAGCCAATTAATAGCTTGGTCCCATAGAGAGAATTGGAAGAGACGCAGGAGCGTAGTCTCCCGAGTAGTAGCATCAAGGTCGATGGAATCGACAATCTTAAGGAAATCCCTTAGATGCTGATTTGGATATTCGGAACGAAGTCCATGGAATGCACATCCGTTTTGCACCAACCGGATGGTGTCGGATCGCAGGGCCATAGTTTGGGCTTGGTCGGGAAGCTCAATGGTGTTCCTATAGCCCAGGTGGCTTGGTCTCGAGTATTCACCAAGAGTACGGGCTCTTGGCGGGTCATTTGGTGGTAGGTTGACGAATGGTGTTTGGTTATCACCTTCCATGATGAAAAGTGATGGGATTACGAACAAAGGTCACGAAGAAGGGGATAGACTATGAGAAAGCTAAAAATGAGAAAATTGTACTTGATAGGAATCAAGCAAAGAAACCTAAACGAGGTGGACTACTAACTAGCTATTCTATTCCCCGGCAGCGGCGCCAAAAACTTGATAACGTTACACGCGTCGTTCGGGGTCAAAGGAACTTCCTTTTCTTCGAGCAAGTTTTATAACACCCTAGGCAGTGAACCTAATCGTTGTAGTGTAGTATTAGGGTAAGCCACGGGTATTGATATCGTTCTCTAGGGGAATACGAATGCTAGTGAGAAGTTACTACGCTAACGTTGGTGTTGAGGAAGATTATTTTTTTTTAGGAAATGGAAAAGTACGAATCTCGGGGTTTGGATTTGGGGGTTGGTATTGCTACCGATTACTCTACTTATCTAATTATCTAATCTAAGGTGTATGTAGTCTATTTCTAATTATTGTGTGCTCGTATGATAGTTTAAAGATGTGTTCACTTAGGTTTTATTACTCCTTAATTATCTCCTATTGATGGTTGAATTGCCACGTCCTTATTCTTAATCGCGTTGTGTGTCTAAAGTCGTAGGGTATGCGTTTATCCCTAACTCTTAGAACTTACCAAAAGGTCTCGTCTACAAAGCCCACTAAGGAGTATAAACTCTAACTCTAAGGCCTCTTTGGATGGTTTAGCTTACAACCGCTCTAGGTGCTATAACATAAGGTTCACAAAGATTAATCAAGCATTAAGTACACAACGAATGACCTATCGCATTACTAGATCATTAACAATTAAGATAAGAGACAACCAATCAATATTCAATAATTAAGTTTCATATTCCCTAAGCAAACACACAAGTAAATTAGCCGGACATGGAGAACATGCAAGCATACACACAAATAATCAAAGACATAATTGAATTAATGAAGTAAAACACTTATCTTGATGTAAGATAGGGTTTGGAACCCTAAAATACTGTACAAGACAGCCTTGGTTCGGTTTAGGTTTTCATTCCAAAAGACTACACACTAATACTGAAAAATTCGGATTCTATATATAAGATAACATATGCGATGGCGTCACCTTATGTTTTGTGACGCCGTCGGATCGCCGTCATTAGGATTTCGTCTTGGCCACGTTAGTCTTGCGATGGCGTCACCTTGTGCTTGTGACGCCGTCCTCTTCAGCTTCTGACGCCGTCTGGATCAAATCTAGGCCGTCTGAGTTGCGACAGCCTACTCTTTTAAAGCCTGACACCGTCACTTGAAAATATGAAATTTGGCTTCTGTACCGTCACAAAATACTCCGACGGCGTCGCGTATAAGCAGTGACGCCGTCACCTTGTCTTTCAGCAGCTTGAGTGTCTCGATTCTTGACTTTGGCCATTTTCTCCGTATATCCGCGCCTTTTCGTCCAAATAAGTGCCATTACAGCAATTTGCCTTCAAGAGACCTAAAAAGTAAAACGGAACGATATTAAGTAATAACGGATACAAAAGTGATCAAATAAGGGCTTAAACGACCCCTCAAAAAGGTACATTTTAAAACCTTATCACTTGGCTAATGTTATGTTTTCATACTTGAACATTGGAGTTTAAAGTCTCAAAATCTTATCCTTATCAGTTAAAATGTTTTTCAAAAGCAAGTCACAATTCTCCTCCAAATTTTTCAAAATTAATTTAAATCAATAGAGATCACAAATCTCAATGGATTTGAAAATTGTGATCGGGGGAGAATTTGTGATTTAAATTGGATTTAAACTGATAATTCGATAAATGTTTTTGTAATTGATTAGCAAGATCTCCTCCCTACATATGCCAAATGATTTCAAAATTTTCCAAGCATATGTTAAGGGGGACCATCTATATCAAACCAAAAAGGATTAAAACGTGATTGATTTGTCTCTAAGTGTAGGTTCTCTCTAATATGTGCAAAACACTTTCGAATATCGATGCACATACTGAGGGGGAGAAAATATTAGAAAACCACATCCTTTCCCAAAAATTATCTTTAACAAAGTATTTAAAATACTAATTTTGATCGGGAAAGTGATGTCGATATTTTTAGAAAATGTTGATCAAAGAAGTGAATTCTTCATTCTCAATCTGAGATTTTCAAGTCCTCTTGCCTCCATGTGCCAAAGCAATTTCAAACATATGATGCACATGTTGAGGGGGAGCTTTTTCTGAAATATCAAAAACAATTAAGGTAGAAAATGCTTTGATCATATATCACAAGTACCTGGATTGATTATTCAAATGGTTTTCAATTGGTTTCAATGGCAGAAGAACAATACCAAAAAGACCGACCAAATTTATTTTATGCATGGAGATATAAGGATGGTTAGGTTAGGTATTCGTTCCCACGATCCCGCCAGAACCGGAGGGATCTACCCAGGGACAATCCATTAGATAATGTAGAGTCCTTAGGTATGATGAAAAAAGGAGAAAAATGAGAAATGGGAAGAGTGCCGACTGAGACTGAGCTAGTACTGGAATAAACCCAACAAGGTTCTAGTTATGAAGTCTTGGTAAGCATTGAAGGGGTTGAAGAATGAAAAAGAAATGAAATGAGAAAAGGGTGAAAAGAAATAGCCCTCCATTAATTCAACCTTAGGGCAGAAACCGGGTTCAATTCATATGCTACTGGTGGTTACTAAGGTAACACTGGTATTGAAGACAAGACATCATGGACCCAGTGATGCACTGCACTAAACTTCCCAAGCTACTCAAGTTCCTCTTAAAAGGACTTGTTTCATTCTAACGGGGAACCTACATTATTTATCAACTTTCTATTAGAGATTGTTGACATTGAAGAAGGAGAACCTCTCCCTAGTCTCCGGCATAGGAACCAAATGTGCACTATTGAGTCTAGAGCCACAAGATCATCAATAAATCTCTCTAGGATACAATCAAAGAAGACTCACTGTTTCACACAATGTTGAAAGTAAGATTATATCTTAAGAGTCCTACGCATTATCCTTGTGGTATTGCCAGAACATCTGAGTGATAGGTAAAATATACACGATGAAGATGGAAATCCTTCTAGAGCCAACATCAAACAACCTCTTGGTGGGTAACATGTGAGATCTATCCAATAGATCAAACTTGTGACAACTGGATAGAAACGATGGGTCGATTCAATATTGAATCAACCTTGGTCCAGGAAATGGATTGACGGATACCTTTGAAAAACCGGTCGTTGTGCTTAAAATTCTTTTCTCTAGCACATCGACTGTGTATTAATATTTCAAAATAAAAGGTGTTTATGATTGATAATTGATTTTACTTAAAACCTTCGTTGTATTGCAAAACACTTTATATTAAGCAGTACGCGATTGTTTTTCAAATCACTTTTCATCTATCAGTGTATCTCAATTCGCTGGTTCACTCACTCTGTGTTGTCTTCTTTGAGACGTTCCGGTTTGAGAACAGCTAGAACAGCTGCGAAACCTTGTCAAGGAGATTCTTAGGAATTCTACCTGATCACAGGCAGTACTTGTACTGATCAACGGGGAACCGTGGGCCGTGTACCTCAATTCAACGAAAGAGATCAAAGACACTTTCGTGCGCTTTATTGCTAACTATTGTATGCAGGTGATACGCTTACGCAGCGCGTTCGGGGACAAAGGAACTTCCTTTTCGTCAAGCAAGTTTTTCAACACCCTAGGCAGTGAACCTAATCGTTGTAGTGTAGTATTAGGGTAAGCCACGGGTATTGATATCGTTCTCTAGGGGAATAGGAATGCTAGTGAGAAGTTACTACGCTAAGGTTGGGGTTGAGGAAGATTATTTTTTATCTTTTTTATATTTTTTAGGAAATGGAAAGGTACGAATCTCGTGGTTTGGATTTGGGGGTTGGTATTTCTACCGATTACTCTACTTATCTAATTATCTAATTAACTAAGCAAAGGGTGGTCTATGTCTATTGTTGTGTGCTCGTATGATGATTAAAAATGTGTTTACTTAGATTTTATTACTCTCTAGTTATCTCCTATTGATTCTTGAATTGTCACGTCCTTATTCTTAACGCGTTGTGTTTCTAAGGTCGTAGGTTATGCGTTTATCCATAACTCTTTGAAGCTACCAAAGGTTAATGACTACGAAATATCTAGGATTCATAAACTTAACACTAAGGTATTCTTTGAATGTTTAGCCTACAATTCCACTAGTAACTATATGCTAAGGTTCAACAAAGATTAATCAAGCATTAATAACACAACAAATGACCTATCACAATACTAGGTCAATCACAATTAAGATAAGATACAACCAATCTATATTCAATAACTAGGTTTCATATTACCTAAGCAAACACAGAAGTAAATTAGCCGAACATGGAGAACATGCAAGCATACACACAATCAATTGAAGACATAATTGAATCAATGAAGTAAAACACTTATCTTGATGTAAAATAGGGTATGGAACCCTAAAATACTGTACAAGACAGCCTTGGTTCGGTTTAGGTTTTTACTCCACAAAACTACCTTTCAAAAACTGAAAAATTCGGATTCTATATATAGTGTTACAAACTGCGACGGCGTCACTCTTTAATTGTGACGCCGTCGGGTCACCGTCATTAAGTTTTCGTCTTGGCCACGTTATCATTGTGACGGCATCACCTTATGCATGTGACGTCGTCGCCTTTAGTCTCTGACGCCGTCTGGATCAAATATAGGCCGTCTGAGCTGCGACGCCCTACTCTTTTAAAACCTGATGCCGTCACTTGTAAATAAGCAATTTGGCTACTGAGTCATCACAAAACATGTTGAGACGGCGTCGCAGTTAAACTCTGATGCCGTCCCCTTCAGTTCCAACCGCTTGAGTGTCTCGATTCTTGCCTTTGGCCATTTTCTTCGTATATTCGCGCCTTTTCGTCCGAATATGTGTCATTCCAGCAATTTGCCTTCAAGAGACCTAAAAAGTGAAAAAGGAACGAAATTAAGTAGTAACGGATACAAAAGTGATCAATTAAGGGCTTAAATGACCCCTCAAAAAGGTACCTTTTAAATCCTTATCAAATATCCCTACACTTGGTATTTGCTTGTCCTCAAGCAAATGTGCTTTTAGCCAATTGATTTATAAGTTATGGGTCATGAAGCATTAGTTTAGAACGATTCACAACACATATAAGCCCCGCAAAAGTCATAACAAGCACGGAAGTTACATACTAGCACCTCACATGGGGTGTTTGGATACTCACATCCCTCGGGTGTATATGCAATATAACAAGTTGGAAATGGAAGATAAACACTCATTAACCGGTCCTAGTACATAGATTACCATAGGCTTGAGACTAGATCAAACCTCCATCTCTTTGGCTTAAGCACCTAGGAAAGACTATCCAAGAGGTCTTTTAAAGGGTTGTAACGTTAGGCTTACGGTAGGGAAACAAAGGGTTTGGTGGGATAGGCGATTTAGTGGTGGCAAGTCAAAAATCTTTATGTTACAAGCATGCGAAGAATGGCGTTGCTAAGCCAAGACTTGACACTCTAAACTCTAGATAAATTTAAATAAACAAACATAAATTTAAAGATAGATGTACGATGGTAGCCCGTATGTTTTTTTCTTTTTTTTGAACACTCTATTTTTTTTCTCTTTTTTTTTTCGATTTTTTTTATACACTTTTACTCTTCCATCCTCTATGATAACATCAAAATAGTAGGGATTTATAGGCACATCCCTACACTTGATTTTTTATTATTCTAATACTAATTTGACCCGAATTGAAAAGATCAAAACACTTGGAGTACATTATTACGCAAATAAAGGGAATTTGAATTTAACGTTCCCTTCCCGTCATTTCATAAAATTTAACTTTTCCCAATCGTCCCAAAACTGTGTACAAAGGATATGACTCGAATCAGCAACTTATGCAAGCAACTAGATAATTAAACTAAGGGTTTAGTGTGATAATAATAATGCACTAAAAGTGAGTGCATACAAGGTAGGCTAAGGCGATTTGGGTGTACATTTGGGGGTGGATTGTAAACAATGCTCTTCACTGATATTTCAGAAAACCGAAACATCACAAGAACCGTGAAAAGGATAGGCTCTGAGGGGTTAACTAGGGGTATCGTGTACTAAAGATGAGTACAACGCAAGGGTGTGGGGGAATTACTCAACCGATGTGGAAGAGGTAATTATATTACGGGTATCAAACAAGGGTTATCTTAATGCCTCTTATCATTTAGTTATTACTAACTACACAAGTGTAGTCTTACTACCGATCTAAGAATGCATCATAAAACAAGTTCTAGAATCTATTATACTACCGGTTCACACTCTAAGCATTAAAGATGAATGCTTTAGTTCCTACAAATCTAAGGGCGATCCTCACATTTTGGGTGGAATTTAAGTGGTAAAGGGTTTTTGTGCTAGTCATATAATTTCCTATCCATGAGACGCTTTATTAAGACTAATGGCCCACTCCTATATGTCATGAAAATTTTTAAATTTGGTGCCAAAATTACCTTCACCGATATTTCTCATGGTTTATTACACAAATGAAATTGGACAAGGCAAATAGTCAAGGATAAGCATAGTTTCAAAGTTCCCATTTTATTTTCCCTCCCTACACTTAAACTGAAGTCCTCAATGTTCCCCGAAAGTATCAAAGTTATGATGATGGAAGGTAATTAAAAAAGAAAGAAACTAGTACTCTCCTGATTAGCTCGGTAGGATCCGTGTGAAGTGGTGGTTACATTTCTTCAAGAAGAATGTTTGCGTGAAAAGCTCCTTCTCATCTTATGTATCTTCTTCTTAATAAATTAAACCTGCACACTTGAAGAAAACAAACGAAACCTTCGCGTAAAATCGGCGGTAACAATATATATATGACTCTACTAAACTAGGATATAATGCTTGTGGAATGGATGTGAAAATTAAGACCTGAAAAATTCCAAAATTTTATAAGTAGCTCAGAAAATGAGAAAAAGTAGTAAGGTGTTTCTGCTCCTCCTGACGCCGTCAGGTTATCCTGACAGAAACTGGTCTGCAATTTTCTGGAAAAAATTCTGGAAAATATTTTTTATCTTTAAAATCTGGAAAAAAAATTATCTTTAAAATCTGGAAAAATTTCCTGCAAAACATCCATTATGACTTGATACAAGCATTTGACTAGAACAAACACACATGTATATCTTTTAAATAATTGTAATTCTCATGTTCACGTTTCTTTTGAAAACGTGTGTAATCCTCCCTACACTTATCCCTTATGTAAAATACCTTTATATGTAATTAAGACGAGGTTAAAGACAAAATAAAGCATTTTTACAAATTTAAACATGAGAATAAACAATCAATAAAAGATATACGACACACAAACAAGCAAAAAATTTAGCATGGGTTGCTACCCACGAAGCGCTTTTCTTTATTTATGAGTCTTGTAGCTAGACTCGAAGTCGTGCCCCTACGTTGTCCTAATCTTAGAGGCCCATTCGATCTCCTTAACCCTTCTCTCATCACGAATATACTCAGGACCTAACTCAAGACAAGCAGTGTAGTAAACCTTGTTCTTCCAACCTACTTCAAATGTCGGAATGTTGTCCACATCTAAATCATCAATACCCTCAAACTTCTTATTTTTGTAGGGCATTATGTATTTAACACTCTCGGCTTCGTTTGAGAACTAGACTATTCCTTCCTCTTGATCATAAACCATCTTAGATTCCTCTATAAATGGTCTCCCAAGTATCACATCCCTTAAAAACCCATCAATGATGCCCTTAACATTTTCCAAGATCATGAAATCACACCTAACCTACGAAGACATGCAATCCTTTAACCCTCCCAACATAGTTACTCTCTTTCCTAGGGCGAAAGGGGTCCCACATAGGTCCTTGGTTTTTGCTCATGATACAATTGTAGTAGAGCCTAGACATTATATTCATGGGTGCCTTATAGTCAATGTAAGTGTGATCCCTATATAAGTATCCAATCATGCACGGTATCTTGATGTTTTTAGGGTTACCCCTTCTTATGCGAGGCTCGAAAGGTGGTCTCGGGAAGTTAACCACGTTATAGTGATAGGCAGTTTCCTTCCCTTTAGGGTATGAATCGAAATACTCCCTAAGTTCCTCCTCCTCCTTACTATCCTCCATAATTTTTAACACCTTATAATCTCCATCTTCTAAGTCATCATCCGAATCACTTAAGGTCGAATCACTATCTAAAGTGCTAGTAGATTCCTTAAGGGCTTCCTCAAGTGCATTTTCAATTATCCTATTCAGTTTCCTAAGATCTCCAATTTCACTAACCATACGAGCTCGAAGTTGGTTGGCAAAGGCTGGATCAAGCGGTGGGTATTTGTTTGGTGGTAAAGTGTTGTTTGGTGGGTTATCACCTTCCATAATGAAAAGTGATGGGGTTAGAAAAAAAGGTCACGAAGAAGGGGGATAGACTACGAGGAAGCTAAAAATGGGAAAAAGGCTTACTTGATAGGAATCAAGCAAGGAAACCTAAACGAGGTGGACTCCTAACTAGCTATTCTATTCCCCGGCAGTGGCGCCAAAAACTTGATACGCTTACGCAGCGCGATCGGGGTCAAAGGAACTTCCTTCTCATCGAGCAAGTTTTTCAACACCCTAGGCAGTGAACCTAATCGTTGTAGTGTAGTATTAGGGTAAGCCACGGGTATTGATATCGTTCTCTAGGGGAATAGGAATGCTAGTGAGAAGTTACTACGCTAAGGTTGGGGTTGAGGAAGATTATTTTTTATCTTTATTATATTTTTTAGGAAATGGAAAGGTACAAATCTCGGGGTTTGGATTTGGGGGTTGGTATTTCTACCGATTACTCTACTTATCTAATTATTTAACTAACTAAGCTAAGGGTAGTCTATGTCTATTGTTGTGTGCTCGTATAATGATTAAAAATGTATTTACTTAGATTTTATTACTCCCAAGTTATCTCCTATTGATGGTTGAATTGCCACGTCCTTATTCTTAACGCGTTGTGTTTCTAAGGTCGTAGGGTATGCGTTTATCCCTAACTCTTTGAAGCTACCAAAGGTTAATGACTACGAAATCTCTAGGATTCATAAACTTAACACTAAGGTATTCTTTGGATGTTTAGCCTACAATTCCACTAGTAACTATATGATAAGGTTCAACAAAGATTAATCAAGCATTAATAACACAACGAATGACCTATCACAATACTAGGTCAATCACAATTAAGATAAGAGACAACCAATCAATATTCAATAACTAGGTTTCATATTACCTAATCAAACACACAAGTAAATTAGCCGGACATGGAGAACATGCAAGCATACACACAATCAATTGAAGACATAATTGAATCAATGAAGTAAAACACTTATCTTGATGTAAATAGGGTATGGAACCCTAAAATACTGTACAAGACATCCTTGGTTCGGTTTAGGTTTTTACTCCACAAAACTACCTTTCAAAAACTGAAAATTTCGGATTCTATATATAGTGTTACAAACTGCGACGGCGTCACTCTTTAATTGTGACGCCGTCGGGTCGTCGTCATTAAGTTTTCGTCTTGGCCACTTTATCATTATGACGGCGTCACCTTATGCCTGTGACGCCGTCGCGTTCAGTCTCTGACGCCGTCTGGATCAAATCTAGGTCGTCTGAGCTGCGATGCCCTACTCTTTTAAAACCTGATGCCGTCACTTGTAAATAAGCAATTTGGCTACTGAGTCGTCACAAAACATGTTGAGACGGCGTCGCAGTTAAACGCTGACGCCGTCCCCTTCAGTTCCAGCAGCTTGAGTGTCTCGATTCTTGCCTTTGGCCATTTCCTTCGTATATTCGCGCCTTTTCGTCCGAATAAGTGTCATTCCAACAATTTGCCTTCAAAAGACCTAAAAAGTGAAAAGGAACGAAATTAAGTAGTAACGGATACAAAAGTGATCAATTAAGGGCTTAAATGACCCCTCAAAAAGGTACCTTTTAAATCCTTATCAGCAGGTACAACCAACGTTTGCAGCTGATCAGAATTCAGAGGTCAATCCATAGCCGTATGCTCACACAACACATTCATTTCTAAAGAAATCATGATAAGTGCATCAATGACTCTGATATTTTCACTCCATGCTTCTGCTACGCTGCTTCAAATATCATGAATCAACTAAAGCTTCCGCTACTTTGATAAGAAGAAATCATGATCAAGAATGTGAGCACGTCGGTCCAATGTCACAACATCACATAATGTCAACACTACAAAGGAAGAGTCAGAGATTTATGGTATCTGATGATCTCAAAGCTGGCTCAAAACTCATCATCACGTGGATTAGTTAAAGACCTCCACTTGGATTAACAAAACATGCAGAACATGAAGAAGCATTGACTACGGGCTACAGAGCAAATAACTTAATCAAGAATCCTAGAACAATCAAATGTAATATCTGTTTATATTCAATGTAAATTGAGGTGACCTCTCTTAGGGGGAGATTGTTAGGATTTAGAAAATCCGTTGGTTAAAGTGTCGTTCACCTAAAGTATATGTATTCGTTCGAAAGCTCGTAGTCGTAGTCAAGTTATGTTAATAAGTAGTTAGTTAAGTAACACCGTGGAGGACGGACGGGTCTTTACCCCCTGTATGCCTGATCCACAGCCCGTAGGTGGCGTATCTTATAAGAAACTATAAATACCCTCTACCTCCCAAGGTAGAGGGTTAGAGCTTCAATACCATTTTTCTTTGTTTCATCAAGTTCCCACTTCTCTCTCTACTTTCTCTCTCCAAACCATACGCCCAATTTGAACTTATTTGATGTGTTTTTGAAATCCAATATGTTACACCGAACGTGCCTTTCTGCACACATCACATCCACAAGTCGAAGTATTTCACAGGCTTATCCAAGCAAGGAAAACACAGAGTCACAAACAGCTTTGAAGATTCTGAAGTAGATTCTTTATGCGTAAACTGGCTTAATCGTAAACTCTGGACTTTTTAGTAAGCTTTACGCGTAAGATAAGGGTATTACTTACGCGTAAAATAAGGGTTTAAGTTAGGTGTAAACTTAGGGTTTTTGCTTACTCGTAAACTCATCAAAAATGACCAAAATGAATTTTTTAAGCACCAAAACGCTTTGTACACTCGATTCTTTTGATGAAATAGCTTCAATAACACTTAAATAACACGAAAGTTTTGAAATTTAACAACCAAAGTGAAATTTGAGCTTATACGTAAAAGTGATGAACTACTATAAAACGAGTGAAAAAAATGTATAGAAACACGTAAAGTTCTAAACTTTTTGCCAAAATTAAGATTCTAAACACTATATTAATCTTAAAACTTTCCAAGCTTCAAGATTGAAGTGCAAAAATAAAAGGTTACGCGTAAAAACAATTGTGAACGTGGTAAAACTTACGTGTAACGTACAAAAATTCAACCAAAACGTATCACACAACTAAATGGCGATTGATACCACTGTTAGGTCACCATAATATGAACACAAGTATGTTTAGATGTAGAGTAGAACGTGAGAGAGAGGAGAGATGGATGGAACTTTCACACACACATAAATAAGGAATGATTATGCTTAATTATGAAAGAACCAACACTCTCAAATGAGAGTTTACAAGGTATTTATAAGCAAGGGAGGTAGGGCAACAATTCTAGTCATTTCCTTGTTTGTTTGGGCCTAAGCATAGGCCTATGTGCTTACTACATAACCCTAGCACTAATTACAAACATGTAAGCCATAATTAAGCAACCTATTACATATTAATGACTGACAATTAAAATAGTAGTTACAAGTGACCCCACAGTTTTACATGGATATATGCTCTTATTTCTTAATATTTCATTTTCAGAGCATAAATGAGAATAGGAACAAAGAGACGCGAATTTGAAAGGAAACTAGAAAAGTTATACAAAAGTATGTTGTCCAAGAGTAAGTTACAGCGTAGGCTCCACTCTCAACTTATTCCATAAAAATGATTAACACATGAAGACCAAAGTGAGCGCAGCTCAAGATTACGGTGTAACTCCATCGATTTGGATATGCGGTAGATTTCCAATGACTTAGGAGTATCCAGTGGCCATTTAGGTTACGTCATAACTCACTTACAAGGTTACGACATAGAAATGATGATTTTCACTACGAGCATTTTAGGGTCGTAACCCATTCTCTTGGTTACATCGTAAGATATTTATTGTAGATAAGATCGTCTGAGATACACTAGGTACGGCGTACCTTCTTACTTACGGTTACGCCGTAACTTAGACGAGACTATACATTACAAGCCTTAATTCTACACTCAAAACAAAACTTCTCAATACCAAAATACCAGGAGATGTTTAGGGCTTCAAGGAGGATGATTTGCCTATTCGTGGACACCTCAATTTGGTAGTATTAAAGTATGGTAGTATCTATAAGGCTAGCTTCAATTGACCATAAGACCCTAGTCGAGTAGGTTGCGAGGAACGGTAATAATTGACCATAGGACTACCATCTCCTTGCGTGCAAATTTATCGTAGGATCACCTACCATGTTGAGGTACTTAAGAATTTAGGGAAACTCATAGTGGTCCATGTCGAGTTTAAAATATGTCTAGATTTTAGTGGTACTTCATGATTAAGATTAGGGTTTCCCAAGACCTCCAACGAGTAACTACGATTGAGATAGGAACCTTATAACTATATACAAGACGAATTGACCAAGTGATGTCTAGTGACATTTACCCCCACTTAAAGCATCAGACGGGATTAATAAAGAAAACCAGATTAAGGCACAACAAGACTAGTAAATAGGCTAGCAAAATTTCTCCCTACTGATTGTCTTTCATTTTAATTTTGTATTTCATTTCATTTCATTAGTTTAATAAATTAACCAAATCAAACCCCCCCCCCCCTTTATAATTAGTGAAATTTGAACTTAGAATAATTTTGCACACATAGCTCTTCGGACGACCTCGGCTTTACCGATTACTACACTACACACGACCGGGTTCTCTACCCGTTAGTGCATTAGGTACACCATAGGTAGACGAGTATTTATAAATATTGAAACCTGGTCTGAAATCCAGCATCAAGTTTTTGGCGCCGCTGCAGGGGAGATATTTTAGGATTTTATTTAAGTTTTTAATTTTTGGTAATTTTTCATCGTTTTACGATTTCAATTTCATCAGTTTCAGGTACCGTGGATGAAATTGAAATTTATAAACTTACCCTCGAGGAGTACCTCGCTATGACTCGAGAGGAGCAAGGGCCGGGAGTTGTTAGGCCGGTCATTAGAGCAGATGTGCATTTTGAGACAAAGAACCAGTTTATGCGGGAGTTGAGAAAAGACCCCTTTTTCGGAAGCAAGAACAAAGATGCACACGAGCATGTCGACAATGTCTTGTACACTGTGAGCCTTTTTAACACACCGGGTGTTTCTCACAATGCGGTTATGCTCTGACTGTTCTCAATGACACTCACTGGAACCGCGAAGAGGCGGATTGATAGGTTGCCCGCAGGTACATTCAACATATGGGATCTCCTTAAAAGAGCTTTTATTCAACATTATTGCCCTCCATCAAATACGACAAAACATCTTGAGGAGATTCAAAACTTCAAGCAGGATGGTGACGAGACATTGTACCAAGCTTGGGATAGGTAAAATGATCTCCTTTACAGGTTCCCAACTCATGACCTCAACCCCACCTTCTCGTCATATATTTCTTACTAGCATTCCTATTCCCTTAGAGAACGATATCAATCCCCGAGGCTTATCCCATACTACACTACAATGATTAGGTTCCCTGCCTAGGAGGTTGAAAAACTTGCTCGTAGAAAAGGAGGTTTCTCGACCCCGAACGTGCCTTTCTGCGCACATCACATCCACAAGTCGAAGTATTTCACAGGCTTATCCAAGCAAGGAAAACACGGAGTCACAAACAGCTTTGAAGATTCTGAAGTAGATTCGTTATGCGTAAATTGGATTAATCGTAAACTCTGGACTTTTTAGTAAGCTTTACGCGTAAGATAAGGGTATTACTTACGCGTAAAATAAGGGTTTAAGTTAGGCGTAAACTTAGGGTTTTTGCTTACTCGTAAACTCATCCAAAATGACCAAAATGAATTTTTTAAGCACCAAAATGCTTTGTACACTCGATTCTTTTGATGAAATAGCTTCAATAATACTTAAATAACACGAAAGTTTTGAACTTTAACAACCAAAGTGAAATTTGAGCTTATGCTTAAAAGTGATGAACTACTATAAAACGAGTGAAAAAAATGTAGAGAAACACGTAAAGTTCTAAATTTTTTGCCAAAATTAAGATTCTAAACACTATATTAACCTTAAAACTTTCCAAGCTTCAAGATTGAAGTGCAAAACTAAAAGTTTACGCGTAAAAACAATTGTGAACGTGGTAAAACTTACGTGTAACGTACAAAACTTCAACCAAAACGTATCACACAACTAAATGGCGATTGATACCACTGTTAGGTCACCATAATATGAACACAAGTATGTTTAGATGTAGAGTAGAACGTGAGAGATAGGAGAGATGGATGGAACTTTCACACACACGTAAATAAGGAATGATTATGCTTAATTATGAAAGAACCAACACTCTCAAATGAGAGTTTACAAGGTATTTATAGGCAAGGGAGCTAGGGCAACAATTCTAGTCCTTTCCTTGTTTGTTTGGGCCTAAGCATAGGCCTATGAGCTTACTACATAATCCTAGCACTAATTACAAACATGTAAGCCTTAATTAAGCAACCTATTACATATTAATGACTGACAATTAAAATAGTAGTTACAATTGATCCCACAGTTTTACATGGATATATGCTCTTATTTCTTAATATTTTATTTTCAGGGCATAAATGAGCATAGGAACAAAGAGACGTGGATTTGAAAGGAAACTAGAAAAGTTATACAAAAGTATGTTGTCCAAGAGTAAGTTACGGCGTAGGCTCCACTCTCAACTTATTCCATAAAAATGATTAACACATGAAGACCAAAGTGAGCGCAACTCAAGGTTACGGTGTAACTCCATCGATTTAGATATGCCGTAGATTTCCAATGACTCAGGAGTATCCAGTGGCCATGAAGGTTACGTCATAACTCACTAACAAGGTTACGACATAGAAATGATGATTTTTACTACAAGCATTTTAGGGTCGTAACCCATTTTCTTGGTTACAACGTAAGATATTTATTGTAGATAAGACCGTCTGAGATACGCTAGTTACGGCGTACCTTCTTACTTACGGTTACGCCGTAACTTAGACGAGGCTATACATTACAAGCCTTAATTCTACACTCAAAACAAAAATTCTCAGTATCAAAATACCAGGAGATGTTTAGGGCTTCAAGGAGGATGATTTACCTATTCGTGGACACCTCATTTTGGTAGTATTAAAGCATGGTAGTATCTATAAGGCTAGCTTGAATTGACCATAAGACCCTAGTCGAGTAGGTTGCGAGGAATGGTAAGAATTTACCATAGGACTACCATTTCCTTGCGTGCAAATTGATCGTATGATCACCTACCATGTTGAGGTACTTAAGAAGTTAGGGAAACTCAGAGTGGTCCATGTCGAGTTTAGAATATGTCTAGATTTTAGTGGTACTTCGTGACTAAGATTAGGGTTTCCCAAGACCTCCAACGAGTAACTACGATGGAGATAGGAACCTTATAACTATAGACAAGACGAATTGACCAAGTGATGTCTAGTGACATTTACCCCCACTTAAAGCATTAGACGGGATTAATAAAGAAAACCAGATTAAGGCACAACAAGACTAGTAAATAGGCTAGCAAAATTTCTCCCTACTGATTGTCTTTCATTTTAATTTTGTATTTCATTTCATTTCATTAGTTTAATAAATTAACCAAATCAAACCCCTCCCCCTTTATAATTAGTGAAATTTGAACTTAGAATAATTTCGCACACATAGCTCTTCGGACGACCTCGGCTTTACCGATTACTACACTACACACGACCGGGTTCTCTACCCGTTAGTGCATTAGGTAGACCATAGGTAGACGAGTATTTATAAATATTGAAACCTGGTCTGAAATCCAGCATCAAGTTTTTGGCGCCGCTGCAGGGGAGATATTTTAGGATTTTATTTAAGTTTTTAATTTTTGGTAATTTTTCATCGTTTTACGATTTCAATTTCAGGTACCGTGGATGAAATTGAAATTTATAAACTTACCCTCGAGGAGTACCTCGCTATGACTCGAGAGGAGCAAGGGCCGGGAGTTGTTAGGCCGGTCATTGGAGCAGATGTGCATTTTGAGACAAAGAACCAGTTTATGTGGGAGTTGAGAAAAGACCCCTTTTCCGGAAGCAAGACCAAAGATGCACACGAGCATGTCGACAATGTCTTGTACACTGTGAGCCTTTTTAACACACCGGGTGTTTCTCACAATGCGGTTATGCTCTGAGTGTTCTCAATGACACTCACTGGAACTGCGAAGAGGTGGATTGATAGGTTGCCCGCAGGTACATTCAACACATGGGATCTCCTTAAAAGAGCTTTTATTCAACGTTATAGACCTCCATCAAAGACGACAAAACATCTTGAGGAGATTTAAAACTTCAAGCAGGATGGTGACGAGACATTGTACCAAGCTTGGGATAGGTAAAATGATCTCCTTTACAGGTTCCCAACTCATGACCTCAACCCCACCTTCTCGTCATATATTTCTTACTAGCATTCCTATTCCCCTAGAGAACAATATCAATCCCCGAGTCTTATCCCATACTACACTACAATGATTAGATTCCCTGCCTATGAGGTTCAAAAACTTGCTCGTAGAAAAGGAGGTTTCTCGACCCCGAACGTGCCTTTCTGCGCACATCACATCCACAAGTCGAAGTATTTCACAGGCTTATCCAAGCAAGGAAAACACGGAGTCACAAACAACTTTGAAGATTCTGAAGTAGATTCGTTATGCGTAAACTGGCTTAATCATAAACTCTGGACTTCTTAGTAAGCTTTACGCGTAAGATAAGGGTATTACTTGTGCGTAAAATAAGGGTTTAAGTTAGGCGTAAACTTAGGGTTTTTGCTTACTCGTAAACTCATCAAAAATGACCAAAATGAATTTTTTTAAGCACCAAAACGCTTTGTACACTCGATTCTTTTGATGAAATAGCTTCAATAACACTTAAATAACACGAAAGTTTTGAACTTTAACAACCAAAGTGAAATTTGAGCTTATGCGTAAAAGTGATGATCTACTATAAAACGAGTGAAAAAAATGTAGAGAAACACGTAAAGTTCTAAACGTTTTGCCAAAATTAAGATTCTAAACACTATATTAACCTTAAAACTTTCCAAGCTTCAAGATTGAAGTGCAAAAATAAAAGTTTACATGTAAAAACAATTGTGAACGTGGTAAAACTTACGTGTAACGTACAAAACTTCAACCAAAACGTATCACACAACTAAATGGCGATTGATACCACTGTTAGGTCACCATAATATGAACACAAGTATGGTTAGATGTAGAGTAGAACGTGAGGGACAGGAGAGATGGATGGAACTTTCACACACACGTAAATAAGGAATGATTATGCTTAATTATGAAAGAACCAACACTCTCAAATGAGAGATTACAAGGTATTTATAAGCAAGGGAGCTAGGGCAACAATTCTAGTCCTTTGCTTGTTTCTTTGGGCCTAAGCATAGGCCTATGAGCTTACTACATAATCCTAGCACTAATTACAAACATGTAAGCCTTAATTACGCAACCTATTACATATTAATGACTGACAATTAAAATAGTAGTTACAATTGACCCCACAGTTTTACATGGATATATGCTCTTATTTCTTAATATTTAATTTTCATGGCATAAATGAGCATAGGAACAAAGAGACGCGGATTTGAAAGGAAACTAGAAAAGTTATACAAAAGTATGTTGTCCAAGAGTAAGTTACGGCGTAGGCTCCACTCTCAACTTATTCCATAAAAATGATTAACACATGAAGACCAAAGTGAGCGCAGCTCAAGGTTACGGTGTAACTCCATCGATTTAGATATGCCGTAGATTTCCAATGACTTAGGAGTATCCAGTGGCCATGAAGGTTACGTCATAACTCACTTACAAGGTTACGACATAGAAATGAGGATTTTTACTACAAGCATTTTAGGGTCGTAACCCATTCTCTTGGTTACACCGTAAGATATTTATTGTAGATAAGACCGTCTGAGATATGCTAGTTACGGCGTACCTTCTTACTTACGGTTACGCCGTAACTTAGACGAGGCTATACCTTACAAACCTTAATTCTACACTCAAAACAAAACTTCTCAGTACCAAAATACTAGGAGATGTTTAGGGCTTCAAGGAGGATGATTTACAGCAGCATTAGACCATCTTCCAAGGTAGAATTCGCATCATTATCAATAAGTTTTTAGTTATTGTGTATCAAACTTTTGTAATTCATTCAGTGTCTTCAATCACAATCATTTACATTGAAGTTGATGCATTATTTAATATGAGTGGCTAAACACCTCGTGTGTGAGCCTAATTATGAAATTGTTAATGCTTTGATTCTTGTTTTCTTGCTTTACTTGCGCTTTTAGTGTATACTTTATTTGCCTATTCATGGACACCTTCATTTTGGTAGAAGCATGGTAGTATCTATAAGGCTAGCTTGAATTGACCATAAGACCCTAGTCGAGTAGGTTGCGAGGAATGGTAAGAATTGACCATAGGACTACCATCTCCTTGCGTGCAAATTGACCGTAGGATCACCTACCATGTTGAGGTACTTAAGAAATTAGGGAAACTCAGAGTGGACCATGTCGAGTTTAAAATATGTCTAGATTGTACTGGTACTTCATGACTAAGATTAGGGTTTCCCAAGACCTCCAACGAGTAGCTATGATGGGGATAGGAATCTTATACTTATAGACAAGACGAATTGACCAAGTGATGTCTAATGACATTTACCCCCATTTAAAGCATTAGAAGGGATTAATAAAGAAAACCAGATTAACGCACAACAAGACTAGTAACTAGGCTAGCAAAATTTCTCCCTACTGATTGTCTTTCATTTTAATTTCGTATTTCATTTCATTTCATTAGTTTAATAAATTAACCAAATCAAACCCCCCCTTTATAATTAGTGAAATTTGAACTTAGAATAATTTCGCATACATAGCTCTTCGGACGACCTCGGCTTTACCGATTACTACACTATACACGACCGGGTTCTCTGCCCGTTAGTGCATTAGATAGACCATAGGTAGACGCGTATTTATAAATATTAAAACCTGGTCTTAAATCCAGCATCAAGTTTTTGGCGCCGCTGCAGGGGAGATATTTTAGGATTTTATTTAAGTTTTTAAATTTTTGGTAATTTTTCATCGCCTTACGATTTCAATTTCATCAGTTTAAGGTACTGTGGATGAAATTGAAATTTATATACTTACCCTAGAGGAGTACCTCGCTATAACTCGAGAGGAGCAAGGGCCGGGAGTTGTTAGGCCGGTCATTTGAGCAGATGTGCATTTTGAGACAAATAACCAGTTTATGCGAGAGTTGAGAAAACACCCCTTTTCCGGAAGCAAGACCAAAGATGCACACGAGCATGTCGACAATGTCTTGTACACTGTGAGCCTTCTTAACACACCGGGTGTTTCTCACAATGCGGTTATGCTCTGAGTGTTCTCGATGACACTCACTGGAACCGCGAAGAGGTGGATTGATAGGTTGCCCGCAGGTACATTCAACACATGGGATCTCCTTAAAAGAGCTTTTATTCAACGTTATTTCCCTCCATCAAATACGAGAAAACAGCTTGAGGAGATTCACAACTTCAAACAGGATGGTAACGAGACATTGTACCAAGCTTAGGATAGGTAAAATGATCTCCTTTACAGGTTCCCAACTCATGACCTCAACAAGCAACAAGTGGTCAATATCTTCTACAAGGGTCTCAACATTTCTACGAGGCAAATACTTGAATCCCAGGGGCCGATCCCTGGTATGACTCCTATACGATCCCGTGAAGCTATCCACGACATGGTAGACCATTTACAGAAATGGCATGATAGAGGCAGTAGCAGAAGTATGGCAGGTATCTTGGACGGGATTTTGACAATCACCAACAAGCTCGAGAGTCTTGGTAGGGATATGAAGAAGCTAAAAGATAATGTGCATGCTATTCAGGACGGATGCGGCACTTGTGGAGGAGCTCATCTCGCCAAAGATTGTCCATTGAAGGAAGAAGTTAAGAGTAGAAGAGGTCAAGTATGGAGAGGCTAGTAGACCGTTTCAAGGGAACGGTGGCAACGGAGCAAGATATCGTGTAGGACCTCCAGGTTATTACTCAAGGATAGACAACCGAACTCTTTACGGGGAGAGAAGGTCTAGCCTCGAGGAATCGATTAATAAATACCTTTAAGAATCAGCAAAAAAGCAAACTGAACATGAAGAATGGTTGAATAATTTTCAGGAAGGAACCAACTTGAATCTTAAAACCCATGACGAGACCATCCAGAGTCTTGAGACTAAAATTTGGGTTATTGGCAAACGATGTTCAAGAGCAGAATAAGAGGGATGAGGCTAGTTCTTCTAAAGGTCTTGAGGCATGCAAGGCGATATTCACCAACGATGGGCGACCCCTTTTTACACCTTTTCATTTTATTGAAGAAGAACTTAATTATTTTTATAACTCGTCTAGACAGGATGATCTAGAGGATGAA
The DNA here is from genome assembly GCA_019973895.1 of Chrysanthemum seticuspe. NCBI lineage: Eukaryota > Viridiplantae > Streptophyta > Magnoliopsida > Asterales > Asteraceae > Chrysanthemum > Chrysanthemum seticuspe. Next base: position 177,818,723 of record BPTQ01000005.1, on the reverse strand, counting down.
GACAGAGAAGATGAGGAAGCTTACATGGAACTCACTCGTTAACTGGTGGAACCATCTCCTGAAAAGATGAGCTCATATGAAAATAGACCAAATGAAGAGAGAGAAGAGATCAAGCTGAATGCACGTTGTTCGGCTGTCATTCAAAATCAGCTGCCTCTAAAGGAGAAAGACCTAGGGTGTCGTGGAACTATTGGGAATATCAGAGACGTGTCTCGAAATATAAAACGCACATTCTAGAAGGTTTTAAAAACAATGCGTATATTTACCGATATCTTTTTTATATTTGAATTGCATTATCAATTGGCACGAAATAGGTCTTAAAATATTAATTTGGATAAATAATCCGGATGTAATATTGATATAAAAATTATTACATTTCTAATACATTAAATGTTATGTTTCTGATAAACATACTTCCATGATATAGACTGCAAATAATTATAACTTTCTTACAAAATACGTTTATGATACAATTACAAAATACGTTTCCCATACATAATATGGATGTTTACATTTATCACTATCATCAAATATGATTCCTATATTTATTGTCCACGTCATCTTCTCCCCAATAATTAAATTAGTACTCCTTCTTCAAAACTACAATTATATTTAAATCTATGATTTTAAAATTGTTGATTGTAACCACTTTATTTTCGCTTTTTTAGGGGTATCAATATCATCATCCTTGACCACAAGCATTTTCACTGTTAACAAATACAGAGATAGCCAATAGTTAAACATAAATTAGTTGTAAGTGAGCTTATTGGCTTCTCTTACAAATGATTGTACAAAACAGGAGAAGAAAGAGAAAAATCAAAAAAGATTGTTCCTACATAGTAACTGTCTTCAGCCAAGTTTCCTGAGGATAAGGAACTTCACGACTCAGTGAACACTCCCTGATGCAACATTTAAGCACGAACTGAAGACAAAAAAATGAATAATATTAAGAAAGGTTAATGTTACAAAAAGAATAAAAATACATCAACGTACCTTGTGGGAGCAGACAAATCAAAAGGGCAATCTTGTCTACCAAAGCAATCTTTCCATCTTAATGAGACAAAAACCATCTAGAAAAATTGACTAAATCAAAAACAGAATTAACATTTTGTATAGCGATCTTATTCTCTTTTTTATAATATTTTTATCTAATAACCATATGTATGTGTTTTCCGATTTGCATTATAGTGAATCGATTGATTTAAGATTAGATGATAAGAGGTATTTAACGAAGAAGAAATTGTTGGCAGTTGAAGAGAAATAAATGACTGATTCAAGTTGTTATTGTTTAACTTCAAATTGGTGTCAATTTATAAATGCAAAGTATATAAATGATTTGGCAACTTAATGAGAAGCCATCATTAGCACTGAAAGTTACACTATAAATGTTAATATAATATTAATAATAATATGATTTGTTATGTTATTATCTTATTACAATATTATAATAAATTTATATATTTTTTAACCCAAAACTAATCGAACAAATATTAAACCCAAACCCTGTGCATGTGCGCATTGAAAGTTAAACTACAAATGTTAATATATTATTAAGACTAAAATACATTGTTGGTCCCTAAACTTGTCCCGAAACATCACGCTGGGATAAAACTTGCTTTTTTCATCGTCCGTAGTCCAAAGTATACGTTTTATAGGCTAAAGGTGTCCCATGACCATTAATGCCCAGGTCAAAGTTTTGTTGTTGAGGGCAAAACCGTCTTTCACTGTAGCTTACTTTATATAAACCGTTGTACAGTGTTTGTAGTTGCTATATGTCTGTGTAACACAGATTGGTCGTCAGTTATAATCCCTAAACTATCCTACAAAAACTGTCTTCTACAAAACGACAATCCTTTCAACATGGTAGGTTGCTGGTGTGGTAAGCAAGCTATAATTCGCACTTCGTGGACCTCTGCCAACCCAGGGCGTCGATTCTTTCGTTGTCCTGTTGAAGTAAGTGTCTTTTAATATGTATCATATCATTTTTTTCGCAAGTAGCAAACTACATTGTAACAATGGTTGTTGTTTAATGACTTGCCATAATCATAAATAGGGGTCTTATTGTCGGTGGATACGATGGTATGATCTTGAAATCTGTGCTCGCTCAATAATGATCATACCAGGCATTTTGAGGGGGAGAAATGAGCTTGAGGCAAGATTAGAAGCTGCTCAAGGTGATGTGTGGAAGTGGAAGATTTACCTGATGCTCAGTTAGATATTGTTCTTGATTGTTTATGCATTGGGATAATTGTTTAGCTTTTATGTAATGAGGCCAGATGGTTAATGTTTATTATCTTGAATTGTAGTAACGTTGTGTCCTAGAAGGTTATGAATCTGGCTATTATGCTCAGTTTACCATTGAAGTTGACTTTTAATTGTCAACATTGTTATGAAGTATTCAGTTTGGTTTATTTTTTACTTTTAATGCCTTATGGTTATGCAGATTGTTAGCATTTGTTTAGGTTTGACTTTTAATTTTCAACATTCTTATGAGGTTTTGGCTTTGGTTACTTTTGATGCAAATTATTCACACATCAAGCTTAGTCAATCTATAAAAATATACAAACATGACATGGTTCCATAGTTAATGCAAATGGATATAATTCCAAATGCATAAAATTCCATACTTTTCGAAGCATGAGAATTACAGTTAGACACACACATATGTTTTTAGAGTACATAACTTGTCCATAGGAAATAAACTAGATGAAACATTGTCTAGCTAATTAGCATAATAGAATTGACCTATGGTGATGCCATAACTCTTTCCAGCGCAGCCTGCTTCCTAGTCATTCTTTGTGTAGTAGGCTCGGTTGAAGCAGAAACTGCTTGCGCATCACTTGACTGTAGCTGAGAATCATACTGTGATTGATCATGTTGCTGGGATTGACACTGGGATTGCTCATATATGTTGGGATCGGCAATTGCTTCATCTTGATGTTGCTGGGATTGAGAGAGGGGTTCATCTTGTATCCTGGGATCTTCTGTTTCTTCTTCTTGATGTTGCTGGGATTGAGACAGGGATGCATCATGTATGATGGGATCTTCAGTTGCTTGATCTTGATTTTCAGATTGAACACCACTTCCTTGAACTGCACTAACTTGACTTTCAACAACATATGTACCTTCCGCTTCTTTATCTGTTGCTACTTTGTTACCTTTAGGATGTGTCTTCTTTGCTGCAGCTTTTTTAGGCACTTGTTTGATATTTCCCTTAGGGCCAGTTTGACTACTTTGAGCGCCACCATGCCCTAGACATGTTTTCCGGTTATGTCCAGAAATGCCACAAATATGACACTTAACACTCTTCCAAGCCCTTGACAACTTACCATTCTTCACAATCTCTTCACTTTCATGAGCTATCCTAACTCTTTTTCTACCTCTTGACCTAGCCGGAGTTGTTTCGGATTTCGGTGAAACAATTGTTGTTGGCACAGTTGATTTTTCCCAATGTTCGTTGCTAGTTATAGGCTCGACATGGTGTTTGTAGGTTGACTCCCAAGTGATAAGATAGTAACAAGGATGAGCCCATGTTTCTATAGCTCCTACTTGTTGCCCATTTAAACCCATATTCTAATTAGTAACAACAACATGTTTACATAGTAAACCTGTTATCTCCCATCTTCTGCAAGTACAACACTTTTTTACAACATTAATTAGACTTTGGTCACCCCATGGTCCACTAACCTAAAACTTACTCACCCCATTCCATATAACATTATACTTACCAACCTCTTTCTTAATACCCTCTAGCATGTGTTATGCAGTTGGTGTTAGTGGCCTATTACTCTTCTCAATCACCATTACAACATGCATTTTCCTCTTCATACAGTATTCCCTAATGTATTCTAAGACTGCAATAACTGGTTTGTTTAGACCCTCAATTATTTTGTCATGAAACACTTGACACATGTTGTTAAATAACACATCAGAATGAGCTCTCCCTAAAGATTACAAATAAACATGTATTAATTATAATTGTTTATACTGCATTAAGAAATACAAATTAACTGAAACAGATAGATGACTTACATGAAAATGTGACCTTGACCAATGGATCGGTGCTATCTTACTTAACCAATCATGGGTTGGTTGATTAAATTTATTGAAATCAATCATAGTTTTCTCAAATTGTACAACAGTTGAGGCTGTTGCACATTTCCACAGATGGTCTTTGAAGGCCCTACCTTTCCATTGATGTTTTATTTTCTCATGAATTCTTCTAATACAAAATCTGTGTTCTGCAGCTGGAAAAACATCTCTTAAAGCTCCACTGATATCCTGTACAAAATCATATTTGTTTACTGTCTGTTTCAAAACAAAGAGACTTTAATTCATGAACAGGTTAAGGGAGTACCTTTTGCATGTCAGTAATAAAAGTGATGATTGAGTTTGGCTCAAGTGCTATATCATCAGATAAACAATGAAGAAACCAAGTCCATGATCCTATGTTTTCTGATTCAGCAAAAGCATAAGTTAAAGGGTATATACCATTGTTGCTATAATTCCCGCAGCTGTCAGCAGTTGACCATTCAAAGGACCATGAATGGGAAAAGCATCCAGCCCCAACAACAATCTCCCACATGCTTTAAATCCTTCCTTCAGTGCACCTAAAAAAACATACATTCTCTTGAATTCTCTTTTTGGAAGAGCCTCATCTGTAGGTCGTTCCACATTCATCATTACTGTTGTATTAGGGTTTCTATTCTGCAACTCTTGAACATAACATAATCTCTTTTTGCATGGATACTTCAAGCTCGAATTGGTTGGTAAGTTGATTATGAATAGACTTGACAGGAACCCGTGGATTGTTTTCAATTTGTACTGTAATTTTCTTTGAGATATAGTTAAGGTCAAAAGCTCTGACTGCCCTTGATTGCAAACAAGTATGTTGCTCTTATATTTTCTGACTAGCCATGGACCTGTCTCTCCATGCCTACGACAAACAATAGCTATGGGTAGAGTATTTGGGAAGAGTCCTTTTTGCCAGAAAGCAATGCATTTATACTCCTTCTGGTTAATGGACTTCTAGATGGGCCTATATCCAGTCCAGGACCTTCACTTGGGCCTGAAAGTGGAACACAACCCTTACATCTGATCCTTATTCTTGTTTTGTCATTCTTCATAAAAATCAACTCCCTCCTAGTTTCTATTGAATGCTCTCTTACCCTATTTTTGACATCCATTGCAGTAGGAAAGTCTTGACCACAATAGAAGAATGTGGTATAAACTCCATATGCAAACTCTGTCCTACCCCTTGGCACATCAGACTTACCTGCCTATGGGTAAGAAACATAATCACTATAAAAGACATCATCAACCATCACAGGTAAATCATTTTCCAAGTGCATGTCATCACTTATATTAGTGGTTGTTCATGCTTTACCTAACTTATTACTCTGACTTACTTGGACCAAAGCAAGTTGTGCATCATTCTCCTGACAAGTATTCTCTTCATTTGCTTGAATTAAATCATCAACTGCATTTAGGGATGTCAGTAGGGTCGTGTTGACCCGACCCGAACCCGATAAGGCTTATCGGGTTGGGTCAAATCGGGTAAAAAAAATCTTGTCTGGTTGTTTTGACCCGAACCCGATAACCATAGTGTTATCGGGTCGGGTTAGGGTTAAAAAAATAATGTTATCGGTTTATCGGGTTAACCCGATAAGACTCGAAAATCACTTTTCCATTTATCAGTTATTACCTTTTAGTTATTGCTTCTGCTACAAATGAGTGTTTGGGTTTATTTAACTTAGTTTGGTATTATGGTACTGAATATACTATTTTGAATTTTTATAATTGTATCTTTTTTATCATATCAAGAGTCATGATCTTGCTATCTTTATGTGTTATTTCCTATTGGTTTTGCTTTAGCTCAAATAGGTTGCAGAGTCAAAATTTAATCTTAGTTTTATCATATCAAGAATCATGATCTTGCTATCTTTTATCATATCAAGATTTTAATATAGTGCAAGTAGCTCTTGTAGTTGTGCACACTTTGTCATAAGGATGAATTATGTGTATTATAAGGAAAATGGTGATGGGATTATTTCGAATCAGGCGAGTTCATAGAGCTTAATCATGTATTCCGGGTTTGATAACCGCAAAGATGATCCGTGTTTAAACTTGTTACTGCGGTGTTCTCGTGTTCTTTGGGGTGTTGAGCTTCATTCAATGAGATTGTTTCTCTTCACATTCTACTTATTGGGAAAATGGTCTTTATTCGAAGATTGTCGGTTTGGGGGGAAGCTACCAAAGTCTCACTTTCTGTAGGCTCAATTTCTGACGTCCATTCAAGAGTCTCGAAATCCTTGGTGGAGAAAGTTTAAGAAATGATGACTTCTATCTTCTACTAAGTGCTGAACGATATCCTTATCTCGGTACTCGTATCATCATCTTCTTAAACTATATCATCTTATTTGTATATATTTATCAAAAAGCAAAATACAAAAATATAAAACCAACAAAAAGAAAATAGAAAAATATAAAATTTTCAAAAATTCCATAAAAAATCAGAAAATTTGAAAATTTCCAAAAAATATTGTTTTTCTCAAGACATGTCTTCTGGTATTGATAACATCTACGGTCTTAGAAATGTCATTCAATAATGGCACGGGACTTTAGATGAAATTCGAGCAGGAGGTGTAAATATTTTTTAAAACATGTCTCAAACAATGGATTGCAGTTATTTCAGAGTGTAACCCGCGCTTAACCATGGTTTGCTATTATTTCATATAGCAACCCACTCTTTAAAGAAAGGAAAGTGCTGCGCTAAACCAATTTTCATAAATTTCGTGCACTTATCCTAAAACAATATGAGGAAAGCATGTCGAAGGACTGCTGTTCCTACACAAATGTTTGTTCTTCTAAAATTCTTCAGAAAAACATTTGTTGTGTTTCAAAAAATGGTGGTAAATGAGTTGCTTGAAAATCAATCAGTATCTTGTTTTCATAAATTTGCAAAACCCAATCAATGACTTCAGCTTATTTAAAACTTTTTATGAAATGAGACATTGATTGAGGGGGAGAATGTTTTCAAATTTACTTCATCTAACGGGCTTTCTTAATCATCCTACGTGCTTATCAGAAAAAAATATTTGCCTATGTTGAAGGACTAGGAATTTAGGATATGATTGTTAGGATTAGATGATTAGAGTTTGATGAACACATAAATCCCATGCCTTATATGAACTGATTGATATGTTGGATTGACTTTTATTAGGCGATTGCTGTTTGGGTGATGTCGACCACCATATATCTGTTTGTGTCCACTAACATATGCAGATATCATGGCTCATAAGATTGTTCCCGATCCGGATCCTACAAATGAAGATGATTGGATGCCGAAAGGAAAGGATAACTATATCTTTGGGTCGACAAAAGAAGAAACGAAGCTTAATTGGATCTCTATGAAGAGTTGGCATGATATATGCAACGCCAGAGGTCTCGCTGCATCAGCAGATGATTTTCTTCAAGCCCTACAGCAACAACTGAAGCAGCTTGTGTTTTTCTCCACCTAACGTATCTTTGTGCAGGACAAGTAGTGGATGATACCATTATTACTTAACAATTTTGAAAATATTGTTTTAAAAATGGAAAATTATTGTTTTGAAAATTAATTGGACTTAAATTTTGGAAATCAACCGGACTTCATTTTAAACTAAAGTCACTTAATCAACGACTACAGTCATGGATTGAGGGGGAGAGTGATTTCAAATTAAATATTTTCAAACAATATATCATCAAACGAATCAGAGTCCAATTGTACGAAATAAAGTGGTGATCTAAAGATTTAATGTTATGTCATGGTATGATTTTCTTTAAAACTCAAAGATCTTTCAAAATGAAATATTTTATGTTTTTGTTTGATTGTGAAATTGTTTTATTTTACTTAAAGATCTTTTCAAAACTATCATACCTGACACTAACAATCTTTAATGTTGAAAAACTGTTCCTTATCAATCATTTTTCAAAATTAAATCGTGCCACGTCTTTCCCCTAAAATTTTCTAAATGATTTAAATCATTTGAGATCACAAATATCAAATGGTTTGATATTTTTGATCGGGGGAGAGATCGTGATTTAAATCTCAAATCAGTTTTAAAGGGTGATTGTTTCAAAAGCACTCCTTCCTTCATGTGCCAAATGATTTTAGATACATGATGCACATGATTGAGGAGGAGCATTTTACCAAAAACCATAAGAGAGTTTAAACCAGGCATATTTTCTCCCAAGTTTTCTAAAACTATTTAAATCACTTGGGATCCAAAATCTCAAAGGGTTTGATACTTTTGATCGGGGGAGAAAATGTGATTTAAATATGAAATCTGATATAAGATGATCGTTTTGATTCAAAGTGCAAGTCCTCTCTAATATGTGCTAAACCCTTTCATATATCGATGCACATATTGAAGGGGAGCAAATGGTTTCTATTGGCAATCGTGGAAGTACTTCAAAAACCTCTTTCCTCTATGTGCAAAATGATTTTCAAATATCCAACGCACATTTTGAGGGGGAGAATTTACCAGAAAATCAAAAGGATTTTTCTACGGAAATTGTGATCAAGAAAATATTTCAAAGTCCTCTTGCCTCCATGTGCTAAACAATTTGAAAATCAGAAAGCACATGTTGAGGGGGAGCATTTCTAAAGGATCAAAACAATTAAGGTACAAAATTCTTTGATTTTATATCACAAGTACCTTGATTGATTTTCCAAATGATTTTTCAATTGGTTTCATGAAGGAAAGAACTGTGCCAAAAAGACTGACCAATTTACTTTAAGCATGGTGTTATAAGGATGGTTAGGCTAGGTATTCGTTCCCACGATCCCGCCAGAGCCGGAGGGATCTACCCAGGAACAATCCACTAGATTGTGTAGAAGTCCTTAGGTATGATGAAAAAAGAGAAAAGTGAGAATAAGGGAAGAGTGCCGACTGAGATAGAGCTGGAACTGGAATAAACCCAACAAGGTTCTAGTTATGAAGTCTCGGTAAGCACTGAAGGGGTTGAAAAATAAAAAATAAATGAAATGAGAAAAGGGTGAAAAGAAATAGCCCTCCAATAATTCAACCATAGGGCAGTAACCGGGTTCAATTCATATGCTACTGGTGGTTACCAAGGTAACACTGGTATTGAGGACAAGACGTCATGGACCCAGTGACGCACTGCACTAAACTTCCCAAGCTACTCAAGTTCCTCTTAAACGGACTTGTTTCATTCTCATCGGGAACCTACATAATCTATCGACTTTCTCTTAGAGATTGTTGATATTGAAGAAGGAGACCCTCTCCCTAGTCTCCGGCATAAGAATCCAAATGTGCACAATTGAGTCTAGAGCCAAGAGATCATCCACAATATCTCATTAGGACACAAAATTAATGAAGACTTGCTGTTTCACACAATGTGGAAAGTAAGTATATATAAAAGAAAACCCTAATTCTCTCTCTCCCCAATGGAGATTTCTGGCCGCCCTTCCCATCAAAGTTCCGGCCATAAAAACCTCCCTCACACGTCCTCTCTACCCTTTAATTCGTTATTTGGGTATGCAATACGTTGTTTGGGATGTTTTTTATCTAAGGAAGAGGCAGCTGTTACTATTTGCTTTAATATCTCATGAAATCTCCATATATTATGGCGGTTGGTAGTATCATGATCATTCTCGTTTTCTAATTTTTATAGTACTGGTCATGGTGTTTCAAGGTATACCCTAATCATCTAGGGTCGATTATGTTTGTATAAATCATATCCTTGAGCGTTTATTTTGCCGAAACCCTAAAAGTTTTATCCTGCAATCGATTATCCTATTTTCTTAGGATGTCGTTTTTCTGTTAGGGTTTTGGTATATTAATGGTTCGTTTTTGTTCCTCATGAAGCTTATCATAATATATTTGAGGCGGTTTGGTTGGTGATTGTTGTTCGCTAAGGTTATATGCAACCCTATCTTAGGGTTTCAATTTTTACTAATTGATGGTGCTGCTGCTGCATGTTATTATGTAATATAACCCATATTAGGGTTTGTTTATTGGCTGCATGTTCTTATTCAGATGGACGTAAGGTGAACGTGGGTTACGGGAGGGATGTCAGTCATGTTGGCTGTTCGATGCATCATAGTTGGATCTTGCTAGGCCTTCGATCTGTTACTGATGCTGTTATTGAAGTTAGGGTTTGGTATACCCTATTGCTCGATCTATCTATTGATGGCAGTTTGTTTGATCCGGTTTCATGAAACCCTAATATTTAGGGTTTTGTTTTATGATCTACTTCCAATCAATTTTGGAAGTTAAAGTTAGAGATGTAAACCCTATTGTTGGTATACAACAGGTCGACTGAATTTTTTGGTAGGACATCATTAGTTTCTGATATGTTGGTGTATACTGAGCAAGGGTGAGTTTTTGAGTCCTTAGTATATCGCAAGTCTTGTGTATGTATACGCATATTCAGACTTGGTGGTAGGGATTCTATTGAAGGTGCTATGGTCGATCTCTTTCTTTCTGTTACTGATTTTTACATGGTTGTTATTGGAAGGGAGTATCATGGCTTGAAGTTTGCAGGTTTGCTGCATTGTTTTAGGGTTATCTAAAACCTTGTTTGTTGGTTACACTTGTCTTGCTGCTACTAGTTGAATTATGACGACGAGTGCGTTGCCTCGTGTCGATTTGAATTTCACTTGTATCTCTTTCTGGTAGTAAATGATGGATAAAGTGTAGCTATTGTTTCAAGTATCTTTTGATCCTTGTCCATGGGCAGAATTATTTCTCTATTAGGTCGATTAATATGTTGGTAATGAGTTTGGTATGAAAGTTAAGGTTTTTGTTATAAACCTTATTGTTCGAATATGGCAGATTCTCCTCTTGTGTATTTCATTCTGATTGCGTGTGAGCTGAAATCTATAGCTATTGCTACGACCATATCCTATGGGGTTTTATTTTAAATCAGCTTGGTGAGTTCGTATTGGATGGTTAGGGTTTGTTTAAACCCTAGTTCATGTTTTTATGATGGGTCTTAATGCACTCCAATCTGATTTGACTTGGAAGGAAATGAATATTGGTTTCGTTGCTGCTTTGTTCATCTGATTGGTATTGGAATGACAATCTTTATGGTGTAGTGAAGCTGCTACTGTGGAAGTGCGATGGAAGTTTAGGCTATTATGACGACTGGAAGATTCAAGTATTACTACTTGAATTGCATTTATTTTTCTTTTTATAGTCGTTGTAATTTGATGTTCAATTATTAGTTATAAGGGTGGTTTGTCACTCTTATATTGTAAGTTATAGGAATGGTGTGTCATTCTTATATTCGAGTCTGTAAGTGTCCTAAGGGACTGAGGTGAGGGACTCACTCTCATCCATTGTACTTTAATATTTTTTGGTTAATATATTTTACCGGGGTGCAGGATTACTCCTCTTTACCCAAAAAAAAAGAAAGTAAGTATATATATTGAGAGTCCTACGCATTATCCTTGTGGTATTGCCAGAACATTCGAGTGATATGTAAAATATTCACGATGAAGATGGAAATCCTTCTAGAGCCAACGTCAAACAAGCTCTTGGTGGGTGGCATGTGAGATCTATCTAATAGATCAAGCTTGTGACAACTGGACAGAAACGATGGGGCGATTCATTCTTGAATCAACCTTGGTCTAGGAAATGAATTGACGAATACTTTTGTCGATGTGCAAATCTTCTTTTCTCTAGCACATCGAATGTGTACTCATGTTTTCAAACACAAAAAGTATCTCTGATTGAAAAAATACTTTTGGAAAAACCGTTCGATGTGCAAATCTCTTCTTTTCTCTAGTACATCGAATGTGTATTCTTTTTCAAATACAAAAAGTATTTCTGATTGAAAATTGATCTTTCTCATAAAACCTTCGTCGTATTACAAAACTCTTTCTTCTAAGCAATACGCGATTGTTTTTCAAATCAATTTTTCATCAATCAGTGAATCTCAATTCGTTGGTTCACTCACTTCGTGTTGTCTACTTTGGGACGCTCCGGTTTGAGAACGGCTAGAACAGCTGCGAAACCCTGTCAAGGAGGTTCTTCGGATCTCTACCTAATCACAGGCAGTATTTATACTGATCAACGGGGAACCGTAGTTCTTGCAACGGTATTCAACGTAAGTGAACAAAGACACTTTCGTGTGTTTTAGTGCTAACTATTTTTTGCAGGAACATTGGACGGTTGCAGCTGATCGATATTGAGAAGTCAATTCACAGCCGCATGCTCACAGCATTCACACTTAATTGAACAAAATCATGACAATCAAAGATATACAAAGATGCTTTCACTACTCTGATGAAAAGATGTCATGATCCAGAAAGTGTGAGCATGTCGGTCCAAAAGTCACAACATCACATAAAGGCAACACAATAAAGGGTGATCCAGAGATTTACTGTGGCTGATGATCTCAATGAAAGCTCGAAGATCATCAAAACGTGGATCAGTTCAAAGACCTCCACTGAAAGTACAAAGTAATCGAACTTTGAAGAATCATTGCTAATGCACAAAGATTGCAGAAATTGAAGAATTAAAGTCCACGAGCTCGAGCATGAAGTTAAAAATAGAATGCTAGGATACACAATGTAATTCATGGGGTGACCTCCCTTAGGGGGAGATTGTTAGGATTTAGAAAATCCATGTTGAAGTATCGGTCACCCCAACTCTAGTCTAGCATATGTTAGCTCGTAGACATTACGTTATTTATTAGTTAGTTAATCAGTTAGAGCAACACCGTGGAGGACGGACGGGTCTTTACCCACTGTATGCCTGATCCACAGCCCGACAGAGGGCGTATTATGTAAAACAATAAATACCCTCTACCTCCTGAGGTAAAGGGTTGGACCTTTCACTCAATCTAATCTTTCTTTCTTTTGTTCACTTTCTCTCTCTAGAAAGGCTCCCATTCTACTTTCTCTCTCTAAGTTACTTCATATCATTCGAACCTTATTAGTGCTTGATTGTGTGTGTATGAAAACCAATGTCTAACAGATTTCAACATAATCAACCTGGCATTCCTTACCTCCATCATATATTCTACCTGTCCAGTATTTGAAAGTACCTTTATGATGGAACCTCATGCTAAAGGAACCTGGTCGATCCGCTGTATAAAAAATGTAAAAAAACACTGTTTCGATAAACTTACCTAAAAGGGGAATAACTTAAAAAATCGTATTAATATATAGGTGTATACGATTATAAAAAAAATGAAAAAAATAGTTACCATAGCTCCTAATTGCAGAGTTTTCCTCCTTCTCATGGTCATCAAAGGAAGAAGGTTCTCTGGTATGTCATAAAGTAAGTTGCTGCTTGTTATTTTCTTACTTAGATTATTGGATTTGATGATTGACATTGCATTTGGGTTTTTTGGGTAGGCTTCCGAAACAAGTTTGGGGATAATCAATGAGTACACAACTTAGTTATATTAGACACTATAGCGGGAAATTGGATTAGACATCTGCTACATAGTACATCAAGGTAATAAGACGATTCTACCCTCAACAATAAACGGATAACAGGATGTTATGAAATATAACGGGACTTTGACCTGGGAATTAATGGTCAAGGGACTCATTTAGCCTATAAAACGCATATTTTGGACTATTGACGATGAAAAAGGCAAGTTTTGTCCCATCGTGATGTTTCGGGACAAGTTTAGGGACCAACAGTGTATTTTAGTCTAATATTAATAATAATAGTAATAATAGTCTAATATTAATAATAATAATAATAATAATAATCCAAACGACATTTGGTGTTGTTCGGTTCGTGTTGTATGATCTCATCAAACCACAGGTTCCCTCTCATGTTGCCCTGGTTGAAGAATTGGTTTTGGACGAGGTTAGTGGTTTCGATTTAACTCTTCTTGATACCTTATTTTCTAAGGGGTTGCGGACTGTCAAATCAATCCCTCCCAAATGTCGTTTGGAATTTTCTCGTGTTCTGAAAGGAGCCCTTGATAAGGTGATATGTACGCCTGATGACATTGCTTGTTGGGTGGGTTTGTTAGTCTTGCCTTTATGTCTCCTTAAAACTTTTCGTCCGAGGAGTAATCATGAGTGTAGGTCTGCAATAAAGCGTCAACGCCAGGAAGAATATATTGTTAATGCCATTCGTGCATGGGGTTCACCTGGTGGTAGTTTTCAGATTTTGCGTGAGGTTTTAGCCGAACCCCCCCCCTCCCCCTTTATGGTCTATTGTTGATGATGATAGCTTAGATTTGGGTGACCGTAATATCAAGCAATGCAAGAGGAAGATTTGTGATGGTCATTATACTGCTGCTGTCAGAGTTCTCTCGTCTTCGGGTATTGCACCTTATGATGATTCTACTCTTGAGGATTTAAAAGTTAAACACCCCTTCCAGTCAGCTCCTTTTATGCCTGATATACCAATTGATCATCATCACCTTACTGCATCTCCTGCCTTGGTTCTTGATATGATTAAGAGTTTCCCTCGGGGTACTTCTTGTGGGCGGGATGGGTTGCGTGCTCAACACCTTCTGGATTGTTTAAATGGTGCAGTTGTTGCTATTTATGATGAGTTGGTCGTTTCTATCACCCAAGTGGTGAACCTTTTTCTTGCTGGTAAATGCCCGAGGGTGTTGGGTGAGTACATTGCTAGTGCTCCTCTCACACCCTTAGTCAAGCCAGGAGGAGGTATCCGTCCAATTTCCGTTGGAACTGTTTGGAGGCGGTTAGTTTCCAAGGTTTGTGCTTCCATGATTGGCCATTCTTCGGGTGGTTATGTAGATGATTTACAATTCGGTGTTGGGGTTTCGGGGGGAGGGGAGGCTATTCTTCATGCAGTGAATCATTTGATTGAGGATCAGGGGTGTGACGTTGGTCATTCCATGTTGTTGGTTGATTTTAAGAACGCTTTCAACATGGTTGATCGGGCTGTTATGTTACGTGAGGTTCGGCTTCATTTTCCGGCGATGTCGCGTTGGGTGGAATTCTGTTACTCCAATCCTGCCAGGTTATATTATGGTGAGCATACTCTTTGGTCTCATCACAGTGTGCAACAAGGTGATCCGCTTGGGCCTCTTCTTTTTGCTTTAGTGTTACATCCCCTGGCTTGTAAGATTAGAGACTCTTTTAACCTTTCCTTTCATGCTTGGTATCTGGATGATGGCACTATTATTGGTGATACTTTGGTGGTGGGAAAGGTTTTAGAGTTGATTATGATGGATGGACCTAGTCGAGGCCTACACCTCAATGTTGATAAAACTGAGGTTTTTTGGCCAAAGGAGGACCCAAGAAGCAGAATGGCAGGTGTTTTTCCCCCTAATATTTCTCGTCCCTTACACGGTGTTAAATTATTGGGTGGGCCGGTTAGTGTGGATTTTGAGTTTGGTAGTAAGCTTGTTCTGAAAAGGGTTGCTAAAACTATTGAACTTATGGATGTTGTTGCTAAACTTAATGACCCCCAATGTGAGCTGTTGTTACTCCGTGCATGTGCTGGTATTTCCATGTTATATTTTTCTATGCGTACATGTTCTCCTCGGGTCTTTGAGTGTGCTCAGGTTTCTTTTGATGCGGCACTTCGTTCATCTTTGGAGCGTATTGTCACAGCTTCTGGGCCTGGTTTTGGTGACTGGCAATGGAGACTCGCCACCCTTCCCTTTGCTTTTGGGGGGCTTGGTATCTACTCTGCAGGTGATGTCTTGAACTATGCTTTTCTTGCTTCG
Organism: Chrysanthemum seticuspe; assembly: GCA_019973895.1. Classification (NCBI taxonomy): domain Eukaryota; kingdom Viridiplantae; phylum Streptophyta; class Magnoliopsida; order Asterales; family Asteraceae; genus Chrysanthemum; species Chrysanthemum seticuspe. The sequence continues at coordinate 177,803,039 of BPTQ01000005.1, read as the reverse complement.
AGACTTCAATCTGCTAGTCTACAGACTAAGCTTCTCCATAGTGCTGGTATTGTAACTACTGGTCCTTCTTTTGATGATGTTCTATGTACTTTTAATGCGAATATGGATATTGACCTTTTGAGTAACCCTAGCGAGGTCGCTGCCCCCAAACTCATGAAGAAATTGACAGATATATATTTCACTCGGGTCACCCAAACTGTTGAATCTACATTCCATCTATCTCCTCGACAGATGGCATTATGAAGCTCACTAAAGGAGGATCATACTTCAAATTGGCTTAGGGTGGCTCCTATATCTGGTTTGGGACAGACTATGAACGCCAGGACTTATCGTTGTGTGTTGTGCTATCGACTGGGTGTTCCCCTTTTCACTGTTCAGGTACCGTGCTCAGCATGTTCTAGGGTTTTTACTGGAGATATTTATGGGGATCATGCAGTTTCTTGTGCGGGTATTGTTGGCATTAAACATCGGCATAACATTGTACGTGATGTTCTTGTTGATATATGTTCTCGGTCCGGGATTTCTGTTTGTAAGGAGGTGGATATTGGGCTTTATGGAGATAGGGACAGATCCTTGCGTCCGGCTGATATATTGCTTTACTCTTGGGATGGTGGGCGTGATGTTTGTGTTGATCTCACAGGTTCGTCACCTTTGACGCAATCGGGGTTGCTTGATTTTGTGCCAGGGCGTGCGGTTAGTGAGGCCTCACGACGTAAACGTGCCAAGTATGAGGCTAAATGCGCAGATATCGGATATGGGTTCCTCCCCTTTTCTTTTTCTTCTTTTGGAGAACTCGAGAAAGAGGCCATAACCTTACTAAAGCGTATTAGACTTTTCTCCTTGACTCAAGACATTGGGGCTCGTGCTGCGATTCATATTTTTAATCGCATTGGTTTTGCTATTGCTAGAGGAGTGGGGGCCCAGTTGGTTTCTCGGCTTCCCGCTAATTTCTTGTAAATTCTTTAAGTTTTTAATAAAGTGATGTTTATAATAAAATAAAAAAAATAAATAAATAATAATAATAATAATAATAATAATAATAATAATAAAATTTACTCTGTAAAAAAAATAAAAAAAAAATAATAATAATAATAATACGGGTGAGCATGGGGCGGGTGGGGCGGTTTTATGGTAAAACTAAAAACCGAACCATATATTTCAGTTTTTGAAAACAAACCGTTTGGTGTCGGTTTTTTTGGTTTCGGTTTTTCGGTTTTTGACATTGAATCGGTTCGGTTTCGGTTTTTATTCGGGACAAGACATCTGCTACAAGTTATTTTTAATCTTATATAGTGTTTACGATTCCTAGATTTCAAGCAAAAATATTTAAACAAATACCAATAATAGCATAATATCCAACAATCCAAAGCATCGAAAAAACGTACAAAACAACCAAACATGAATCTAAATTATAAAATGCATGTCTTTACGGCTTTGCACTTTTACGCTCGCAAAAACATTCAAAGAATACTATTGCTCGAAAACAAAGATATATTATATATTAATATAACATATTTGAATGTATTAATAATAAACAACACTATCATTTTTTTTCTCTAATAGATAAAGTTGCATGTATACTCAAATCTTTAAAATTAAATAGCATAGCTCTTATATAGATAAATATAAAACATACATAAATGTGGGGCGGGGCGGTTTTCTCTATTCGGTTTTTCTTATGAAACCAAAAACCGCCACAACCATTCGGTTTTTAGAAAATTCAAAACCACCTCCACCGGTTTGTCAAATGGGGCGGTTTTTTCGGTTCGCTTTTTCGGTTTTTTCGGTTTCAATTCGGTTTTTCGGTTTTTATGCTCACCCCTAAATAATAATATGATTTGTTATGTTATTATCTTATAACAATATTAAAATAAATTTATGTATATTTTAAAACAAAACTCATTTAACAAAAATTAAAACCAAAGCCCCGTGTTGTATAACTAGTTTTAAATAGAAAAAAGAAGTTAATCAAATACTTTGTAAATTGAGTCGTAGAATAGCAACGTACTTTTTCAAGTGTCTCATTCTGGTACGTGTACTTTTTTTAAGCTGTAGAATAGCAATGTACTTTCCATAAGTGTCCCGTTCTAGTACGTGTACTTTTTTTAAGTTGTAGAATAGCAATGTACTTTTCATAAGTGTTCCAATTTGGTACGTGCTACTTCCATAAGTGTTCCAGTTTGGTACGTTATCCCACGTACTAAATTGGAACACTTATGAAAAGTACATTGCTATTCTACAGCTTAAAAAAGTACACGTACTAAAACGGGACACTTATGGAAAGTACATTGCTATTCTACAGCTTAAAAAAAGTACACGTACCAGAATGGAACACTTAGAAAAGTACGTTATTATTCTACGACTCCCTTATTTTTATAGATACATATTTGGTTAAATATTTTTCAAATCTACTATGATCACTTAAAAAAACCCCTAAGAGAGACACAAGTTAGCAAGTAACGTTATCAACCAAACATTGTTCGGTTACATACATTTTTGTCCATATTTTTGTCATATCTTTTGTGAAAAAAAAATAATAATAAAACTTAATTTTTATGACAAGAATGTGTACATTTTTGTGTTCACGAATCATTCTATGTTCATCAATTTGTTTATTCAGAAAAAGTTGACATTTTTATAAAAGATCATGTGTACATTTTTGTGTTCACGAATCATTCTATGTTCATCAATCTGTTTATTCAGAAAAAGTTGACATTTTTATAAAAGATCGACAACAAATGTGAAGCTATGAAATGAAAAATTATATATTTACTAAAAGGTAATAATGTTATTTTGTTGACTTTTCTCTCTTTATTATGAAAAAATTTCAGATTGTTAGAAAACATCTTGTTGGAAGGTTTATTTATAAATTACGTTTCTCTATTCTTTTTACTTTTTTAGACTTTAAAAATCACATAAATTTAGATCTTTTTTATGAAATCTTAAAACTTTTCTCATACGCTCAGTTCTCGAGTTTTTTCCTTCATTTTTCTCTTTCCTCCTAAAAATGTGTTGGGTTCAGTAAATACCCAAACTCCTTAAGTCTAGGATTTGAATAGAAAAATACCTTAAGTATTGTCCCTTAAACACTAACAAGTCACTGAGTGCATAGTCTCTCAGTGAGCTATCTTCAGGATGCTCAGTTAGAGACAAAGAAGTATCTCCACTCAGTAAGGCGGAACTTAAGGGGTAAAGACTGAGTCAAGAAGAAGATGGTGGATTCAGTGAGTGATGACAATAACTCACTGAATCCCGAAACTCCTCACCAACTACTTCACTGAAGACAAACTGAAGTTGAAGACTGAAGGCAAGAAAGACTGAAGAATGAGCGGGACAAGGCGGGATAAGTTTGAACAGATAAGACGAAGTCCTTATCAACCAAAGTCAACTTTCCTTGAATGGCTAACTATCAGGCTCAGTGTCATCACTGACTAGAAGAAAGCAACCTTGTCACTTACCGAATATAGCCTTTGTAAACAGAGACAAAATACATCAGTATTTTGTCTTCTGTAACCTGTCAGTTTGTCCTCTAGGAAAGAGTTAAAAACCATACTTGTATAAATAGCATAAGAGTTGGAGTGGAAGATTTTAAGCTTGTGAACTAATTGTAAAACACACACACAAGCCATCCTTCACTCCTCTAAATACAACTCTGTCCCTGAGATAGCTCAGTAGTTCCTTATAGTTGTGCTCAGACTTAGCATGAGCTTAGTGAGGAGTTATTATACTTTGTCATTTCAATCCCAAGTACTATTCCGCAAGTACTTGGGTAATGTATTCTTTTTGATTTGTTTCTAATAAAGAATATTAAGTTGAAAATTATTCAGTGTGTTTTTACTTGCATTATTTTCAGTCATTACTCACAATCAGTTTACTTAATGCTTTAAATTGTTTTATACGATTATGAAACGGGAACAACAAGTGGTATCTGTGCGGGCTGATTATAAAACCTTTTTTAAGCCTCTAAAAAACGTTTTTAAATCAGGATCCTAATTGTTGAAATTGATGTGCCCCAACTTGTCGACAAAAAGGGTGGAGTTTATTCAGCTGTTGCCCCTCGACTTGAAGTTGGTAAATTTAACAAATGGAAAAAGCGAATGCTTTGCTATTTGACTGGGATGGAACCTTACTACATAAAGTGTATTAATGAAGGTCCATTTATCCCAAAGACTGCTGAAGGTTTGCCTAAACCTGAGACTCAGGGACTCAGGATAAGAGAAGAGTGGTCAACCAAGACCAAAGGCTCAAAAGTATCATCATATCTTGTCTTCCTGATGATATTATGGAGTCTGTTATAAGCTGTAGTACATCTAAACAAACCTGGGATGACCTGGTCCATAGTCATGAAAGTCCATCTGATACCAAGGAAAACAGGATAATGGACCTGAAACTTGAGTATAACACCTTCAGGGCTAAGGACTCAGAAACTCTGTCTCAAACTTACACCCTGTACAAAACCCTGTTAAATGAACCGTCAAATGATAGTGTAAAGTTGTCCAAGCATGAAATCAGTGTTGGTTTTTTCAATAGTCTCCCTGAGAAGTGGTTGAACTTCTCTCAGGGACTTAGGAATGCTAATTATATCCAAAATCTTGAACTTCCTGAAATTTATGGGAAATTATTCTATTAGGAAAACCTCATCAACAAACGATACCCTGACTTGAAGAAGTCTCAGGAAGTAAAGAAGTCCCTGACCACCACTTCAACACCTATCTTTACTGCTTTTTATTCTAACAATGTGGTTCAAGATTTTCAGGAAAATTCAGATGATGAACCTGATGAGAGATCAAGTGAGGAGTACCTAAATGACCTGAACATCGAATTTCAGGAAAGGGCACTCCTTGCTAACTCTCGGAGGTTTATAAAAAGAAACAAAAGTTTTTCCAACGCTAAAGCTAATGAGGACACTGAATGCTTTAAGTGTCATAAAAGATGTCATTTTGCAAAATACTGTTTTTCAAAACCAATTTCTGAACCCTCTTACAAACCATCAGGGTCAAATCAGTCCTCAGGCTTTAGCAAATTTCAACCAAAAATCTATCAGTCTAATCAAATTTTTCAAAACAAATCTGATCAAAACAAAACTGTAAATTTTGAAGCTATGTACAGGAAAGTCAAAGCCAAGCTAGCACTGCTTGAGGCCACTCCCTCAGAAACAACAAACACTGTTAAATCTGTGCAGGTTAAAAACAAGGGCCTGGTTGCTGAAGTCTTCGACTGGGATGAAGAGCCAGTCTCCTCAGATGATGAAATGGTGCAAGTCAGTGCACTGATGGATCTCTCAGAAGAGGAAAAGCTAGCTGTTGGAAAAAATCATGCCAGGAATGGAGAATGGGTCAACATCACAATGAAAAAGGTAAATATTTTACTTTCTATGGATGATGACTCTGATTGGCAGTCTTATATGAACTATATCAATGTTGACCTTAAGTTTGTAGAAGAGCAACGGTTAAATCTTTTTTCAAAATACAACAAGTTAAGTTTTGAACTGAACAAGTGTAGGGATGAACTGCTTCTTTTAAAACAAGCTAAGCTTGAGGCTGTCACTTTACAAATTCAAAACACTGAACTAGTCAAAAGAAATCAGGCTCTTCAAGATGATATCATTGAAAGTTGGACTGTTAAGAATCCAAGGGTCTTTGGTGTTGTGGGAGCCCCGAGTAGCAAAAAGAGAGTCATAGGTGAAGATCATCTCCGTGACTCTCACAACAAAGACCAGAGTCCAAACCATTTGTGTCAAGTGGCATGATTACCAATATGTTGACAATTTCCCAAGCCCAGTGATTGGATTTAACGGGTTAACCCTGAGAGTAAGCTTCCAAATTTCGATTCTGGTAGAATAATAGAGTCTGAAAGCCAAGCTCTAAAGAGCATGCTTGGACTCCTTGATGTACCCAGTGGTATTGAACACATCTCTGAGTCTGAAGCAGAATCTCAAGCACCGCTTCCACCGCTGAAACCTCTTTAGGGAGCTGCACCAAGCTCTGAGCTTACTCCATTGCAATTCAATCCTCACTCAGCAAAAGAAATTTCTGGACTTGGTAGAACCATCCTGAAAAGACCAACAAAACCAATCCAACAAGATTATGCTCCCACTGAGACTTCCACATATTCAGTCCCCACTGAAGCAGACCAAATTCAGCAACTGACTGAACTTGTGAGGAAGCTGACTGATAAGATGGAATCCATCGAAAAAGCTCCTGATTCAATCGAGGAAACTAAGTCAGCCTCCTCTAGTTCATCAAGGTCAAAATCAAACAACAAACCCAGGCAGAAGTGTGATTTATGCCATTACACCAGTCATACCACTGACAATTGCTACAGAATCCTTTTTTGTATGATCTGCAAAAAGGATGATCACAGAACTTCTGATCACTTACAATATGTAAGTTCATTCAGTGAAGCAAAACATACCAAAGTTGGTCATCAATATGCTTCAACCTCCAAACCAACTCACAGGAATAGAGCAAAACCTGTTCCTCCTTGCCCACATTGTGGCTTCAATAATCATCATGTTGATTATTGTCTCAGGAACACATGTTGTGATATTTGCGGAAATACAACTCATGAGACATCCCAGCATGACAGTGTCACCCAAGCTAGGAGAAGTTCAAAGCAACCCCGAATCACTGAGTCATCCTCAGTCATCAAATGCAAAGCCTGTGGTAGCACAATGCACTCAACCTCAGACCATGAGTCAATTTCCAAATTCAAGCAGACCTTTAGACCCAAGTCCACTAGTATGTGGGATAAAGAGAAACTAATCTAGTTTACTATTTGTGCAGAGACACGCCAGGGAGCCTATTTGGCATCTAGATAGTGGATGCTCAAAAAGCATGACTGGTGTTAAGGAGTATCTACACAACTATGTAAAGAAACCTGGACCCAAGGTAGTATTTGGTGATAACTCATCATGTCCCACTGAAGGTTATGGTTCAGTATACTACAATGGAATAGTTTTCTCTAGAATTGCTTATGTCAATGGTCTAAAATACAATGTCATCAGTGTCAGTCAACTATGTGATGCTACGTACATTGTGCAATTCAATGACAAACAAGGCACCATTTTCAATGCCAGCAAAGAAGTTGTTTTGATAGCTCCTAGAAGAGATGATGTTTATGTCTTAGACCTGTCAACACTCTCTCAAGATGGAACTTGTCTCTTTGCCAAAGCCACTGAAACTGTCAACTGGTTGTGGCATAAGAGACTTTCTCACTTAAACTTCAAAAACATCAACAACTTGGCAAAACAAAATAAAGTCTTTGACTTACCATCACTATTTTTTGCAAAAGATAAACCATGCTCAGCCTGTGAAAAAGGCAAACACCACAGAACATCATTTATAAGAAAACAAAATTTCTCCATCAAAAGCTGCTTTTACCTCCTGCACATGGATCTCTTTGGACCAGTCAGTCCTAGATCAATCCAGCATGAAAAGTATACACTTGTCATTGTTGATGAGTTCTCAAGATACACTTGGGTATACTTTCTTTCCAAAAAGAGTCAGGCAGCTGATATAGTAATGTCATTCATCAGGAAAATTGAAAACCAGAATGACATTACTGTTAAACAAATCAGAACTGACAATGGCACTGAGTTCAGAAATCAAGAGCTTGAGAATTTCTGTGATGAAAAGGGAATCACCTAAGACTTTTCATTCCCTTACACCCTTGAACAAAATGGGGTAGCTGAAAGGAAAAACAGAACTCTCATTGAAGCTGCCAGAACTATGTTACATGGCTCAACACTCTCAAAGCATTTCTGGACTGAAGCAGTCAAAACAGCCTGTTATACTCAAAACAGGTGAATCATTGTCAAAAGACATAATAAAACCCCATATGAGATATTCAAAGGTAGACTTCCTGACATCAGCTACTTTCATGTGTTTGGGTGTCTTGTATTCATTCACAACCACAAGGATCACCTAGGCAAGTTTGATGCAAAAGCTGATAATGGATATTTCCAAGGTTACTCACTGATTTCTAAAGCCTTCAGGGTGTTTAACACCAGAAGACAATATGTCACCTTTGATGAAAGTTCATAAAGCATCAGATTTCCCCATACCTCAGTGGAGGAAATAGGAATTGATAACTCAATAAGATATCCTCCATATGAGCTCAATACTGAAATCAATTCCTCCTATCAAGCTGATGCTGACATCTCATACTATGTCTTAACCCACAATCTTCCTCAACCAACCATCAGTGAATTCATTGATAATCAATCACTCCCCACTGGGATAGGTAATACTGAACCAAATGTTCAGGAACCTGTTATTCAAGAAACCCAACCTGAACAAAGCATATCAACAGATGATCTCAATGATTCTGTGGCTCCTGCACCTGAACTCACTCCTGAGTTTCCAGTGACCTCTGCAAGCTCAGATCCTAGACCACAAAGTAAGTGGACAAAATCTCAGGACATTGAGCTTGTAAACATCATTGGTGAACCCACTGAAGGCATGATCACTAGAAGCATGGCTGCTAAGTTAACTGCAGCTTCAGCCAATGAATGTCTATATGCTGATTTTCTATCAGAAATAGAACCCAAAAGTGGCACTGAGGCTCTAAAACATCCAAGCTGGGTTCAGGCTATGCAAGAAGAACTTCAACAGTTTGATAAGACCAAGGTCATGACCTTGATCAAATGTCCTCAGGATGTCGTTGTCATAGGAATGAAGTGGGTTTTCAGAAACAAAACTGATGAAAACGACACTGTCATTAAAAACAAAGCCAAACTTGCAGCAAAAGGTTACAGTCAACAAGAAGGCATTGACTATGATGAGACATTTGCTCCTGTTGTAAGAATGGAAGCCATCAGTATCTTCCTTGCATTTGCTACCTACATGAACTTCAAAGTTTACCAAATGGATGTAAAAAGTGCATTCCTGAATGGTGAACTCAAGGAAGATGTGTATGTTCCTGAGTTTCCAGTGACCTCTTCAAGCTCAGATCCTAGACCACAAAGTAAGTGGACAAAATCTCAGGACATTGAGCTTGTAAACATCATTGGTGAACCCACTGAAGGCATGATCACTAGAAGCATGGCTGCCAAATGTCATCAGGATGTCGTTTGTCATAGGAATGAAGTGGGTTTTCAGAAACAAAACTGATGAACACGACACTGTCATTAAAAACAAAGCCAAACTTGCCAGCAAAAAGGTTACAGTCAACAAGAAAGGCATTGACTATGATGAGACATTTGCTCCTGTTGTAAGAATGGAAGCCATCAGTATCTTCCTTGCATTTGCTACCTACATGAACTTCAAAGTTTACCAAATGGATGTAAAAAGTGCATTCCTGAATGGTGAACTCAAGGAAGATGTGTATGTTCCTGAGTTTCCAGTGACCTCTTCAAGCTCAGATCCTAGACCACAAAGTAAGTGGACAAAATCTCAGGACATTGAGCTTGTAAACATCATTGGTGAACCCACTGAAGGCATGATCACTAGAAGCATGGCTGCTAAGTTAACTGCAGCTTCAGCCAATGAATGTCTATATGCTGATTTTCTATCAGAAATAGAACCCAAAAGTGGCACTGAGGCTCTAAAACATCCAAGCTGGGTTCAGGCTATGCAAGAAGAACTTCAACAGTTTGATAAGACCAAGGTCATGACCTTGATCAAATGTCCTCAGGATGTCGTTGTCATAGGAATGAAGTGGGTTTTCAGAAACAAAACTGATGAAAACGACACTGTCATTAAAAACAAAGCCAAACTTGCAGCAAAAGGTTACAGTCAACAAGAAGGCATTGACTATGATGAGACATTTGCTCCTGTTGTAAGAATGGAAGCCATCAGTATCTTCCTTGCATTTGCTACCTACATGAACTTCAAAGTTTACCAAATGGATGTAAAAAGTGCATTCCTGAATGGTGAACTCAAGGAAGATGTGTATGTTCAGCAACCCCCTGGTTTTGAGAGTAGTGAATTCCCTGACTATTCTGCAAGCTTGACAAAGCCCTTTATGGACTTAAACAAGCTCCTAGAGCATGGTATGAAACTCTCTCAGCCTTCCTGATTCAAAACAAGTTTGTCAGAGGAAAGATAGACCACACTTTGTTTATCTATAGGACAAAGCAAGATGTGATACTGGTCCAAGTATATATTGATGACATCATCTTTGGCTCAACAAATTATACTCTTTGCAAACAGTTTGAAAAAACTGATGACAAAGAAGTTTGAAATGAGCATGATGGGTGAACTCACATACTTCTTTGGACTACAAATCAGGAAAACTGATAAAGGAATCTCCATCAAGTCACGAGAAATATACCAGAAATCTCTTGAAAAAATATGAGATATCTGACTATGCCTCAGTTGTCACACCCCCAAATTACCTGTTTTGCAGCAGAATGGAATACCTTGGGGGATGACTGTCATAGCATCAAAGTTACAGTTATATCGAACGACCTAAAGTGTCGTTTTGAAAATACCGCTTGATTCATTAAAATAATCAGAGTTTACAATATGTAGTTCCCAAATAGAAATCAATTTGTGCGGAAATAAGTTTGTTACAAGCCAAACGTTGTTTTAAAATGCATAAATCCCATGTGTGACGCGTCGTCACCACGACTCTATGATATGTCCATGCATGCCATGAAGTGAATGCCTTAGATACCTGAGATAAAACATGCTAAAGTGTCAACACAATGGTTGAGTGAGTTCATAGGTTTGTAATAAAATGATCTGAATTACTTTGAGAAATGTTCACACAGCAAAGGCATTGTAAATCCACTCAGTTCCAAGTTCCGCCCATACAAAACTTGCAACATGTGTGTTCACAACCCATTGCCTAAAGTAGAATGACAATCATGAATATACGCATTAAGGTAGTTAAAAGTATAAATGTCACCACAAGGGTCTTCCAACAACTCATGTTGGGATGTTCCTCCAACGCTCACGTTGGGCTGTATCCATAAAAATGGCCTTCCAACATATAAATATTGGGATGTTTGTAAATTAATAGCCTTCCAACAACTTAATTTGGAGCCACTAATTCTTGTATGTTTGTAAATTAATAGCCTTCCAACAACTTAATTTGGAGCCACTAATTCTTGTATGTTTGTAAATTAATAGCCTTCCAACAACTTAATTTGGAGCCACTAATTCTTGTATGTTTGTTCCAAATATGCATATGAAATCAAGTATAACCCAATCAAGTATATAACGCAATCAAGTGTAAAGTATAAGTAATGTTGTTTGGCAAAAGAGTTTAAATTTTTGGATAAATAAGCATATATCTCGCCCCAAATAGTTTATAGGAATTTAAATGAGTAAAAGCGGGGTATGAACTCACAAGGAAAGTAATAGCATTGGTTCTACTTCATCTCCGAAACCCAAATGCGTGTGTTATCCAAGGAGACTTTCAGGTTTAGTATAACACAATCAAGTATAATGCAATCAAGTATAAAAAGTATAGCGTAGTATAAACGTATAAATATTTTGAGTATTTGTATTTGTAAAAGCAAGTAATTGAGCATGTATCTCCCCCAAAGAGTTTATAAAACAAATAAGTAATAGAAAATGGGGCTATGAAACTCACCTGGTATGATTGATATGCTAACAAAATGAAGTGCACGAAAATGAGGCTCGGAAACTATCCGCGACCTAAAATGAATGTTATGACTTGAGTTATGATATGTTGTCGTGAATGCATGATTTGAAAACGTATCACCCAATATGCCACTTGAAAACTAGTTATATAAAAATATTGTTACTTGAATGTGTGACGGTTCCATGTCAAAATAATTACTTTTGAGCTAATGGTGAAAATGTAGTTAAAACTATGTAACGGTTTTAGTAATTGAAAAATCGGTTTACATTAGACTTGAAGTAATATATACATAGGAAAACTAACTCGTTTTTAAGGTCCGTTTCCCCCGAAACGTCCGTTTAGGCCCTCAAAACCTTGATTAAAAATCCTGACAGCATACTAATGCTGTGAATAGTGTTTTCAGCACGTTTTCGACTCAAAGTTCGGTTAACCATAACTCACTCGTTTTAAGTCCGTTTTTCAAGTTCTTTATATCCACGCGACGGTAATTAAGTGTACTAATATATTTTTAAACTTCGGAGACTTCACAGAAATTTTAAGGCCACTGTTTAGTCAGTTAAAAAATCTGGACTGCATGTACATTTTCCGGAAAATTGTAGTTTTTACATCGTAACTTGGAAACCACGTATCTTTTTCGTTAACACTCCGTTTTAGTCCGTTCAAAAGGCCACGTTCATGGATAAAAATCTATTTTCTAAAACTTTAATAAAACTTATAAAAATGACTAACTTTTCGGAAAAAGTATAAATTTCGACAGCGCTTCCGCGCTCAATTTAAACTTTACCATTTTATCTACTTGTTTAACCACAAACTTCACCACAAAAATCCCGTAAACTACACTTCGCCAATCCCACTAAAAATTTATATACTAGTCGAACCAATATAAATAAAATGACCATTTTTGAGGTTTATATGACTACTTATAACATATAATTAAACATAAACTACATCAAACCTTCACTAGTAAAAGATCAAAACTTACTTTGATAAATCATTTTTCAAACTTCTCATTTTTATAAACTTTTAACTAGCACATGATTGTTATAAATATTTATATAGTACATATGGGTGATAATCTTGGATGATAATGAATAAAATCACAACAAATCAAATATGACCATGAGGACTTCAAGAAAATGTATGAAAAATATATATGAAAAGGTAAAAGATAAAGTTTCATGCTTACAAGTTACTTGATGAGGTTTATGATCAAGGATTTATCCTAAACACCCTAGGTTTTTATCTCAAAACCTATACAAAGAGTGTTACTAGATTGTGATGAGCTTGACAAGAAAATTTTTGTGATCCTCCTTGATATGCAATGGTGTGGCCGGTTTTGTGGAGAAGAAAAGAGGAAGAGAACTTTGATCTATCACTTTGAATGATTGAGTTGTATGAGTAAAAGTTTGTGTGTAATATAAGTAAGAAACAAATATCTACCAAATCTTTTAGGTGAATCCCCCTTGTGTATATTTAATAATACATATATGTTTTTATTTTTATTTTTATGTATGTAAATGTATAAGTGTAAGTAGATGTAAAGTTATTTGAGGATAGTAGTAACTTGTATATACATTTGAGTATTTAGGGTAGCGTTAGATAAAAATAACTTTTCACGGTTAAAGATAAAATATGTTGAGGTCATAAAAATTATAAAAATACATTTCTTGAAAGATTTGAGTGAATAAATATTTATCGGGTTGAATTTAAGAAACCATCGTAATTTATATAAACATAACAATTTATATACGAAATAAATTTAAAACATTGGGTAAACTAATAATAATATTTTTATAGTCTTAAAATGAGTATAAAAATATATTAGGAATATTTTTGGAAGTGTCGGATCAAATGTTCAAAATAATATTCACGCGATAGCGTTTATTTAATATGAAAATTATTCGTTTAATGAAAAATGCAAAACTATGCATGAGCTAATATGATGAATGTTGAGTTTAAGAAATGACCAAAAATTGCAAATTGTGACATCAGTGAAGACACCAATGGTCCCTCCCAACAACCTTGGACCTGATCTCACTGGAAAATCAGTCAATCAAACTCATTTCAAGAGGATTGTAGGTTCATTGATGTATCTAACTGCCAGACCATACATACAATTTTCAGTCTGTCTAATAGCAAGATATCAGTCCAATCCCTAAGAATCCCATCTCACTGCAGCCAAAAGAATCCTCAGATACCTGAAGGGAACTCCAAGCCTTGGACTTTACTATCCAAAGTGCTCAGGGTTTGACCTCAAAGGGTATTCTGACTCTGATTATGCAGGCGGCAACATGGATAGAAAAAGTACCTCAGGGTCCTGTCAATTTCTTTGAGGAAAGCTGGTTTGTTGGAGTGCTAAAAAGCAACAATCAGTGGCGATGTCTTCAGCTGAAGCTGAGTATGTGGCTGCTGCAGGATGTTGTGCCAATTTATTATGGATGAAAAGTCAATTCAGTGACTATGACATCCATTACAAAATGGTACCCATCTTCTGTGATAACACCAGTGCTATTGCAATCACCAACAACCCTATCCTTCACCAAAGAACCAAACACATTGATATCAGATATCATTTCATCAGGGACCACATAATGAAAGGAGACATAGAACTTCATTTCATCCCTACTGAATATCAACTTGCTGATATCTTCACCAAACCCTTAGATGAACCTACCTTCATGATACTGAAAGCTTAATTGGGAATGCTTGACATTGAAAGTCAACAACCTGAAAATCAATCTCAATCTCAGTGAGTTCTCACTGAAATGGTCCATGCTCCCTGAACAAAACCCCAATACAAACTTCTCACAAAATGAGTAAGACTCATTCAGGGACCCTGACTTTGGATACTGAGCATTAAATATGTAACTAAATGCACCAAGTATCAGTTACTTAAATGTCCTAGGTTGGTAAACATAACAATTTAATATAGGAATATATGTCTCTTTATTCTTCTGTCACTCTTTATTCAAATGTCCCTCAAACCTTACCTTATCCCACTTGGCATTAAATGCCTCCTCTCACAAGAAATATCCTAAGGATATTTTATTACTGCAAAATACACTTTTACTGTGCACTGCAACTGTTCCCTTGAAAACCGGGAAATTACTGCGGGTAGTGGAGCGGTGGCATTAAATGAGGTAAATGAAACGTTTTCAAAAACCGACTTTACAAATCCTCATCTATGCAAAATTTACCCCTCTCACCACTCTATAAATACCCCCCTCAAAACCTCATAAACACACACAAATTAATTTCTGAATCAAAACTCTGTCAAAATACTTTCTCAAAACCAGAAATCTTTGTGTGTTCTTTAATCCTCAAAACAGTTTTCAGTAAAATCTTCTCTGTAAACAATTTACAAAAGGTTTTTCATCACAAAACTTGAGACTCAAAACTCTTTGATTGTTCTTGTCACGAAATCTTTTCAAAACCCTAAATTTTTTAATGGAAATGGCAAGAACACAGTCTCTTCAGTTTGCATCTCAGTGGGTAGGAGATCTTAATAATGTTGAATTTAAAACAAACAATGTTATAGGCACTTTTGAATACCCCCCTGATGTCCCAGCCTATAAGGGAATCATGAAGTTTTTATTCAACTGCCCACTCAAACAGGCCTTTACTCAGTCCCCTTCTATTCTGTACCAAAACCTCCTCAGGGAGTTTTGGGCAACAGTTGTGTCCTATGACCCGACACCCTCTATTGATGAGACTGACCTCAGACCACTCAGGGAGTATCTCATCAAATTCAGTCTTTTTAATGGGGAAAAGTCAGTCACCCTGGACTATAAAACATTTTGTACATCAACAGGGTTAGACTATAATTCTGGTAACTATGTTGCCCATCCTGAACCCTCCACATTTAAGAATGGGTTAAAACAAATTGTTTTAGATCCAAAGTTTTTAGACAGAACCCCAGTCACCAAGAACTCATTTCCTGCGGCTTGGAAGATCTTGTTCACATTTGTGATTCAGGTTCTCGGCGGGAACCACTCATCCACTGAACAAGTTAACTATATTCAGTTAATGGTGGCATATTTCCTGATGACAGGGGTCACTGTCGAGATAGGGGAGATCATTTACAGTGATCTCGTAACCAAGCTACTGAGCAAAACTAGGACGAAATACGTTTCGTATCCTAGGTTTGTCTCATGCGCTTTACAAGTGTTACTGGGTTGCAATTATCCTCAGGAATACAAATATTGTGCTTTACCTGGTATCCTGAGTCAATACCCATCCCAAGTCACTGAAATTGAATTGACGGCCCATATGGTTGCTGTAAACAACCAGAGGGACTCAGTGTCTCCAAACCCTGCTCCTAAAAAGAGAAAGGGGAAGTCACAGACTGGGACTAAGATCAAACCCAAGTCTCAGGACCCTGAGGCTTCTGGAGCACAGCCTAAAAGGCAAAGAAAGCCCCAGACTGATCAGCCACCCAAAGGAGACCAAACATCATCCACCCCGGTGACAACGAAGGACACTAATACATCACAGTCAGTGCCCTTGGTCCCAACTACTACTCCCCAAGATCCAGAGGGAAACAAACAACCCGCTGGTAGGGGAGCGCCTTCCACACTGCCCAAGGATGACACTCGCCAATCACAGCTTTTGTCTGAGGGCCAAAAGAATTATCCCAAAGACTCAGAGGGAAATGAGCAACCCGCTGATAGGGATCTCACTGCCACCGCTTCTAGGGATAGCACTGGAAATCGCCCACCAGTGATTGAAGGAGTACAGGAGGACAAAGACTCAGAGGGACAAATACCACCTGCTGATATGGAACCCATCACCACCACTGGTCTATTAACAGTTGCTGAGGTAAATGATGTCCTATTTTCTGATGAAGAGTTAGCTGACAGTGAGGAAGAAATACTTTCAGCAGGAGAAGAAATGGACGCTGATGTTCAAACTGAAGAACAAGAGCATCAGCCTGATCCTCAAGAGACTGAAGAGTCACCTGCTAAACTTGATGAACATTACTTTGATTCTTCTGCTTCATCCTGTCCTAAGGAATTTCAAAAGTTTGACAACATTCTTCCTCTGACTAAAAGACAGCTGGTTATGTGGATTACAAAGGCCTCAAGAAAGTTATACTCTGGAGTCACTGATACTTTATGGGATCAGCATGTTGAAGCAGCTGCTAGCTATGCCGATCTGAAAGCTGAAGTTATTACTGCCCATACAAACGCTGATGAGCACAGGGATTTCATGTATGATAATCTTGAAAGGATTGATGACAACCTAAAGAAATTTCTCAACAACCTTCAGGAGTCTCACACCAAGCTGGATGAAATAAACGACTCTGTGAAAGAAGACCCAGCACTTAACTCCAAAGTGCTGGAGGCTACTGAAGCTTACATGAAGCATTCCTCCAGCCTTGCTGAACTGATCAACATGCTTAAATATGTAAATGTTCAGGGTCTTCAGTCCTCCCTCCAGTCTCTTCAAACAACACTGGGCTCTTTGGATGCTCAAGTTACAAATCTGGCTAAGGCATCGTCTTCTATGGCCTGGAATCTTGGGCCTAGAATGACTGCCCTGGAGTTATCTCAGGCCAATCTTGCTGAACAGGTCACCAGTCTTCAACAAGATACAACAGACATCAAGGCCATGGTCACAGAGATATACCAAGCCTTCAAAGGTCAAACAACTCCAACTCCTCCAGTATCCCAGGCAACTCTTGATCTCACTGATGTTGCAGCAACAGTTGAGGGGAGAGAGCCACTAAAGGGACTCCCTCTCACACTGAGGGGGAGCCAGCTCAACCAATTTCAGCAACTCCTATCTCATCAGTATCACCATCAACAACAACAATAATGACAATGACAGTAACAACACCACCACCAATCATCACAACAACACCTCCATTGGTAGCATCTTCTTCATCAGGCCAGGATAAAGGAAAAGCCATAATGCAAACACCTGAGCCTGAGAAGATTCCATATGTCATCGGCAACACACAGTACCTGCTTACTCCACAACAGCTAACAGCCTTTCTTGAAAAGGTAGACAAAAGAAAGAAACTTGTTGAAGAAGAAAGGAAAAGCAAAGAAGCACTGGTACAAGTTGTAGCTGAAGAAGCTGAAAACATTGGAATTGATCCCAAAAAGCTTCAAAAGGGTCAGGCTGGACAAAAGTTCAAAGATGCTCAGGCTGCTCAAATGGCTGCAATGAGGAAAAAGCTAGACGAAAAGAACAGGAAAGCTGCTGCCATTAGGCAAGAAAGAATTGACCACTACAATTGGTCAATGACAAGCAGAAGGCTGCCTGAGAAGATCACAGATGTAAGAATCATCCCCAAGTCCAAACCACTGGCAATGAATGTCTACAGGGGGGATGATAAAAGGCATTTTGAGGTTCATGATCCCATGAAATGCACTGACTTTGGGATCACTAAACTCGATGAACTTGGTCCAATCATTTCAAAGAAGCAGAATGCAGTGGTCAAGGAGCTGATGAAATCCCCGAGCAAACGGTATGAAAGACTGAGGGAAGCACCAGCACAACTTGGGATTCAGCCAGCTCTAACTGCACCATAAGGATCTCAGTCTCAGCCAGCCCAAGGCAAAAGAAAAAGGGTTGAATCTGAGCCTGAAATCAAAGTTTCTAGCCTGGATTGCAACAGGGAGCTACCAGAAGGAGTGAAGTTTGTAAACTGTCTTTGCATAGAAGAGCCTGAAAGAGGACTCTTCTTTATTGATGTCTATGGAAACCCAGCATTCCAGAGGTGGAGTGACATTGACCTTGCAGGAGTGTCTACTATGGCAAGTTATCTACCAGTGGCCTCTCAGATCCGAACTCCAGCAAACGTCAGGTTCTGCAATGATTTGAATGCTAAGATAAGAGAGCACCCTGACAAAGAAACACTCCTCAAGAAGAAACCAAAGCTTGAAGCACTGGGAACATAGTTTTAAAAAGCGCGCCTTGAGGCGCGCTTAGGCACGCCTCGCTCAAGGCTCAAGCTCTAGGGATTTTTTCGGATCGAGGCTCACGACATGCATGAATCCCAAAAAAAGCGCAACGCCTTGGGGCTTTTTGCGCCTTTGTGCCTTGGTGCTTTTTGCGCCTCGGAGATGTAACAGGTTTTGGGGCTGTTTTCTAAATATTAAGATAAGATACATGAGCTTTATAAGTTATATACATGAGCCTTTTAAGTTATATCTAATAACCCTAATTTGGAAAAGAACTAAAACACACAATCAAGTGGGTAACTATAGATTCTAATCATTTTACAAATATGTAATCTCTCTCACGTCATAAGTTTATATCTTGAACTGATTTTTATTGATTGTTTATTTTATTGAATTGTAAATAATGTCATAAGTTTATTTTATCTTCATGCATCACATCATAGGGTGAGTATTTGTATGATTTGCATTATGCCTTGAATATTAATATGTTGCTTGCTTGATATTTGGGTTAAATTGTGAACTTTGTTAGATGTAAGTCTGTGATGAGTGTGTAAATACTCATCATTTTTAGTCAAATCTGAACTGCAAAACGTTTAAAAATGCTCAGATATGCATCAAAATACTGGAAATATTCCAAAATTGCATTTTATATGTTTCAGATGCAAAATGTTTAAAATCAGATGAAAAATGAGCTAAGTTTGCATAATTGGCAGTTTCAGTCCCCCAAGTTTCAAAAGTTGTCAAAAACAGTCCCTGAGCACATAATTTCAAAAGTAAAATCACCAAAGGTCCTTTTAAAATCATAAGTTGTCAAAATTAGTCCTTTGGTGAAAAATATCAAAAGTTTGAGAAAATTACAAGTTTGGTCCTCCAACTTTGAAAATTGGCAAAAATGGCCCCTGGAAAATTAGAAAATGTCAAGTTTGGTCCTTGCATTATTAAACTTTGTCACTTTTAGTCCTTTGAGCAACTTTGCTTAATTGGCAGCCTTGGCCCTTGAATTTTCAGAATTGACAACATTAGTCCTTGTATTTAAAACCCTTTAAACCATTTTTGGACCTTGTCAAATCTATTGGACCCCTGTCATAATGCAATTTTGGACCCCTTCTATTATTAATATCCGGTCAACCAAGATAGTCAAACCACCAAGTTGGCGCCAAAGTCTTCTTCTCAACTGCTTTGCCCAACCAAGCTATCTCCCATTCCCCCCCCCCTCTCATCCACTTTTCCTTGTTCCCTCCACCTTAGCTAACCTCCAAACTTCATTTAATGCATCTTCCCCCTCCTCACTCAACCCCAATTGGCAGATAAGCAATTTGGCGCCAAAATCCATTTAAACGGCCAGGATTGTTTTAAAGCCATCCAATGGCTGAGAAACTGATGGGAACTATTCAGAAGAGAGAGAGAAGAGGATTGGATTATAAAAGAAAGGGAGAAGAAGCAAGACAAGTAGTAGATTTTTAGCTTAAAATTTTCTTATGTCGTTTTTCTAATTAATGTATTAGTTTAATTTCAAAACTGTAATTTTTTGTTCCCAAGTGTTAAACTCAAGTTATATTTGCAGTGTAATCAAGTTTTAATCAGTAACTCCAAGGTTTTATCTAATTTCATATTTATGCATAACTGTTGAAAATTTCATTTTCAAACTCTGGTGTCCAAGCTTCAATCAGCTTATCTTTAGGCTCAAACAGGCTTAAGTGAGCTTATTATAGCTTTCTGTAAGCTTATAATTAAGTTTCAAGTTATTTTAGATTTTGGTCAATAAAAGTCAAAATGGGGCAACAATGGTGCAGATATGGTTAATGGGTTGAAGCAGCCATGGAATTGGGTTGATATTGAGCTAGGATAGGGTTTGGATTAGGCTAGTGTTCTTTGGTTACTGTTGTTGCAAGCCATAGTGGCAAAGGACAGTTTGTAAGTTATTTTAAAGTTTCATTGCATAATCTTCAATTGTAGTTAAAATTGGTTCAATGCTGTTTATTAAGTAGTATTTAAGTTAATTTAGGTCAGTTTGATTGTCTGCTTATGCTAGTTTAGTAGTTAGTCTTGTTTTGCTCATAAATCAGTCAATCAAGGAGTGTTTGGTTTTGTAGATTAATCTGTCTTAAAGGCTTTTGCAGTGGTTAAGATTTGTTGAGTTATGTTTGTTTAGGTCATTCATACTCATATCTGTCTTAGTCTTGTGCTTGCTAACACCTATAGTCAAAATCTCAGTCCCACTGATTTAGCAGCTTATCTGTTGTGTTATTGGAAAGCAAATGACTTGTTTTGTGTTTTAAAATCATAGATACAACTTGCAATAACTTCATTTCATCATAAATAACCAATATCAGTCCTCACACTTGATTCAAAACTCAACAAAGTCAATATTTCATTTTTTGTTCAAAAGTCAAAACCTGAAAAGTTTGTTTTGAGCCAACTGAGAGGAATTTTCATTTACTCATTTCTGAGCCAAATCATGTGAATCTTGTTGTTTTAAAAAGCTCTGCTGGTCTATTTTGTTGTTAGCATTTTTGTATAATTTTGTGATTTTTTTATAAAGCCCAAAACAGCTTATCAAAATGGTAGGATTTGCCCTGTACACACTCAGTTTTAACTGAGTGTGCACAGAATTCTTGCAGTCTTGCAACAAGCTCAAATCTGGTTGTCTAGGTCTCATCTTTGGATTACAAATAGCCAACCTGGTCTAGATTAAGCCCCAACTCTTGTCTTTCATTCTTAGCTTATTTTGAAGCTTGTGATCAAGCTGCAAAACAGACCCAAACCTGTGTTTGGCACAAAAGCTCAAATAAGCCAAATCCTTGCTAGTTGCAAATCAGAGGTTATATCTTGTTGTTTTTAGTTGCTTTAGAGTTGTTTTAGCTTATAGTAGCTTGTGTATCAGTTTGGTGCTTGTTTTGTCCATTTTAGCTTATTTGGAGTGCTTAATAATAAGCACTTGCACATCAGTTTCTAATTCCTCCACATAAGCACCTGTTTTTCCATTTTTTCTAGCTTCTTAATATTATTTTAGAGTTTTCCTGAAATTTTCATATTTTTCCAAGTCAGTTTACTATTTTTCTTGATTTTAATTAGTTTTTAGCACTTTTTAATTAGCATTTAATACAAAAAATTAAGAAAAGTTTCAAAAAAATAATTTTTCATTTTTCTTAAGTTAAGATAAATACAAAAAGACAAAAAATATTTTTCTAGATTTTTCTTAGTTAAATTTGTATTTTTAGATAATTTAATTAGTTTTTAATAGTTTAAAATTCATAAAAAATAGAAAAATATTCAGAAAAATACAAAAATAATTTTGAAAATTCTATTTTGATATTTTAGATTTTTCTAAGTCTTAGTTTTATTTTTCTAGCTTAATTTCATATTTTCTTGTATTTTAGGTAATTATTTAATAATTAAAATTAGTTTTTAATTAATAATAATTAATTAAATAGTTATAAAATTAATTTTCTTTTTCTTAAAATTTTCTTTTATCATTAGGTTTGTAAAAATATCATTTTCATATTTTTAGGGTTAATATTGTGTAAGTTTCACGTTTTTATTTGTACGTCGCGTAGTTTTTAATTCAGTTTTTATAAAATCATAAAAACAAAAACATCATTTTAAATATAGTGATAGCGTTTATTTAATATTTTTTATCTTTTTAATTTTCTTTAATTTGCATTTAAGCCGTTGTAATTTGTTGGCTTTTTCTGTAGTTATAATCATTATCAAATCCCTTTTTCGTTCAAATTTCTCGATCACTTTACGTTTGATAATCCATTGCATAGCTCGCTGGGACATAACGACCCGGGGAAACACTATACTCCTCAGATCTTCATTGCATTCGTGCTTGAGCAGTTTTAAGCTGATTACGGTCTGCCATTCACAAGTGGCAGGCTTGAGTGATTTAGCTTGACTGTTTGGCACGCATCAAATTTTTGGCGCCGCTGCCGGGGAGCTTTGCTGATCTATCTTCCGTTTAGCAGATTAGTTGTTTGAATACTCACTCATTTGTTCATATCATCCATATCTATCCATATATATATATCCATATTTTCTTATAAAAAATCCAAAAACCCAAAAACAGCGAAAAACGTATAAAACACAAAAATATTTTTTCTTTTGTTTCTATATATGTATCAAATACAAAAAAAAAATAAAAAAAAAAATTCGTCGTTTTCTTTAATAATAACAACTTAAAAGATTACCACCGCAAACCAAGGTAGTGCACTACCTAACTGGGGGTGCGACCATAATAAGTTCCCGAACCAAAGATTTAAAACTTGCCTTTGTGTCCTTGTGATTGGTGTACCTTTTTCAAAGAAGCCATTCATATTGTGATTATTGGTAAAGTTCACTGTTGTTTTGCCTCGAATTTGTGTTAATTGATTTTGTTGTGATATCTACGTTTCAGAACCAGAAAACCCATAAAGATTCTTCTCACCCCATTTTTATAAAACGCCTTCATAATTCCCATTCTCATCAGAAATATCTTCATAATTCCATTTCTCTCCTTAACTCTGAGGTCCCTTAGAGTTAACTCTAGTGCATGCGCACTCGTTCTTCTAGATCATTGAGTCCTTTGCGTGATCTAGCAGAAATTCCAAGAAGACGTTCTCGTAGACGTGCTGCCCAAATAGTCGAACCCGAGATTCGTACTATTTCAAACAACAATATGGCAGACGAACGTACTATGGCGGAAATGCTCCAAGCACCCACCGAGGGTTATGGAGATGCCATCATTCTACCAGTAATCAACTCTGATCACTTTGAATTGAAGACACATTTGATCCAACTTGTGTCTACAAATCAATTCCACGGGTTTGATCGTGAAGACCCGTATGCACACATCCGTTGGTTTAACAAGTTGACTTCAACTATCAATTTCAAGGATGTACCACAAAAAGTCATCAAGTTGATGCTTTTCCCATTCTCACTTGAGGGGACAGCCCGGATTTGGCTGGAAAAAGAACCCCCTCGATCTATCGAAACTTGGGAGGATCTTGTTCAAAAGTTTGTGAATTATTTCTTTCCTCCATCAAAGACGACTAATCTTAAAAATGAAATTTCTGGATTTCGTCAAAATTTCGATGAAAACTTTGGAGAGGCATGGGAGATATTCAAAGATCTCCTCAGGAAATGCCCCCATCATGAATTCACGGAGCTTCAACAAGTCAATATCTTTTACAATGGGTTGAACGGTAACGATCAAGATTCCTTGAATGCAGCCGCAGGCGACAATATCTTGAATCGTAGACCTAAAGATGTGATTGAGATTTGCGAGCAAAAATCAAAAGTTCCTATTTCTCGCAACAAAGTCAATACTCCTAACCCTCCTGCTTCTTCATCCAGTAACTCTTCTGAGTTAGCGGCTCCGATAGCTGCTCTAACGGATGCCATCCGTTGTATGATTAAGGATGTTAAGGAAATCAAAAGCGAAATTCATAAGCCTGAGCCAGTCAAAGCCGTAAACAAGGTGTGTGAAACTTGTAGTGGTCCACACGCGTATTATGATTGTCAAGCAACCGATGCTTCCTTTTACCAAGCTCCCGTAGCTTCGGTAAACCACAATCAATACCGACCACAGGCTGATCCTCACTACCGTGCACCTAGCGGTATGACACCACCTGGTTTTCCTCCTGTGCAAAACCATGGCAATCAAAATCGCTTTGTTCCGAATCAAGGACAAAATTTCAATAACTCTCAAAATTTCAATCAAAACCGGAACAATTTCAACCAACCTCAACCATATCAAGCTCCAAATCATCAAAGTTATCAACAACCTCCTCAAGTTCCCATGCCAAATGACTTCATGAAAATTACTGAGTCAATGCAAACTCAGATCAATAACATGAGAGTTGAGCTTAAAAAGGAAATTGATACCACAATGTCTCGGCAGACAAATGAGTTAAAGAATATGATGAGCAGTTTCATGAACATGAATATGAACAAAGCTTCGCCATCTTCTGGAGGACTCCCAAGCAATACTATTCCCAATCCAAATGCCGAGTTGAAAGCCGTCACCACTCGTAGTGGTAAGACGCACAATGGACCTTCGACTCCTATGCCCCCTCCTCCTGTGGCAATGAGTCATGCTACCAAGGATACAACGGACAAGGTGCAATTCTCAAGCCCACGAAGTACCGCACACGTCCCACCTTCGGTAGTCCAAGCTTTAAGTCCGGAACCTGACGTTCCGAAGAAAAAACCTGAGCCAGAAATAACTTCCATCCCGGCTCAAAAGTCTAGTCAGCTTCCTTACCCATCAAGAATGAATGATGAGAAGCTCAAAGACAAAAACAAAGAGCAAATGGAAAAAATTTTCCAAATCTTCAATGAGCTTCACTTTGATATAAGCTTCGTTGATGCTCTCGTTCTAATGCCTAAATTTGCATCCACGCTTAAAGGCTTACTCACCAACAAAGATAAGCTATCAGAGATGGCTAAAACTCCTCTAAATGAGCAATGCTCAGCGGTCATTCTCAAGAAGCTTCCCAAAAAGCTTGAAGACCCTGGCAGATTTCTAATCCCATGTGATTTCTTGGGGATGGTTCAATGCTCCGCCTTGGCCGATCTTGGCGCTAGCATTAACCTCATGCCACTCTCAGTATGGAAGAAACTGTCTCTTCTTGAACTTTCATCCACTTGTATGACACTCGAGCTAGCGGACCGTACCGTAACTCGTCCGCTTGGGATAGCCGAGGATGTCGTGATGAAAGTGGGAAAGTTTCACTTTCCTACTGACTTTGTTGTAGTAGACTTCGATGCAGATCCTAGAGTTCCCCTCATCTTAGGGAGAGCTTTCTTGAGAACGAGTCGTGCTCTGATTGATGTGTTTGCTGAAGAGTTGACCATACGGGTTGACAACGAAGAGCTCACGTTAAATATCAACCAGAACTCCAAACCTCTGTACAAACAGAGTGTTGCCACAATTGATCAAAGATCTGAAAGATTCAATGCAACACTCTCAAACTTCACGGTTAAGAGGAGTTTTCAAAAACGTGATGAGCTTAAAGCTTTGAAAATCAACCCTGGTTCAAACAAATGGTTTGAAAGTTGTACCAGGGAAGTCAAGAGTGTTCTTGATGATGATGATCTAGAATCGGAGACTTCATCGGAAGTGGTGGAAACTGCTAGCTCTAAGAGCACACCACTTGTCCCACCTCCGGAATCAGTTTGTCGCATCGAGTTTGTTAACTCTGTGGATGAAACCAAACTCTCTTCTGTTTCATCTGAATTGGATGATGATGATTGTGATCCAATGGGAGACATTCTTCCCATTGATGAATTGCTCAAAAAGAATCCATCATCTTCTAGTCTTATTCCCGACTCTTCCATCCCTTCTCTCACTCCTGATGAGGAAGATGACAACTTTTGGAATGAAGTCGATGCATTTCTTAGTGATGAGTCAATTCCTACGGGAATTGATAACACTTACTTTGATCCGGAGGGAGACATCCTTTTTCTGGAAAATCTGTTGATTGAAGAACCGTTTCCCACCCTCCCTCCCGGACATCTTCTTGACAATCACCATCTAAGCTTCAAGTTTAAGCTTAAAGATGTCAAAACTGGTGATTTGCTTCTCTCTGCTGAGGAATGGACTTTCATTCTCATGTACGTCTTTATTCCATTCTTCACAGATGGTGTAGTTGCTCTTTCCTTTTTCTCTTTCGGGAATGAGGACACCATTTTTGACCCCGGTATCGTCCCATATAGTTTCTACTATTAACAATACCGCGGTTATATCTCATCGGTGTGGAACTTTCTGATGTTCATATGTTTATTAACATTGTGAACGAAAGTCCGATTGAGATTGGTTTTCCACGTTACTTTCCCCATGAACAAATGAATTCGGGGTCGAGTCAAGCTAGCGACTCGGGAATCAAAAACAGTAGCATGCCATATGGGTTTTCACCCATATTTCTGACTTCTTTCTATCTTTCTTCCACCCTAGTGTGGGGGGTTGCCCACATGTTATTAAAAAAAAAAAAAAAAAAAAAAAAAAAAATCTTTCTAAATAATGGCCGTAGTATTTCCCTTTTACGTTCTTTGTTTCGGCATAACCGCCGGTACTTTGAATATTGAGGGCAATATTCATTTCTAAGTGTGGGGGGGAATTCTCGCGAATTTTATCATGTAATTATACCACCCAATTCCCCCGTTTTTGGCCAAATTTTTTTTTTTGGAGTAAGTATTCTACACTTACTCATTTGGTTATCAGTCCGCCTTGTCTAATAAACAAAAGGATTGGCTAATACAGGAGCAAACGGCTCTTGGTAAAGATTTCTCAAATCCGTTTATATGGCTTGCAATTTGCCCAAAATTGTATGGTTCTCAACTCACCATATCCTAAAAAGTGAAGAGTTGGCTAGCCCGCAAGTTTATGGCTTGTGGTAAAGGCAGTGGAAAAATCATAATTGGTAATCAGCTCACCAAAGATAATGTTGATAATTTATCTAAGAGTTGGCTAGTCCAGAAGCAAACGGCTTCTGGTAAAGACAAAATCAAATTCGTTGAAAGCTGGTGGTTTGCTCAAAATCACATGGTTATCGGTGTACCATGGTTCTTACTTGAACTGAAACATTTGGCTCCTCCAGAAGTAATGGCTTTTGGTAAAGAGTTTCAAATCCATTAAGTTTTTCTCAAAAGATTGCTAGGGACTAGCAATAGTTTAGTGTGGGGGATTGATGAGTGTGTAAATACTCATCATTTTTAGTCAAATCTGAACTGCAAAACGTTTAAAAATGCTCAGATATGCATCAAAATACTGGAAATATTCCAAAATTGCATTTTATATGTTTCAGATGCAAAATGTTTAAAATCAGATGAAAAATGAGCTAAGTTTGCATAATTGGCAGTTTCAGTCCCCCAAGTTTCAAAAGTTGTCAAAAACAGTCCCTGAGCACATAATTTCAAAAGTAAAATCACCAAAGGTCCTTTTAAAATCATAAGTTGTCAAAATTAGTCCTTTGGTGAAAAATATCAAAAGTTTGAGAAAATTACAAGTTTGGTCCTCCAACTTTGAAAATTGGCAAAAATGGCCCCTGGAAAATTGGAAAATGTCAAGTTTGGTCCTTGCATTATTAAACTTTGTCACTTTTAGTCCTTTGAGCAACTTTGCTTAATTGGCAGCCTTGGCCCTTGAATTTTCAGAATTGACAACATTAGTCCTTGTATTTAAAACCCTTTAAACCATTTTTGGACCTTGTCAAATCTATTGGACCCCTGTCATAATGCAATTTTGGACCCCTTCTATTATTAATATCCGGTCAACCAAGATAGTCAAACCACCAAGTTGGCGCCAAAGTCTTCTTCTCAACTGCTTTGCCCAACCAAGCTATCTCCCATTCCCCCCCCCCTCTCATCCACTTTTCCTTGTTCCCTCCACCTTAGCTAACCTCCAAACTTCATTTAATGCATCTTCCCCCTCCTCACTCAACCCCAATTGGCAGATAAGCAATTTGGCGCCAAAATCCATTTAAACGGCCAGGATTGTTTTAAAGCCATCCAATGGCTGAGAAACTGATGGGAACTATTCAGAAGAGAGAGAGAAGAGGATTGGATTATAAAAGAAAGGGAGAAGAAGCAAGACAAGTAGTAGATTTTTAGCTTAAAATTTTCTTATGTCGTTTTTCTAATTAATGTATTAGTTTAATTTCAAAACTGTAATTTTTTGTTCCCAAGTGTTAAACTCAAGTTATATTTGCAGTGTAATCAAGTTTTAATCAGTAACTCCAAGGTTTTATCTAATTTCATATTTATGCATAACTGTTGAAAATTTCATTTTCAAACTCTGGTGTCCAAGCTTCAATCAGCTTATCTTTAGGCTCAAACAGGCTTAAGTGAGCTTATTATAGCTTTCTGTAAGCTTATAATTAAGTTTCAAGTTATTTTAGATTTTGGTCAATAAAAGTCAAAATGGGGCAACAATGGTGCAGATATGGTTAATGGGTTGAAGCAGCCATGGAATTGGGTTGATATTGAGCTAGGATAGGGTTTGGATTAGGCTAGTGTTCTTTGGTTACTGTTGTTGCAAGCCATAGTGGCAAAGGACAGTTTGTAAGTTATTTTAAAGTTTCATTGCATAATCTTCAATTGTAGTTAAAATTGGTTCAATGCTGTTTATTAAGTAGTATTTAAGTTAATTTAGGTCAGTTTGATTGTCTGCTTATGCTAGTTTAGTAGTTAGTCTTGTTTTGCTCATAAATCAGTCAATCAAGGAGTGTTTGGTTTTGTAGATTAATCTGTCTTAAAGGCTTTTGCAGTGGTTAAGATTTGTTGAGTTATGTTTGTTTAGGTCATTCATACTCATATCTGTCTTAGTCTTGTGCTTGCTAACACCTATAGTCAAAATCTCAGTCCCACTGATTTAGCAGCTTATCTGTTGTGTTATTGGAAAGCAAATGACTTGTTTTGTGTTTTAAAATCATAGATACAACTTGCAATAACTTCATTTCATCATAAATAACCAATATCAGTCCTCACACTTGATTCAAAACTCAACAAAGTCAATATTTCATTTTTTGTTCAAAAGTCAAAACCTGAAAAGTTTGTTTTGAGCCAACTGAGAGGAATTTTCATTTACTCATTTCTGAGCCAAATCATGTGAATCTTGTTGTTTTAAAAAGCTCTGCTGGTCTATTTTGTTGTTAGCATTTTTGTATAATTTTGTGATTTTTTTATAAAGCCCAAAACAGCTTATCAAAATGGTAGGATTTGCCCTGTACACACTCAGTTTTAACTGAGTGTGCACAGAATTCTTGCAGTCTTGCAACAAGCTCAAATCTGGTTGTCTAGGTCTCATCTTTGGATTACAAATAGCCAACCTGGTCTAGATTAAGCCCCAACTCTTGTCTTTCATTCTTAGCTTATTTTGAAGCTTGTGATCAAGCTGCAAAACAGACCCAAACCTGTGTTTGGCACAAAAGCTCAAATAAGCCAAATCCTTGCTAGTTGCAAATCAGAGGTTATATCTTGTTGTTTTTAGTTGCTTTAGAGTTGTTTTAGCTTATAGTAGCTTGTGTATCAGTTTGGTGCTTGTTTTGTCCATTTTAGCTTATTTGGAGTGCTTAATAATAAGCACTTGCACATCAGTTTCTAATTCCTCCACATAAGCACCTGTTTTTCCATTTTTTCTAGCTTCTTAATATTATTTTAGAGTTTTCCTGAAATTTTCATATTTTTCCAAGTTAGTTTACTATTTTTCTTGATTTTAATTAGTTTTTAGCACTTTTTAATTAGCATTTAATACAAAAAATTAAGAAAAGTTTCAAAAAAATAATTTTTTATTTTTCTTAAGTTAAGATAAATACAAAAAGACAAAAAAATATTTTTCTAGATTTTTCTTAGTTAAATTTGTATTTTTAGATAATTTAATTAGTTTTTAATAGTTTAAAATTCATAAAAAATAGAAAAATATTCAGAAAAATACAAAAATAGTTTTGAAAATTCTATTTTGATATTTTAGATTTTTCTAAGTCTTAGTTTTATTTTTCTAGCTTAATTTCATATTTTCTTGTATTTTAGGTAATTATTTAATAATTAAAATTAGTTTTTAATTAATAATAATTAATTAAATAGTTATAAAATTAATTTTCTTTTTCTTAAAATTTTCTTTTATCATTAGGTTTGTAAAAATATCATTTTCATATTTTTAGGGTTAATATTGTGTAAGTTTCACGTTTTTATTTGTACGTCGCGTAGTTTTTAATTCAGTTTTTATAAAATCATAAAAACAAAAACATCATTTTAAATATAGTGATAGCGTTTATTTAATATTTTTTATCTTTTTAATTTTCTTTAATTTGCATTTAAGCCGTTGTAATTTGTTGGCTTTTTCTGTAGTTATAATCATTATCAAATCCCTTTTTCGTTCAAATTTCTCGATCACTTTACGTTTGATAATCCATTGCATAGCTCGCTGGGACATAACGACCCGGGGAAACACTATACTCCTCAGATCTTCATTGCATTCGTGCTTGAGCAGTTTTAAGCTGATTACGGTCTGCCATTCACAAGTGGCAGGCTTGAGTGATTTAGCTTGACTGTTTGGCACGCATCAGTCTGCAAGTGTAGGGCACAAGCATATTTAGTCTGATATGGATTTTAATCTATATGTAGTTCATCGAGCCAAAAAGTTGATCCATTTGAGAAGTGACAACTGATCCATTTTAATCTTTATAATGGCTATATGTGTCATGTATTAAGTATTTAATGTTATTTTGTGTTATTTAAGCTACATAAATGGTCACATATATTATAAAAAAAAACTTAATGTATTTAGTGCGCCTCGTATTCATGAATCCCGCGCCTTGGTATGCGCCTCGCCTCGAGGCTCTTTGGTCCCCTTCGCGCCTTAGTGCGCCTTGAGCCTTTCAAAACATTGACTGGGAATCCATCTTGAGTGACATCTTTTGTTTTATCTTTTGTACTAGTGATAGGACCTATGTAATTTGATCAATAAACGATGTATGTTTTGTTCAAATATTCAGTGTTCCTTATTATGTTCATTAGTAGATTCAGTGTAAGAAGAAGCCATTTGCTCACTTACACTGATCAAACACTTAGGCTATTTGTATATCCAAATAGGGGGAGACTGTTGGGTTTAGTAAATACCCAAACCCCTTAAGTCTAGGATTTGAATAGAAAAATACCCTAAGTGTTGTCCCTTAAACACTAACAAGTCACTGAGCGCATAGTCTCTCAGTGAGCTATCTTCAGGATACTCAGTAAGAGACAAAGAAGTTTCTCCACTCAGTAAGGCGGAACTTAAGTGAAGACTGAGTCAAGAAGAAGATGGTGGGTTCAGTGATTGATGACAATAACTCACTGGATCCCGAAACTCCTCACCAACTACTTCACTGAAGACAAACTGAAGTTGAAGACTGAAGGCAAGGAAGACTGAAGAATAAGCGGGACAAGGCGGGATAAGTTTGAACAGATAAGACGAAGTCCTTATCAATCAAAGTCAACTTTCCCTGAATGGCTAACTATCAGGCTCAGTGTCATCACTGACTAGAAGAAAGCAACCTTGTCACTTACCGAATATAGCCTTTGTAAACAGAGACAAAATACATCAGTATTTTGTCTTCTATAACCTGTCAGTTTGTCCTTTAGGAAAGAGTTAAAAACCATACTTGTATAAATAGCATAAGATTTGGAGCGGAAGATTTTAAGCTTGTGAACTAATTGTAAAACACACACAAGCCATCTTTCACTACTCCAAATACAACTCTGTCCCTGAGATAGCTCAGTGGTTCCTTATAGTTGTGCTCAGACTTAGCCTGAGCTTAGTGAGAAGTTATTATACTTTGTCATTTCAATCCCAAGTACTATTCCGCAAGTACTTGGGTAATGTATTCTTTTTGATTTGTTTCTAATAAAGAATATTAAGTTGAAAATTATTCAGTGTGTTTTTACTTGCATTATTTTCAGTAATTACTCACAATCAGTTTACTTAATGCTTTAAACTGTTTTATACGATTGTGAAACAGGAACAACAAAATGAGAGGAATATTTCTCTATCAAATCTTCCGCACATCTTTTTTACCGGTCCACTTTCACCTCTTAAATAAAACTCAAAAACACAAAAAACTTTCCATTTTTCTTTTCCTATCAAATTTTAACTCGATAACTAGTGTTCGTCCGTATTGATATTTTTTTTTAATCTTAAAGCTAGACACGTATTTAGCCGAGAATCCCAAGATTAACGAATTTCAAACCTCATTTTTTTGAGTAAGATATATTTGTTTAAGCTTACTTTTTGTTTCCTTAAAGTACATTTTTTTTTCTTCATTTATATGAGCTTAAGACATTCCTGAGACTTTCCAAGCATTTAATAGTTTTCCATATCATCTCTATGACTATCATTTTTATAGGATTGTTTATTAAGGTTGTGTTTGAGGCTAATATAAGTGCTTCATCTTTTAAAATAAGCTAGCTTATAAAATAAGTTTTGTTTGTTATGTAAGTTTATAAAAACTTTTATAAGTAATAAACTTTCATAAGCTCAAGTCCATTAAAATGGCTTATGAGGGTTTAGAGCTAGTCAAATTATTATTTTTTATTTATTTATTTATTTATTTTTTAATTTTTTTAATATAATGTATTATCACAAAAAAAAAAACTGAAAATATATTTGAATTTATTTTGCTTTATTTTTATGCGATTTTACATTAGTAAACTTCAACTACAATTAATTCGGCAAACAACTTCATAAAAATATATGCTTCAGCTTTCGGCTTATAACATAAGGCATACTGGCATAGCTCCAGCCCCAACTCCAAACATACTCTTAGTGTTCGGATTTGCTTTATTTGTAGAAAAGTAAGGATATATAGGTCTATTAAATGAACTTCTATGGTTTGAAAGATCAGCATCCTACTTAGGATCGTTTCGTCTTTGAAAAATCGTGATCGTAAGATCAGATCGATACTTTAAGACCTACTATATTGTCATTTTCTTAATAGCCTTTTTAATATTTTACAAATCTACAAATTAGTATATATAATAAACACAAAATTATATGAATGTTTAATAAAAATGTTGTCTTAAATTATGATTATGAAATATTTAAGAAGATTAATATGTCGTTTTTTAAAATTTATATAACAAAATCCATAACATAGTAGTTTATTAGTTTGTTGTTCGAGAAAAATAACATCGTATCGGATTAGATATTTTAAGAATAAGATCGGAAGATTTTAAACATGCAAAAATCCTACGTAAAATTATAATCGTCTTGTAGTATCATAAAATCGTAAGATAATAAAATCAAGATCAAAACTTAACAAACATAAAAACCAACAAATAAACCACTTTATTTATAGTTTGACTTATTTTCTATGCTCATTTAAACCTACAAATCATTATGTATAAATAAAAATAAAAGGTGAGAAAATAAGCAAATCAAAGTACGCTGTTTGACTAAATATTGTGATTTAGCGTTGAATGAATCAAAGACACTGAATGATTTATATGTGCTGAATGAGCATGATTCTGAATGAAACTGGGTGTTTGATATGAATAGTTACCCAGAACCACAATATATTGTTATTTAACCTTTTATATAATCTAGCAAGAGAATTTACTTTTTGATAAATGTTAAAAATTGATATTACTTGTAATGCAAATAAAAAAGGCTAGTGAAATTATTTAACCACGTATTTTTTCAAGGTCAAAATGTGCATTTTTTGTATTAGAGCCTGCTATTTTAATTGTATGTGTCATCATATCACTAGTTTTAAACTTATATGGCGGAACTTGACCATTTATTTTTGGGGGGCCGAATTTATTTTGAGGGGGTCGAATCGAAGATTTGTTTGTAACCTCAGCTAAATTACCTCTAAAACCTATAATATTTACATTAGGTGTCAAAAATTTTGAGAGGCCGGGACCCTCCCCTGCCCTCAAAGAGGTCCGCCATTGTTTTTGACAAAAAAAAGTTTCATATACATTAAACTAATACTCCGTAATATCTACTAGAATGATGAGTACATAACATAAAGAAATTTGAAGATAGATACCTAATGAATGAAAAGGCTACATCTATGCTATGGCCCATCCAGAGTGTAAATTTGTTGTTCAGCACCTATACAATTTCTACCAAACGGCACTTCACTCTGACCGATTCATTGATTCTCGCTTAACTATCTCAATAAGTGCATATCAAACACCCCGAGGACTAGTGGCTTCCAAGCACAATCGAAGCAATGACAAGAATTTTACACCAATTCAAATTCAAATACAAATTTGGTCCATTCAACTTCACCACACAACACCGATGGAAGAAAGCATCAACCACAGCACAAACACGTTTAGAAAACCGAACACGCGACCCTAAACTCGACACCCACATGACCAACATCCGCAAGCTAACCTTAATCTTAACTCTTAACAATCTCATGACCACACGCCATAGAGGTCCCTTTGTTTCAGTTCAAATCATGTCTAAATGGACCCCACACCTTGTTGGTTTAAACATGCCCATTGGCGGCTTTCTCAACAAATACCGCCACGTGTTCGACGTTTTTACTCACCCGGTTAAGCGAAACGTGTGTTGCAAGTTAAGTCACAAAATGATGGATTTAATGGAGGAAGAGAGGGAGCTGATTAAGCGTATGGAGGCTGAGAATGTGGTCAGGGTTAAGAAGTTGTTGTTGATGTCTGTTACTGGGAGTTTACGTCTGCATGCTTTGAGATTGGTGAAACGAGAGATGGGTTTGCCGGATGATTTTAGGGAGACCGTTCTTGGGAAATGTCCTGACTTTGAGATGGATGGCTTGGAGGTGGTGAGCTTGGTTGATAGAGATTGGGTTGACGACGGTTTGAAGGTGGCACAAGTGGAGAAATGGCGGGAAAAGGAGTTTACAGACAAGTGGTTGAGTGAGTTTGAGACCAAGTATGCTTTTCCGATTGATTTCCCGACAGGCTTTAGGATTCAAGCGGGGTTTAGAGGGAAGTTGAAGGAGTGGCAGAGGCTTCCTTATGTTAAACCTTATGAGAAAAAAGAAGGTTTTCAGAGATTAACTTGTGAGCGCTTTGAGAAACGAGCTGTTGGGATTCTTCATGAGTTTTTGAGTTTGACTGTTGAAAAGATGGTTGAGCTTCAACGATTAGCACATTTTAGGAGGGATTTTGGTATTCCTGTCAATGTTCGTGAGGTGATTTTGAAACATCCTGGGATCTTTTACATATCTACAAGAGGTACTAGTCAAATGGTGTTTCTTAGAGAAGCATATTGTAAAGATTGTCATGTTTCCCCGAATCCTGTTTATGAGGTTAGGAGAAAGATGTTGAATCTTATATTACTTGCAACCCGTAACACTAGAGAACTGAGAAGTCCAAAGCAAGTGAAGGAGAGCATTGGTGATCAAAATCGAGCTGGGGAAATAGAGGATGATTTTGTGATTTCAATTTTGGATAAGTTTGTTGATAATGACGATGATGATAACGAAAATACTCAGAATAGGGAGGGCACTAGTGATGGTGATTATGTATTTCCAGGCCCAAATAATTCTGATGATGATGATGATAGTAGAAAAGGATAAGCATTTGTTCCACTGTGATCATACTTTTGTTTCAAAGACAACACAGTTCCGGGAGAAATGGACCGACTTACATCAGTTGTGGAGCAGACTTCATGAAAAATCCCTCATGGTGACCCATGATCAACTTGGGTAGCGGTATATGAGCTTATTTAACTCATTTTTTATGCTTTACATGTGTTCTAGTATATATGTTTCTAAAATTTCTTACATGACAGATACCCTGTCCAATGATAAAGCTAAGGGGGTGTTTGGGATTGCTTATATTAAATTGCTTATCTGCTTAAAAAAAAGGAGTTGGCAACGTTATTCTTAAAGTGCTTACTAAAAATAAGCAAATGAACAGTTCTTGCCAAACACCAACACTAAAAACATCCTGTTATTCTTAAAGAGAGAAAAGAAGTTAAACAGATAAGCGCTTTATAAGCAATCCTAAACACCCTCTTTGTCCAAAGGAAATATTATGTTCTGTTGGTTAAGGATAACTTGCACCTTGGTGATCTACATAGTACTGAATTAAATTGACATGTATCTTTGTCTCACACCTGAACTTCATGATTTTTGTCTCCAATAGTTCAATGCTTGATTGCTCCTTTTAAACGTTTACAAAACTTACAGTTTCCTACATTTCCGACTTGTCTTGATGCTTTATTTTGTGGTTAACAAGCCATTGAGCTGCAGTTAAACATCAAAAGATGTATACCAGGACATACTCTTGGTGACGCATAAATCAAATCCTCTAATGTTGCCACAAATGAATGGGACACAGAATTGGTGGGGATATAAGAGAAAAAGTATTGTTCAGTTTTAATTTTGAAATTTCGATAAGAACAGAAACATATAAAGAACAACTTGTATGTAATGTTGAAGAAAAGGTGGTGACATACAACACCAATTAACTGATAACACATTTCAGTTTAGTTCCTCTTTGAAATAGATGTTTATGCAAAAGTAGATGAACATGCCCTGACCCTCTTTGTCTTGAACTATAGCAAGTAAATGTTCAAGATTCACTGTGTTCCTTGGCTTTTTCGTCAGAAATACTCTATGGGCTGATCCTGTGTGGTTTCAAATGTATGATTTTGTGATGTTTGTTAGACGTTCACTACCTGTCATAGCCATTTTAATTTCTGTAGTGGCCAAGTGTTTCCTGGAAATGTTCAACTTAGTTACATAGGAAAAACATGGAAGAAACAGTGCGATACATTTTGGTTGGACATTAGAGGTAGCTATCTCGACCCAGCTACCTTGTAACGGGTTGAGTTGGGTTATAATTTCATCTCCAGCGGGTCAAATGAGTACATTTTAAAACGTAGATATGTATGAAGCGGGTCAAATGGGTCTGATGAAGTCTAAGTTGCCTAAGATTGTATTCAAATGCTTATAAGCTCCTAAATTATTTTAGGTATCAAAATGGATTATTAGTTTGAGAATAGTATATTTTCGTAATTATTATATTCATGTTGAATGCATTTTATTTTTATAAATTTGTAAACATAGACAGAAAGAGTGTTTGTGGATCCACTCAACACGTTTTTAGCCCTTCTCTTTATAAACAACCCAATTCTTAATTCCATTCATTGCGTCCCAGTTTTTAGTTGCAAAACTGATGGTTCTACCAAGGTTGACCTTGACTTCTACAAGTCTGCATTGTGAAGTAAATTATGCTATCTAAAATGTCGTCAGCACTCAGCAACAAAAAATCCTCAATATAAATATACTTCTATGATTTCATAGCTGTTACCACGTAGGTACATATGCAAATTGTGATGGTTTGGATCGGTCCAGTTAATACCTTAGTGTCCTTTTTATATTTTAGCTGGTAACATGATAAAGTTGCATTTAAAGTATCATGTTAGACTAGAAGTTACTCGCGCGTTGTGACGGCGAATATTTTGAAATAAAATTTTCTGGTAAGTCATATATTTTAGTTTATTATGTTTTTTTAACAATAAATTTACGGATATCAAGAATTTCGTTTAGCCCGTGCCTGTTCGAGTTCGAGCTCGAGCTCATTTGGCCCGTTGCCCGTTCGGGCTTGCATATTTGTATAATGTGTTTTATTACTTGTATTAATGACATTAAATGCAGGAATTGTGTTTAAGTTGGTTGTAAAATATGCTTGATAATTTGTATTTCTTATGTAAAGTGTGTTTTAATAATTGCATTAATCGTATTTATTGACCAGATAATTAATTGATTATACTAAATATCTTGACCACATTAATAGTGCTTTGTATTTTGTACATTAAGCTTTAAGACTTGTAAGTCTTAAAATTAATATTGATGAGAAAGATCATTAATAGTGCATTGTGTATTGTACAATAGGCTTTTTATTTTGTAAGTCTTAATTTTAAGACCATGAGGAGAGAGATTCATTCCTCTATTATCTGTAGTATAGATAACTCTTTTAAAGTAGTTTCTCTTACACAGTTTACTTGATACACAATCAACCAGGTGCTTAGACCTTATTTTGGAGATGCTACGACTAAGTGAGGAAGAACTTCGTCATGGTAGGAATGAAGATGAGCATACATGTGTGTGGCGCTATTTGGTTAATTGTAAATGCTAAGTTTAATGTAGTTCTCAATCATTTTATAGAATTATACTATGTATAGTGTACAAATCAGTTTTAATGTTGCATATGTTGGATTACAACATGTCTTATTGGTCTGACATATTAAACAAATCTGGCCCTAGTAGGTTACTCGTGCATAGCGCGGGCATCGAATAGTTTCTGGAAAACAACTATTCCGGTTGAAGTGGCGTTTGATGGTAGAACTGAGGAGGGTGGGGGAGATGGTGCTAGCTGGCAACATGTCGATTTGTGTGATTGTTGACACTGAAGGACCATGGATTTTTTGAATGTAAACGTTGTTTTGGTTCATGGGTACTCGTTCATTGTCACAATTGGCAAAATCATTTTTATGTCAATGGTAACTGTTCCATAAACTTAACAAGTCATTTGAACCCGCCGCGCGGCGGCGGGGGTGTTTTAATACATTGTGGTTATACTAATTTAACATCAAAGTCAAAAAATACATACTGATATAACTAACTTCAAATAAAGCTTAATTCAATAAAATATATGATACATACTGATTAAGTTTGCGTACTTTAATGGCCTGCAAGGCACAACGTTGTACTGATAGTTGTGTAAATGCAACTATGCAGAAAGACCAGAAAGCCCCTTCGGCGTTGACCCGTTTCTACCCAACCGCGACCTCGCATATATGACCCTGAAAAATACTTTTTTACCCGTGAGTTGACTTGCCTTTCATCACCCTACATTTAAAAAAAAAGAATCATCAGTCTGAGAACTGATAAGAAAAACCTAAAACATACAAATATTAGCAACATCAAGATACTTTTACCTGCAATGAAATGTAGTTCCCATTGCATACTCATTTCTGAAGTGATCTACAAAAAATAAAGGAAATTCAGCGACAACCTACTATTTACATTGTACTAAATAAAAACTAGTCTATACATTTAAACGGCCCTTAAAATAGAGATAATGGAAACCAATTTATGACGAAATCTTGTTAAATGGAAGTGGAGTAAACCAAACATTGTTGCTTAAACCGTAGATATAGTTGTGGCGCAAGTATGGTATTAAGAGGTATTGAAAGTGGCCTTTACGTGTAATTTGGCATTGGTTTTGTACCCGGCTCAATGTGGTAGACCGTCGCTAATATTCGTATGTGCAAGAATATCAATGTCTAGTTATGTACATAGTAGACGTACCATGTGAGTCTCTGGATTCATGTCTATAAGGGCACAGATTGGCAGTATACCCTGGAACAAATGACGCAGTATATCGAAACCTAAATGCAGGTCAGAACTGGAACAAATGAGGAAACTGATTATCTATAAACACTTTGTTAATACAAATAAGCCGTAAAAACGTTTATTTATATTTTACGACCTTTTAATGTTTTGTCGATAACAAACGTAAAATCATTTTAACGAAACAAATAAAATACGTAATTAGTTTGAGCCAATAGTTTTCTAACACACTTACGTTTTCACATAAAACACTAAAACAAGTATAAGTGATTTTATGATTTAGTAATATATATGTACAACAACTAGTGTTTACATATTGGGCAAAATAGATACATAACTAGTATGTATTATAAATGGGTAAAAACTACAACCCATGGAACATATCCATAACCCATGGTATTGACCCATACCCATTTGACTAGGGGCATTGCACTCATTAGATACATTGTATCTAATAAAAGACCCATGGATCAACCTATAACCCATGACCCATGACCCATAACCAAAATACCCATGGGATAAGAGGAGTGTCCCACGGATCCCTAGTTTTACACTAGACGGATCCCTTGAGGGAGGGATCCGTGGGATCCGGGGAACAGTAAGCATTTCTCCTCTATAAATAGTGAGCCATTTCTTCCTTTTGGCTTGCCACTCTTATACATACTTACCCCAAGTATTGTACCTCTCTAACCACTGATCCTAAGGAATCTTTCTATGTAGTTTGTCTTTTGTTTTTGTGTGATTCTCTAGGTTCCTCTTAAAGGCGAGATCACCACTTCTTGAAGTCGAGCAAGCTCAAGTCCATGAGTTGCCATGCTTCATCATCATCAAGACTACTGAGGTTCTCTTGTTGATAGTTCTTTCTTCTCCCGTAGATGTGTTGTCTTGAAGGCATTAGTGAAGGATGCGGAAAGAGTCAAGACGAAAGCATTAGTGAAAGGTGCTTAACGTCCGTGTCAAAAGCATTAGTGAAGAATGCTAAAGGTGTCAAGACGAAGGAATTAGTGAAAGGTGCCAAGCGTTGTGTCAAAGGCATTAGTGAAGGATGTCTAGGAATCAAATCAAGTGGCATTTGTGAAGAATGCCAAGGTCGTATAATCGATGAGGTGCATCGTTATACATATATTGAGAGTTTGTCTCCAAGGATGTTGATATCCTTGATGGTGTTATAATAAGGAGTGGGTCTCCTTTGGCATTAGGTGTTGTGTAGTGTTGGGTAGTAGTTCCTCCATTGTAATGGAACTCGGTACTTAGCCTAGTACCGGATAAAGGGTAGGCGACGTTGTGGTAGGTGTGGTCCACCTTGGTGTGAAAGAACCTGGTGGTTAGCCTAGTACCAGAAAAAGAGTAGGCGACGTTGTGAAGGCTTCTCCGCTATAAGGAGTTGGTGTCGTGTAGTGATTACGAACTCTCGAGTAGGTGACTCGGGGAGTGGAGTAGGGCAAGGAAGATGTCCTTGTAGCCAAACCACTATAAATGCTCGTGTCATGGTTATGTGCTTCTTACTCTTTATCTTTCATTACACTTTTATATATCTATCTATCAACGTCCAACATACACATCTAAATAGATTGACATAAGTCGATCAAAATATTTTAAAAGGAAGTTTTAAATTGGTAAAACTATTCACCCCCCCTTCTAGTTTTCCACACACTTGAAGAAACTGATTATCACCAAACACTTGAAGAAATTGATTATCTACAACTTAAATGCAGGTCAGAACTGGAACAAATGAGGCTAAGAGCAGTGAATGTAGAATATGTAGCTGATACCCGCAATGGCTGTAACCACCATCTGAGTGTGGATGCCTTGCCAAGGTACGGGTGTCAGTACAGTACACCTAACAAAGATATCGGTCATGGCTGCGACCACAACGTGAGTCAGGTTCCTTGCCAAGCTACCGCTCTTGGTGAATTATGGTCACAAAAAAAATGCAGCTAATTATCATCATCTCTTCAATTAATAAACAACTAAATCAAATCAGATTACCATAAAACAATGTTTCAGGTCTGCAAATATAGCAGCAAAGGTGGATGCCAGCCGTGGTTGTAGACGTAAAGTATTTTGTGAGTAGAAGAACAACAAAAGCTACAGTAACCACATAAAAAGAATATGCCACTTTACACATGTTAAGCATAAGCACAAAATATACGCAACCGAAGTTCAGAACTGCAAATGTAAAACCATTGCTTAACTTGCTATTCTTACGTCTTATTTCTCAGCGTATGAGTCAATCACCATCTTCACACACCCATCCTGATTGTCACACACCATTGATAGCGACAATAAAAGGATTGATGGCATCGAATAAGCATAAGTAGAAAGTATAAGCCTTTACCTGTAATTTGGCATTGGTTTTGTACCCGGCTATTGAGAGTGTCAATGTGGTAGACCGTCGCTAATATTCATATGTGCAAGAATATCAATGTGTAATTATGTACATAGTAGACGTACCATGTGAGTCTCTAGATTCATGTCTATAAGGGCACGGATTGGCAGTATACCCTGGAACAAATGACGCATGTTGGGTTCAGTAAATACCCAAACCTCTTAAGTCTAGGATTTGAATAGAAAATACCCTAAGTGTTTAAACCTTTAAACATTAACAAGTCACCGAGCGCATAGTCTCTCAGTGAGCTGTCTTCAGGATACTCAGTAAGAGACAAAGAAGTCTCTCCACTCAGTAAGGTGGAACTTAAGGGGTGAAGACTGATAACTCACTGAATCCCGAAACTCCTCACCAACTACTAACACTGAAGGCTATGAAGACTGAAGAATGAGCGGGACAAGGCGGGATAAGTTTGAACATATAAGACGAAGTCCTTATCAACCAAAGTCAACTTTCCCTGAATGTTAACTATCAGGCTCAGTGTCTTCACTGAAAAGAAGAAAGCAGCCGTGTCACTTACCCAATATAGCCAATGTAAACAGAGACAAAATACATCAGTATTTTGTCTTCTGTAACCTGTCAGTTTGTCCTCTAGGAAAGAGTTAAAAACCATACTTGTATAAATAGCATAAGAGTTGGAGTATAAGATTTTAAGCTTGTGGATTAATTGTAAAACACACACACAAGCCATCTTCCACTCCTCCAAATACAACTTTGTCCCTGAGATAGCTCAGTGGTTCCTTTGTAGTTGTGCTCAGACTTAGCCTGAGCTTAGTGAGGAGATACCATTATGTATTCTTTTTTATTTGTTTCTAATAAAGAATGTTAAGTTGAAAATTATTTAGTGTGTTTTTACTTGCATAGTTTCAGTCATAATTCACAATCTGGTTGTTTGTTGCCTTTTAACTGTTTTAATATGATTGTGAAATGGGAACAACAAGTGGTATCAGAGCCGGCTGATTATAAAACCCTTTTTAAGCCGCTCAAAAACGTTTTTAAATCAGGATCCTAATGGCTTAAATTGATGTGCCCCAAGTTGTCGACAAAAAGGGTAGAGCTTATTCAGCTGTTGCCCTTCGACTCGAAGTTGGTAAATTTAACAAATGGAAAAAGCGAATGCTTTGCTATTTGACTGGGATGGAACCTTACTACATAAAGTGTATTAATGAAGGTCCATTTATCCCAAAGACTGCTGAAAGTTTGCCCAAACCTGAAGCTCAGTCGACTCATGATGAGAGGAGAGTGGTCAACCAGGACCAAAGGCTCAAAAGCATCATCATATCTTGTCTTCCTGATGATGTCATGGAGTCTGTTATTGGCTGTAGTACATCTAAACAAACCTGGGATGACCTGGTCCACTGTCATGAAGGTACCTCAGATACCAAGGAGAACAGGATTATGGACCTGAAACTTGAGTACAACACCTTCAGGGCTAAGGACTCAGAAACTCTGTCTCAAACTTACACCCGATACAAAACTTTGTTAAATGAACTGTCAAATGATGGTGTTAAGTTGTCCAAACATGAAATCAATGTTGGTTTTGTCAATAGTCTCCCTGAGAAGTGGTTGAATTTCTCTCAGGGACTTAGGAATGCTAATCATATTAAGAATATTGAACTTCCTGAAATATATGAGAAATTTGTCTATGAGGAAAACCTCATCAACAGACGATACCCTGACTTAAAGAAGTATCAGGAAGTCAAGAAGTCCCTGACCACCACTTCAACACCAATTTCTACTGGTTTTTATTCTAACAGTGTGGTTCAAGATTTTCAGGAAAATTCAGATGATGAGCCTGATGAGAGATCAAGTGAGGAGTACCTAAATGACATGAACATCGAATTTCAGGTAAGGGAACTCCTTGCTAACTCTCGAAGGTTTATAAAAAGAAACAAAGGTTTTTCCAATGCTAAA
This sequence comes from Chrysanthemum seticuspe, assembly GCA_019973895.1. Lineage (NCBI taxonomy): Eukaryota > Viridiplantae > Streptophyta > Magnoliopsida > Asterales > Asteraceae > Chrysanthemum > Chrysanthemum seticuspe. The sequence goes on along the minus strand of BPTQ01000005.1, from coordinate 177,759,453 downwards.
GCTAATGAGGACACTGAGTGCCTTAAGTGTCACAAAAGAGGTCATTTTGCCAAAGACTGTTTTTCAGAAACAATTTCTGAACCCTCTTATAAACCATCAAGGTCAAATCAGTCCTCAGGCTTTAGCAAATTTTAACCAAAAATCTATCAGTCTCATCAAAATTTTCAAAACAAACCTGATCAAAATAAAACTGTTGATTTTGAAGCTAAGTACAGGAAAGTCAAAGCCAAGCTAGCACTGCTTGAGGCTACTCCCTCAGAAACAACAAACACTGTTAAATCTGTGCAGGGTAAAAACAAGGGCCTGGTTGCTAAAGTCTTCGACAAGCTAGATGTTGGGAAGAATCATGCCAGGAATAGAGAATGGGTCAATATCACAATGAAGAAGGTAAATATTTTACTTTCTATGGATGATGACTCCGATTGGCAGTCTTTTATGAACTATCTCAATGTTGACCTTAAGTTTGTAGAAGAGCAACGATTAAATCTTTTTTCAAAATACAACAAGTTAAGTTTTGAATTAAACAAGTGTAGGGATGAACTGCTTCTTTTAAAACGAGCTACGCTTGAGGCTGTCACACTGCACATTCAAAACAATAAACTATTTAAAAGAAATCAAGCTCTTCAGGAAGAACTTAAAAAGGAAAAATATATCATTGAAAGTTGGACTGCTAAGAATCCTAGGGTCTTTGATGCTGTGGGAGCCCCCAGTAGCAAAAAGGGAGTCATAGGTGAAGATCATCTCCCTGACTCTCACAACAAAGACCAGAGTCCAAAACCATTTGTGTCTGGTGGCATGATTACCAATATGCTGTCAATTCCCAAGTCCAGTGATTGAATTGAACGGGTTAACCCTGAGAGTAAGCTTCCAAATTTCGATTCTAGAAGAATACTAGAGCCTGAAAGCCAAGCTCTAAAGAGCATGCTTGGACTCCCTGATGTGCCCAGTGGTACTGAACACATCTTTGAGTCTGAAGCAGAATCTCAAGCACCACTTCCACCCCTGAAACCTCTTCAGGGTGCTGCACCAAGCTCTGAGCTTACTCCATTGAAATTCAATCCTCATTCACCAAAAGAAAGGTCTGGACTTGGTAGAAAAATCCTAAAAAGACCGACAAAACCAATCCAACAAGACTCAACTCCCACTGAGACTTCCACATCTTCAGTCCCTACTGAAGCAGACCAAATTCAGCAACTGACTGAACTTGTGAGGAAGTTGACTGACAAGATGGAATCCATCGAAAAAGCTCTTGATTCAATCAAGGAAACTAATTCAGCCTCCTCTAGTTCATCAAGGTCAAAATCAACCAACAAACCCAGGAAGAAGTGTGATCTATGCCATTACACCAGTCATACCACTGACAATTGCTACAGAATCCATTTTTGTATGATCTGCAAAAAGGATGATCATAGAACTTCTGATCATTTACAGTATGTAAGTTCATTCAGTGAAGCAAAACATACCAAAGTTGGTCATCAATATGCTTCAACCTCCAAACTAGCTCACAGGAATAGAGCAAAACCTTTTCCTCCTTGCCCACACTGTGGTTTCAATGATCATCGTCCTGATGATTGTCTCATGAACACATGCTGCGATATTTGCGAAAATCCAGCTCATGAGACATCCCAGCATGACAGTGTCATCCAAGCAAGGAGAAGTTCAAAGCAAACCCGAATCACTAAGTCATCCTCAGTCACCAAATGCAAAACCTGTGGTAGCACAATATAATAGTTTTCTCTAGAATAGCTTATGTCAATGGTCTAAAATACAATGTCATCAGTGTCAGTCAATTATGTGATGCTAAGTACATTGTGCAATTCAATGACAAACAAGGCACCATTTTCAATGCCAACAAAGAAGTTGTTTTGATTGCTCCTAGAAGAGATGATGTTTATGTCTTAGACATGTCAACACTCTCTCAAAATGGAACTTGTCTTTTTGCCAAAGCCACTGAAACTGTCAACTGGCTGTGGCACAAGAGACTTTCTCACTTAAACTTTACAAATATCAACAACTTGGCAAAACAAAATAAAGTCCTTGGCTTACCATCAATGGTTTTTGCAAAAGATAAACCATGCTCAGCCTGTGAAAAAGGCAAACACCACAGGGCATCATTCAAAACAAAACAAAATTTCTCCATCAAAAGCTGCCTTCACCTCCTGCATATGGATCTCTTTGGACCAGTCAGTCCTAGATCAATCCAGCATGAGAAGTATACACTTGTTATTGTTGATGAGTTTTCAAGATACACTTGGGTATACTTTCTTTCTAAAAAGAGTCAGGCAGCTGATACAATAATGTCATTCATCAGGAAAATTGAAAACCAGAATGACATTACTGTTAAACAAATCAGAACTGACAATGGTACTGAGTTCAGAAATCAAGAGCTTGAGAATTTCTGTGATGAAAAGGGAATCTCCCAAAACTTTTCATCTCCTTACACCCCTGAACAAAATGGGTAGCTAAAAGGAAAAACAGAACTCTCATTGAGGCTGCCAGAACTATGTTAAATGGCTCAGCACTCTCAAAACATTTCTGGATTGAAGCAGTCAGAATAGCCTGTTACACTCAAAACAGGTCCATCATTGTCAAAAGACATAACAAAACCCCTTATGAGATATTCAAAGGTAGACTTCCTGATATCAGCTACTTTCATGTGTTTGGGTGTCCTATGTTCATTCACAACCACAAGGATCACCTAGACAAGTTTGATGCAAAAGCTGATGATGGGTATTTCCTAGGTTACTCACTGATCTCTAAAGCCTTCAGGGTGTTTAACACCAGAAGACAACAAGTTGAGGAAACCTTTCATGTCACCTTTGATGAAAGTTCAGAAAGCATCAGAGTTACAAATACCTCAGTGGAGGAAATAGGAATTAATGACTCATCAAGATATCCTCCTGATGAGTTCCACACTGAAATCAATTCCTCATATCAAGCTGATGCTGACATCTCATACTATGTCTTACCCCACAACCTTCCTCAACCAACCATCAGTGAAGTCATTGATAATCAATCAGTCCCTACTGGGATAGGTAATATTGAACCAAATGTTCAGGAACTTGTGATTCATGAACCCCAACCTGAACAAAGCATCTCAACAGATGATCTTAATGATTCTGTGGCTCCTGCACCTGAACTCACTCTTAAGTCTCCAGTGACCTCTTCAAGCTCAGATCCTATACCACAAAGTAAGTGGACAAAGTCTCAAGACATTGAACTTGTAAATATCATTGGTGAACCCATTAAGGGCATGCTCACTAGAAGCATGTCTGCTAAGTTAACTGCAGCATCAGCCAATGAATGTCTATATGCTGATTTTCTATCAGAAATAGAAACCAAAAGTGTCACTGAGGCTCTAAAACATCCAAGCTGGGTTCAGGCTATGCAAGAAGAACTTCAACAGTTTGATAAAAACAAGGTCATGACCTTAATCAAATGTCCTCAGGATGTCGTTGTCATAGGAATGAAGTGGGTTTTTAGAAACAAAACTGATGAAGTCAATAAGAAGGCATTGACTATGATGAGACATTTTCTCCTGTTGCAAGAATGGAAGCCATCAGGATCTTCCTTGCATGTGCAACCTACATGAACTTCAAAGTTTACCAAATGGATGTAAAAAATGCATTCCTGAATGGTGAACTCAAGGAAGATGTGTATGTTCAACAACCTCCTGGCTTTGAGAGTAGTGAATTCCCTGACTATGTATGCAAGCTTGACAAAGCCCTTTATGGACTTAAACAAGCTCCCAAAGCATGGTATGAAACTCTCTCAGCCTTCCTGATTCAAAACAAGTTTGTTAGAGGAAAGATAGACAACAGTTTGTTTATCTACAAGACAAAGCAAGATGTGATACTGGTCCAAGTATGTGTTGATGACATCATCTTTGCTCAACAAATTATACTCTTTGCAAACAGTTTGAAAAACTAATGACAAAGAAGTTTGAAATGAGCATGATGGGTGAACTCACATACTTCCTTGGACTACAAATCAAGCAAACTGATAAAGGAATCTCCATCAGTCAAGAGAAGTATACCAGAAATCTCTTGAAGAAATATGAGATATCTGACTGTGCCTCAGTGAAGACACCAATGGTCCCTCCCAACAACCTTAGACCTGATCTCACTGGCAAATCAGTCAATCAAACTCATTTCAGGGGGATTGTAGGTTCACTGATGTATCTAACTGCTTCTAGACCATACATACAATTCTCAGTCTGTCTAATAGCAAGATATCAGTCCAATCCCAAAGAATCCCATCTCACTACAGCCAAAAGAATCCTCAGATACCTGAAGGGAACTCCAAGCCTTGGACTTTACTATCCAAAGTGCTCAGGGTTTGACCTCAAAGGGTATTCTAACTCTGATTATGCAGGCTGCAACATGGACAGAAAAAGTACCTCAGGGTCTTGTCAATTTCTTGGAGGAAAGCTGGTTTGTTGGAGTGCTAAAAAGCAACAATCAGTGGTGATGTCTTCAGCTGAAGCTGAGTATGTGGCTGCTGCAGGATGTTGTGCCAATGTATTATGGATGAAAAGTCAACTCAATGACTATGACATCCATTACAAAATGGTACCCATCTTCTGTGATAACACCAGTGCTATTGCAATCTCCAACAACCCTGTCCTTCACCAAAGAACCAAACACATTGATATCAGATATCATTTCATCAGGGACCACATAATGAAAGGAGACATAGAACTTCATTTCATCCCTACTGAATATCAACTTGCTGATATCTTCACCAAACCCTTAGATGTACCTACCTTCAGGAGACTGAAATCTGAATTGGGAATGCTTGACATTGAAAGTCAACAACCTGAAAATCAATCTCAATCTCAGTGAGTTCTCACTGAAATGGTCCATGCTCCCTGAACAAAACCCCAATACAAACTTCTCACTGAATGGGTAAGACTCATTCAGGGACCCTGACTTTGGATACTGAGCATTAAATAAGTAACTAAATGCACCAAGTATCAGTTACTTAAATGTCCTAGATTGGTAAACATACCAATTTAACATAGGAATGTATGTCTCTTTATCCTTCTGTCACTCAAGTCAAGGGTCCTTCAAACCTTACCTCCTCCCACTTGGCATTAATTGCCTCATCTCACAACAAATATCCTAAGGATATTTTAATAACTGCAAAAATGCACTTTTACTGTGCACTGCAACTGTTTCCTTGAAAATCAGGAAATTACTGCGGGTAGTGGAGTGGTGGCACTAAATGAGGTAAATGAAACGTTTTCAAAAACCAACTTTACAAATACTCATTTATGCAAAATTTACCCCTCTCACCACTCTATAAATACCCCCTCAAAACATCCAAAACACACACAAATTATTTCTACAACTAAACGCTGTCAAAATACTTTCTCAAACACAGAAAAACTTGTGTGTTCTTCACATCTTCAACCTGTTTTATCAAAAAATCTTCTCTGTAAACATTTACAAAAGATTTTTCTTCACCAAAACTCAAAAGGTTTTCAACTAGTTAATTTTTCTTGTCAAATATTTTCTAAAACCCTAAAAATCTTTCAATGGAAATGGCAAGAACACAAAGACTTCATTTTGCACCTAAGTGGATGGGGGATCTTGAAAATGTGGAATTCAAAACTAATAATGTTATAGGAAATTTCGAATACCCCCCTGATGTCCCAGCCTATAAGGGAATCTTGAAAATTTTATTCAACTACCCACTTAAACAGGCCTTTACTCAGTCCCCTTCTATACTGTACCAAAACCTCCTCAGGGAGTTTTGGGCAACAGTTGCGGCCTATGACCCGACACCCTCTACTGACGAGACAGACCTAAGACCACTCAGGGAGTATCTCATCAAATTCAGTCTTTTTAACGGGGAAAAGTCAGTCACCCTGGACTATAAAACATTTTGTACATCAACAGGGCTTGACTATAATACTGGTAACTATGTTGCTTGATGCAGGTTTTACTGACCAGGTTTTAATATTTATAATTACTCGTTATACCTATGGTCTACCCTAATGCACTAACGGGCAGTGTACCCGGTCGTGTGTAGTGTAGTATTCGGTAAAACCGAGGTCGTCCCAAGAGCTATGTGTGTGGATAAATACTAAGTCTAGGTGTCACTAATTTTAATATGATTTTTATAAGGAATTAACTAATTAACTACTAAAGGAAATAAAGGCAAAGATGTGATCAATAGAGGAGAGTGGTGCTAACCTAGTTATTCATCTTAGCTAGTAATGTTTACGTCTAATTACTTCCAATTACTTCAGGTGGGGTCAAAGTCGAGAGGACAAAATTTGGTCAGTTCGCCCTAACCTATCAACAAAGAGCCACCACTGGAGAAGTCAGGTGTCCCCTCATAAGTCCAGTTGTTCCTGGTCCCCTAAGCCAAGTCATTAAGTTCCTCTACATGCTAGACTTATAATAGTGAGTGCCCGGGCGCTAGCAACTTAGACACTCACCCCCTAATTCTTAAGTTCATCCAAATGGTAGGTGATCAGTTGGTTAAATCGCATAATTAGAAAGGGTCGTCAGTTGGTCATATCTTACCCTTCCCATCTCAGTCTACTCACTTAGGGTCAGTTGGTCATATCTCCTAAGCAACTAGCCTCTACCGCCATTCAAAAATATCGAAACAAGGGTAGCTACCAATAAACTATGCATGCATACACTTAGAAATAATTATACGGAGGCAATGTAAATGCAAACAAAGCAATTAAGGAATCATAACTAGGCCAGCACCAAGAGGTGCTTAGCCGCTCATATTAACCATACAAATCAATTCAATGTTTAATGTTACGAAATACATGAATCGAAAGTAAAGAAAAGATAAAAAGCTAATGCTTATCATAGGGGAGTGATTTCTCCCTTGGAGATAGCTCCGTATGCTCCTCTAGATCTGCCTTTGGCTTCTTCTCACGTTCTCTGATTGTTGTGTGTGAAATGGGATGCTTTGAAATGCTGGAAATCGTGGGGGTATTTATAGGCCAGATCTTGGTTACGGCATAACTAATAAAATAGTTACACCGTAATATATAACTTCTTTGTAAATTGCAATAGAAATGCTAACCTCGGGAAGGGGTTACGCCGTATCTTCAATAAATCTTGGTTACGCCGTTGTTGATGCATGAGTTACGGCGTAATTATCAGCGGCACGGAACCTCATTTGACCTAATATGGTTACGTCGTAATCTTTGGGAGACTACGCCGTAATCTTCTGATAAGTTGGTTTTCTGAGCCACGCTTTAGTTACGGCGTAATGTGAGAGAGGAGTTACGCCGTAACTTCTTCAAAGTGAGCATACTATGATAATTCTTCAATAAACTCTCCAATTCCGCTTTTCTTTAGCTCCAATGCTCGTAATTTACCTGAAAGTGAAATATAATGGAAAACAAGCGTAAATACATATAAAGGAACGAAACAATTAAATCTCTCAACTATTCTAAGTGTCAATTTCCGGGTGACATAGCATGTATTCTATCATAAGCTTGGCGGTTACACAAATCTACACCACTAGAGTTAAGGACAAAACAATTCTCGAAGGCAATATGGGTAGACACGACAAGGGTTAAGGGTAATTTTTCATTACTAACATGTCACGGCGAAGTGGACAAAATCAATGATACATGACCAAATCCATGGCCAAGACACCAAAGATTGCTCGCTGCATCACCTAGATACGCTTCATGACTAAAGGGTAGGATAAGACATGGGATATATAAATGGTGTAAAATAAAAATCAAGCAAATAGTCTAAATCTATAACTAAGTCATCACCACCTACCATCCGCCCAAAGGTCAAGCTTTGAAGTTAAGAAACCGGATCATGATATACTAGGTGGATGTGTCATTAGAGGACGTCATGATGGGCACACTACCTTTTCTCCAACTGTTGGCACAATTACCAACTCCAATCTTCAAATGTGACCGAGGTGGCCTCCTCGATACTAAATCTATATAAATCTCATAACATAGTGCTTATAACATTGCACTTTACAATAAATTGAATAACACAAATTTTTTTTTTTTTTTTTTTTTTTTTTTTTTTTTTTTTTTTTTTTTTTTTTAACATAAACATAACAACTAAACATAATATCCCCCCACTTGAGATGACCAATGGAAATTCGGGGGGCCTTCAATGATCTTTAAGAATATGTCGTCGACGAAAGCGTGATTCCTGAACCTTTCCACTTGAACCTTGAACTTAGGCAAATGATGACTTCCCAATCACAAATAAAGACTACATGGTAGGCTAAGGTGTATAGGTGTAACGAAACAAATATACTGGGTTAACAAAATGGAAGGAATGGCTCAGATGGGTGTATCAAGGGGTATCTTGCACTAAAGGTGAGTGCAACAAAAGGGTTTCACATGGGGGTCGAGAAGTCGAGGTGACTAATCGATAGACACACAATGGTAGGCTATTTGGGTGATAATCCTATAATACTGCCTTCTTAAACTGAAAAGTCCAAATACATCGAGCTAACTCAACATACCTCGTCTATGGTCTCGAAATGATGCAAAGGCCAAGTTCTAAAGTTTACAAGCTACCGGCACACTCATAATTTGGTGGATTTGGGGTAAAATTTTGGAAACGGATAAGGCTAATCTCACCATATAATATCAAGGGTTATATGTGCTCGGCTAAGGTCTAATCTGTAACATATTGGTTTTCATAAACACATAAACAAACAATCACAAGGGGCGTATAATATGAGTTCTAGAGAGAGAAAGTGGAAGAGTTTTGGGAACTTAGTGAGACAAATAAAAATGTTATTGAAAGCTCCAACCCTCTACCTTGGGAGGTAGAGGGTATTTATAGTTTCTTACAAGACACGCCTCCACGGGCTGTGGATCAGGCATACAGAGGGTAAAGACCCGTTCGTCCTCCATGGTGTTACTTAACAAACTACTTACTAACTCTAAATGACTACGACTACGAGCTTTCTAACGAATACATATACTTGAGGTGACCGACTCTTTAACTAACGGATTTATTAAATCCTAACAATATCCCACTAAGGGAGGTCACCTCAATTTACATTGATTACAAACAGATATTACTTTTTAGATGTTCTTGGATTCTTGTTTAAGTTCTTTGCTCTGTAGCCCGTAGTCTTTAATTCTTCATGTTCCACATGTTTTGTTGTTTCAAGTGGAGGTCTTTAACTGATCCACATGATGGTAAGTATTGAGCCAGTTTTGAGATCAGCAGCCACAGCAAATCTCTGACTCATCCTTTATTGTTGTATTGCCATTGTGTGATGTTGTGACTTTCGGACCGACATGCTCACATATTTGATCATGATATCTTCTCATCAGAGTAGCAGAAGCTTTTTTTATTCATAATATTTCCAGCAGAGTAGCAGAAGCACGAATTGAAAATATCAGAGTCAGTTGATGAAGATATGCACTTATCATGATTTCTTTATAATTGAATGCGATGTGTGAGCATGCGGCTATGGATTGACTTCTCAATTCTGATCAGCTGCAACCGTCGGGTGTTCCTGCAAACAATACTTAGCAATAAAGCGCACGAAAGTGTCTTTGATCACTTTCGTTGAATTTGAGGTGCACGACCCACGGTTCCCCGTTGATCAGTACAAGTACTGCCTGTGATCACGTATAATTTTGAGGAATCTCCTTGACAGGGTTTCGTAGCTAATCAAGCCGTTCTCAAACCGGAACATCTCAAAGAAGATAGCACGGAGTGAGTGAACCAGTGAATTGAGATTCACTGATTGATAGAAATTGATTTTAAAAATAATCGTGTATTGCTTAATATAAAGGGTTTTATAATACAACGAAGGTTTTATTGGAAAATCAATTATCAATCATAAATACCCTTTTAATTTTGAACATTGATACACACTCGATGTGCTACAGAAAATAATTTTTAAGCACAACGACCGGTTTTTCAAAGGTATCCGTCAATCCATTTCCTGGACCAAGGTTGTTTCAAGATTGAATCGCCCCATCGTTTCTATCCAGTTGTCACAAGCTTGATCTATTGGATAGACCTCACATGCCACCCACCAAGAGCTTGTTAGATGTTGGCTCTAGAAGGATTTCCATCTTCATCGTGAATATTTTACATATCACTCAGATGTTCTGGTAATACCACAAGGATAAAGCGTAGGACTCTTAAGATATATTCTCATTTTCCACATTGTGTGAAACAGTGAGTCTTCATAGATTTTGTCCTAATGAGATTTATTGATGATCTCGTGGCTCTAGACTCAATTGTGCACATTTGGTTTCCTATGCCGGGGACTAGGGAGAGGGTCTCCTTCTTCAATATCAACAAACTCTAAGAGAAAGTCGATAGATTATGTAGGTTCCCCGTGAGAATGAAACAAGCCCTTTTAAGAGGAACTTGAGTAGCTTGGGAAGTTTAGTGCAGTGCGTCACTGGGTCTATGACGTCTTGTCTTTAATATCGGCGTTACCTTAGTAACCACCGGTAGCATATGAATTGAACCCGGTTTCTGCCCTAAGGTTGAATAAATAGAGGGCTATTTATTTTCACCCTATTCACATTCAATTCTTTTTCATTCTTCAACCCCTTCAGTGCTTACCGAGACTTCATTACTAGAACCTTGTTGGGTTTATTCCACTTCTAGCTCAATCTCAGTCGGCACTCTTCCCATTTCTCAATTTTCTCCTTTTTCAATATACCTAAGGACTCTACATTGTCTAGTGGATTGTCCCTGGGTAGATCCCTCCGGCTCTGGCGGGATCATGGGAACGAATACCTAACCTAACCATCCTTATATCTCCATGCATAAAGTAAAATTTGTCGGTATTTTGGTGTTGTTCTTCTGCCTCGAAACCAATTGAAAACCACTTGAAAATCAATCAAGGTACTTGTGATATAAAATCAAAGTATTTTGTACCTTAATTGTTTTTGATATTTTAGAAAAGCTCCCCCTCAACATGTGCTTCATGTATCAGAAATTATTTTAGCACATGGAGGCAAGAGGACTTTTGAAATCTGATTGAGAATGAAAGATCCAATCTTTTGATTAACATTCTCTAAAATGATCATCATCACTTCCCGATCAAATCAAGTATTTAAATACTTTGGATAAAATACTTTGGGAAGGATGAGGTTTTCTTTAATTCGCTCCCCCTCAATATGTGCATTGAGATTCGAAAGAGTTTTACACATATCAGAGGGAACCTGCTCATTGAGACAAATCAGTCACGTTTCGATTCCTTTTGGTTTAATATAGATGCTCCCCCTTAACATGTGCATGGAAATTTTAAAATCGTTTGGCACATGAAGGGAGTAGAGATTGTTATTAAATTTCTAAACCACTTATCAAAATTATCAGTTTATATCTAATTTAAATCACAAATGCTCCCCCGATCACAATTTTCAAATCCTTTGAGATTTGTGATCTCTATTGATTTAAATTAATTTTGAAAACTTTTGAGGAGAATGGTAACATGCTTTTGAAAAACATTTTAACTGATAAGGATCAGATTTTCAGACATTAAACTCCATTATTCAAACATGCATAAGTATCTTATGAAAGCACAACCTAGGTCTGGATCCAATTGTATAAAACATTGTAAAACATTGTTCTTTTTGATTATCAAAAGTAGACCTTGCTCATTTACGTGCCAATTGTTTGAAAAATAACCTTTTTGATTTAATTGAAATCATTCTCCCCCTCAATCAATGACATAAGTTGTTGATTGAGAGATAGAAATTTTGACAACTGATAAGTCCAGATGATTTTCAAAAATAGAGTCCGAGTTATTTTCAAAGCAATTTACTTTTCATTAGATGTCAAATATTTTCCAGAAGATTTTGTAGAAGGAGAAATATTTGGAAGGAAACATTTGTCTTTTTGGCGACAAATGTTCCTTAAAAAAACGTTTGTTTTAGAATCAGAGCATGGGGTTTTAAAATAAGATAAAGCATGGATTTGTTCTTTTTTTTAAATTGGGTTACTGCCTGAAATGACAATAAACCATCATTTTTCTCCATCCCATTTTTTTAATAAAAGGATTATGTACATTCGAACTTCATCTAAAGACCCGTGCCATTCTTTGAGTGACAAAACAAAGTCCGTAGATGTTATCGAAGAACATAAATAGATGGAAAAAATAATATTTTTTGGGCTTTTTCAAAGATTTTCTGATTTTTTTTCTTTTTCTTTTTTTTTTATGGATTTTGAAATTTTATATTTTTCTATTTTCTTTTTGTGGGATTCATAATTTTGTATTTTGCTTTTTGATTAAATATGTACAAGAGATATAGGATCACATATTTATGTTGTTTGATGATTCGGGTGGTCTAGGATGGTGATAGTATATGAATGCCATGTTTAGAGAGATGAAGAGAGTAGAGAGGGTGATTCTAGAGAGATAAACAAAAAGAGAAAGGTTAGATTGAATTAGAAGCACCACCCCTTCCAAGGATGGAAGGGTTATTTATAGTTATAGATTACACGCCCTCCTGTCGGGCTGTGGATCAGGCATACAGTATGTAAAGACCCGTCGTTCCTCCACGGTGTTACACTAAACTAATAACTAAGCTAACAATTAACTAATTGACTACTAAACAACGTAAATAACGATATGTCTACGAGCTAACATATGCTAGACTATAATTGGGGTGACCGATACTTCCTTATGGAATTTCTAATTCCTAACAATCTCCCTCTAAGGGAGGTCACCCCATGAAATACATTTTGCATCCTAGCATTCTATCTTCGTCATTAGTTCTGAGCTCGTAGACTTCAATTCTTCGAGTTCCGCATTCTTTGTGCTTGAGTAGTGACTCTTCATAGTCCGATTGTTTTGTACTCTAAGTGGAGGTCTTTGAACTGATCCACGTTTTGATGATTTTTGAGCATTCTTTGAGATCATCAGCCACAATAAATCTCTGGATCACCCTTTATTGTGTTTCCTTCATGTGATGTTGTGACTTTTGGACCAACATGCTCACACTTTATGGATCACGGCATCTTTTCATCAGAGTAGCGGAAGCATCTTTGTATGTCTTTGATGATCATGATTTTCTTCAATTAAGTGTGAATGATGTGAGCATGCGGTTGTGAATTGACTTCTCAATATCGATCAGCTGCAACCGTCCAATGTACCTGCAAACAACATTTAGCACTAAAATACACGAAAGTGTCTTTGATCACTTTCGTTGAATTAAGGTACACGGCCCACGGTTCCCCGTTGATCAGTACAAGTACTGCCTGTGATCAGGTAAAATTCTGAAGAATCTCCTTGACAGGGTTTCGCAGCTGCTCTAGCCATTCTCAAACCGGAGCTTCTCAAAGAAGACAACACGGAGTGAGTGAACCAGCGAATTGAGATTCATTGATTGATTGAAAAGTTGATTTGAAAAACAATCGCATATTGCTTAGAAGAAAGAGTTTTGCAATACGATGAAGGTTTTATGAGAATGATCAATTTTCAATCAGAAATACTTTTTGAATTTGAAAATGAATACACATTCGATGTGCTAGAGAAAAGAAGAGATTTGCACATCGAACGGTTTTTCCAAAAGTATTTTTTCAATCAGAGATACTTTTTGTGTTTGAAAACATGAATACACATTCAATGTGCTAGAGAAAAGAAGATTCTCACATCGAACGGTTTTTCCAAAAGTATTCATCAATTCATTTCCTGGACCAAGGTTGATTCAAGAATGAATCGACCTATTGTTTCTATCCAGTTGTCACAAGCTAGATATATTGGATAGATCTCACATGCCACCCACCAAGAGCTTGTTTGATGTTCTAGCAATACCACAAGGATAATGCATAGGACTCTCAAAATATATTCTTACTTTCCACATTGTGTGAAACAACAAGTCTTCATTAATTTAGTGTCCTAATGAGATATTGTGGATGATCTCTTGGCTCTAGACTCAATAGTGCATATTTGGCTTCCTATGCCGGAGACTAGGGAGAGGGTCTCCTTCTTCAATATCAACAATCTCTAAGAAAAAGTCAATAGATTATGTAGGTTCCCCATGAGAATGAAACAAGTCATTTTAAGAGGAACTTGAGTAGCTTGGGAAGTTAGGTGCAGTGCGTCATTAGGTCCATGACGTCTTGTCTTCAATACCAGTGTTACCTCAGTAGACACCAGTAGCATATGTATTGAACCCGGTTTCTGCCCTAAGGTTGAATTATTGGAGGGCTATTTCTTTTCACCCTTTTCACATTAATTTCTTTTTCATTCTTCAACCCCTTCAGTGCTTACCAAGACTTCATTACTAGAACCTTGTTGGTTTTGTTCCAGTACTAGCTCTGTCTCAGTCGGCACTCTTCCCATATTCTCATTTTTCTCCTTTTTTCATCATACCTAAGGACTTCTACACTATATAGTGGATTGTCCATGGGTAGATCCCTCCGGCTCTGGCGGGATCGTGGGAACAAATACCTAACCTAACCATCCTTATAACACAATGCATAAAGTAAATTGGTCGGTCTTTTGGTAATGTTCTTTCCTTCTTGAAACCAATTGAAAAATCATTTGGAAAATCAATCAAGGTACTTGTGATATAATATCAAAGCATTTTGTACCTTAATTGTTTTGATCTTTTTGAAATGCTCCCCCTCAACATGTGCATATGATTTTGAAATTGTTTAGCACATGGAGGCAAGAGATCTTTGAAATGTATTCTTGATCACAATTTCCGTAGAAAAAGCCATTTGAATTTCTTTGGTAAATTCTCCCCCTCAATATGTGTGTAAGATATTTGAAATCATTTTATCACATAGAGGAAAGAGTTCTTTTGAAGTACATCCACGATCACAAAAGCCATTAAGAAACCATTTAGAAAATCAATCAAGGTACTTATGTTGAAACATAAAAATTATTGTACCTTGAAAGTTTATTTTCTTTTGTAATGCTCCCCCTCAATATGTGCTTCAAGATTCGAAAGCGTTTAGCACATATGGGAGAGCAGCCTGCACATTTGAATCAAATCGATCATTATTTATCAGATTTCATAATTAAATCACAAATTCTCCCCCGATAAAAACTATCAAACCCTTTGAGATTTTGGATCCCAAGTGATTTAATACGGTTTAGAAAACATGGGAGAACTTGTGCCTGGTTTGAATTCTCTCCTGGTTTTTGGTTAAATGCTCCTCCTCAATCATGTGCATTATGTATTTGAAATCGTATAGCACATGAAGGAAGGAGTGCTTTTGAAACAATCACCCTTTAAAACCGATTTGAGATTTAAATCACGATCTCTCCCCCGATCAAAAATTTCAAACCAATTGAGATTTGTGATCCCAATTGATTTAAATCATTTAGAAAAATTTGGGGAAAGACGTGGCAAGATTTAATTTTGAAAAATGACATATATGGATCAATTTTAGACATTAAAGATTGTCAGTGTCAGGTATGATAGTTTTAAGAGACCTTTAAGTAAAATAAAACAATTTCACAATCAAACAAGAACAGAAAAAATTTCATTTTGAAAGATCTTTGAGTTTTAAAGAAAATCATACCATGACATAACATTAAATCTTTAGATCACCAATTATTTTGTACAAACGGACTTGATAGATGAAATATCATTTGAAAATATTTTATTTGAAATCAATCTCCCCCTCAATCAATGACCGTAGTCGTAGATTGAGTGACTTATGTTTTATCAAAATTAAGTCCGGTTGATTTCCAAAATTTAATCCAATTTATTTTCAAACAAATATTTTTCCATTTTCAAAACAATATTTATCAAATTTGTTGAAAAAAATGGTATTATTCACTACATGTCCTTCACAAATATACGTTAGGTTGTTGAGTTGCTTCTGTTGTTGCTGTAAGGCTCGAAGAAAAACCATCTGCTGATGCAGTGAGACCTCTGAAGTTGCATCTATCGTGCCAACTATCCATAGAGAGATCCAATTAAGCTCCGTTTCTTCTTTTGTCGACCCAAGAAATAGTTACCCTTTTCTTTCGGCATCCAATCATCTTCTTATGTGGGATCCGGATCAGGAACATTCTTATAAACCATGATATTTGCATACGTTAGTGGACACAAGCAGATATATGGTGGTCGACATCACCCAAACAACAATCGACTAATAAAAGTCAATTTAACATATCAATCAGATCATATAAAGGCATGGGAATATTGTGTTCATCAAACTATAATCATCTAATTTTAACAATCACATCCTAGACTCCTAGTCCTTCAACATAGGCAAACATATTTTTCTTTTAAGCACATAGGATGATAATATAAGCCGGTTAAATGATATATATTTGAAAATATTCTCCCCCTCAATCAATGACTCATTTTACGAAAAGATTAAAACCGTTGAAGTCATTGATTGAGTTTCCAAAATTTATGAAAACTATGATTCGGATTAATTTTTCAAGCAACTCATTTTCCACCATTTTGAAAGAACAAATATTTTTCTGAAGAATCTTAGAAGGAAAAACATTTTTGTAGGAACAGCCGTCCTTTAGACGACATGCTTTCCTTGTTTTTGTTTTAGGATAAGTGCACAAAATTTTTGAAAATTGGTTTAGCGCAGCACTTTCCTTCTTTTGAAGAGCGGGTTGCTATCTGAAATAATAGCAAACCATGGTTTTTAGCGCGGGTTACAGTCTGAAATAACTGCAAGCCATATTTAGAGACATGTTTTGAAAAAAATATATTTACCTTCTGCTCGAACTTCATCTATGGTCCCGTGCCATTATTGAATGACATTTCTAAGATCGTAGATGTTATCGATACCAGAAGACATATCTTAAGAAAACATATTTTTGGTCTTTTTCAATTTTTTTGATTTTTATGGGTTTTTGATGATTTTATATTTTTCTATTTTGATTTTGTTGGTTTTATATTTTTGTATTTTGTTTTTGATAAATATTTACAGAGATAGAGTAGATGATATAGTTTAAGAAGATGATGATACGAGTACCGAGATAAGGATATCAAACAGCCCCGTTGTAGAAGATGGAAATCGTCGTCTCTTAAACATCCACCACCAAAGCTTCCGAGGCTCTTGAAACGAAGGAATTGAACCTTTAAGAATGCGAGACTTTGGCAGCTTCCCCCCAAACCGAAAATCCTTTAGCTGAGCAGATTCAAAGCTTTCTTTCAAGCTTCCCTTAGCGAGGTGCACAAAGAAGCACACCATTATCATCGATCTTGCTGCTCTTTTTAAGAATAATCATCGTGATTCTTCGTTCGAGGTTATATCATCCAATAGAACAACAACGTATCATTTCAAACATAAAACAATCTTCTCATATTTCTTTTCTACTGACGTTTGAAGCGATCCATACCAAAAGGTTTGTCAAGAGACCATTTCCCCCAAGTAGATGAAATGATGCAGTCAGTCTCTTAGACTAGAGCTCACGAACCCGAATACACATATGGATGAACTTCCAAGACGGAGAAACTTATAACATCGAAGTATCAGATTAAGTCCAATATCCAAAGAATAACCCCGATGTACACTTTTCGCTCCCCTGAAGAAAGTGTATGAAGCTCAAGAACCCGAAGTACCCGAATGCCCAAAGAGAGAATAACCGATAACATTGAAGTAGCAGGCCGAATCACTGATTATCTCTTCGGGTTTCAACTCCGGAATAAGTGATTATATCTCTGAATCACTGATTAAGCTCTCAAGTGAAACAGCTAAGCATCCCCAATGTACACAATCTCTCTCTCCCCTGATGATTGCGATAACATCGAAATCATCACACGCTTGTGTACCTCTTTTATCTTTAGAAACTAACTCTTCCATCTCTTCCCCCACATAATTGGAATAAGAACACTAAACGCCATGAGTCAAACCTGGAGTTTCTCTGTGGTAATAACATTTGTCTTACCGGGATATCTTCAATCACTTAGAAGTATTAAGTTCATCAAGATTACTCGCGTTTAGATGCGTGTCTCCTTCCCCCTTGCTGGTTTTGATACTTCAGAATCAGCAACACATTGTAAGCCCATATACTCGAAATCTATTGAGAAGAACATCATAAGCTCAGATGTATCTGTGAGAATCAACTTGCTGAACCCACAATGTATCTAACAGCCAGTAGACCAATTAGATGTATCAGATGTATCTGTGAGAAAATCTAATTAGGGATTGAATCTTGACTTATCACTCTCCCCCAATTAGTGCTCTCCCCTAAATCGACAATCTTTATGATGAGTGCCCAAAATAAGAAGAAGTCTTTAGATCGTTAAATGCAATTCATCTTTAGTCTTCTAACATGTAGCAGAAAATGTAGAACAGACTGTAGGCTCGACCTTCTTCAAGATTGTCCGAATGGGGAAATAGATAGTTAACATATTCTTCACACCAAATGCATTCCCGTTAACTTGTAAATAGAAAATCCCCTTAATTCAAATCCCTCCCAATCAAACTAGAACAGAAAGATGTTCATCAAGGAAATCAGCCCCGCAACTAGAAGCACTTTGTCATTAAACTCATCAGTCTGTGTGAAGATGTCAACCAACAGCTCTTAGAAGAAACTCCATGTAAAGATGACCAGATAAGAAGAAGCTCGGTTCTTACATGAGTTAGGAGCCGTATAACCATTTATACTCCGACGTCAATCAACATGCTGCAAATTCACACTTCTTCTCCCCCTCAAGAATTGCATACGGAGTTGCCATTCTTGATTAAACTAGTGAATATCTTCAAAAAATGTAGTATTTTCACACTTCTCCCCTCAAAGGTTGCATATGATGTCGCCATCGTCATTTTAATTTGAGCAAGTGGAATAAGATTACTAGCAATGGTAGTTCGTTTCACTTGATGATTGAACGCGCATGGGAAAAGTATGAAGCATGTTGATGAGAATGGTCATAAGTGAGAAGATTTCTCTTCTTCAGAAGATAAAGCGCACTGAAACGTACACTTTTCTTTTCTTTAGAGAACGAGGCTTGAACTGTTGTGTTCAAACGTCATAATCTCTCTCTTTTCAACATCTCTTGGCAAACTTGTTTATCAACCCCATTATCATTCAGTAGGCTATTTGTCGTGACAGCTGATGGAGAAAACCCAATATGATGAATTTGACCCTAAAGTAAAACAACCCGAAATCGTGACTTAAACTTGCACATATGTAACGAAGAGCGATGCCGAGATTTCATCCTCCATTGAATCTCTAAGTACTCTATACTCCTTATCCAACCAACCATCAAGTATAAGACGTACATCACCTCTTGAAACTGCACAATTAAATGTGACACTGAGCACTACAACGTAACTCCTTAAAGTGATAGTTATTTTGTGGTGGTAAGAGCCCAATTCTCCAAGTGGTAAAAGAAAAAGAAAAATCACCCAAAAATAACTAGATTTCCAAGTCTTCGTTTTTGAAAATATTAAAAGCTCGAACAAGGATCTCGAAGAATCTTCATCCAACCATCCCCGATACCTTCAGATACTAAGTACACTTGCCCGTGACATTTCACTTCAACCTCAAATAGATAATACTGAATTAACGCCGTTGTCACATCTTTTGGTTAAAAACTCAAGTCTAGCCTCCTTTGACGTATTAAGTGAACTTTAATAATGGTTTCATCCCCACCATGGTAAAAACCACATAACCCCGTAAAACTTTGAAATAACCAAACTGCCATGAAGAATATCCAAACACACATCCAATTCATGAAGTACACCCTTTTATCCCTTCTTCGAAGTAGAAATCGTAGCACCAGCATCAGATAAGATCCCGAAATACACTTTACATTCTCCAGGATGGTTCCATCATCACGGGATTTTACAATTCTATAATTTAAATCGATAAATAGTTTCTTTCGCGGGATTTTACAAAACCAAGAATAAACCGAGAGATAGAGCCGGAAATGCACTTTACTTACACCGGGATGATTCCATTGTCACGGGATTTTACAAATCTATGATTTAAACCAAGAAATAATTTCTTTCACGGGATTTTACAAAATCAAGACTAAACCGTAAACAATGTCAGCTTGAATGTGTTAAGACAACTTTGGTTTCTGTGAATATCTGTTTTAGGGGAACATGCAGCGGTTCATTAACGGTTCGTTCTCCATCATCAAAAACATTGTCAAGAATTCTTTACCCATATGTAGACAACTTCACAAACCATACTAAGTCAAGTAGTATACAATACTTCCCCCTGAGGTTGACCGTAAAGCATCAAAGTACACGTTTTCTCCCCCATGATGGTTTTGAACTTTCAGAATCATCATTAACTTGTACGACCATTTGCACAAAAATTTCTTGTCATAAGCAAACATCTTGAAGAATTCACGACTGACACTGAATATTCTTGAAAGATTTTGCTTAGACTGTGAAGTATCTATGACATTCTGAAGCATCGAATATCTCATGGGAATTGCTGATCACATCTCATCCATTAAATACTTTGGTAAGCACATCTTCCACAAATTCTGTCGGCTATTGCAGTAACCCCTTGGTGAAGTAAGCCCGATATACCAAGTTTGAACATGAAGTAGAATTCCATTGATTTGTTACATAAACGTGAACTAATCCTCGTGAAAAAGAAATGGTGTACCCAATGTACAAAACCTCTTGACGTATCCTCAACTGTGTGAGACACTGAAGTGATAGTTACGTTGTGGGTTAAGCGAGAAAGAATCACAGAAGTAACTAAATAATCAAGTCTTTATCACACTCAATAAGTGCCCAAACAAGTCATCTTCGCCGAAGGGTAGAAAGAAAGAAGACGAAATAAGTAAACGCGCCCGGAAAACCTCACTTCAAATCCAAATAAGAAATATCGTCCAAACAACCCCACAGTCAACTTTGTTCAAATAAACAATTTCAAGCCGTGACGAAATGTTTTCCATGAAAATGTATATACCAAAGTACCAAACCTCATAATCATAACGAATCTCAGCATCATACAAAATCTCATTGTCAAACCTCTTTAACCAATCTCATCGAAACAATCCAATAATGAGAAGCCCATTTTTCCGTCATCCAAATCCAAACCATCACACAAATTCCTCAATTCAAGCTCGGTCCAATTAGTAGTCCAATACTCTTGAAAAGCCCGCCATATCCGTACTATCCAAGTACAACGTCCATTACTTAAAACACGGCCTACGGACGAAATTAACTCAACTCCTATGATAGCATGATTACAAGTGTGTATAATCATAATTCCCAAATCCAAAGTAGTTGTGCGGCCCTTGACATATTCCAACCCCTCGTCTAATATCAATTTCTAACGTCTAAACATCTAATAGCTATTCCAGGCCCGGTCAATGAAACAATATACTACTTGGTCCATGAAAATTATCACCAAAGCTCGTCCGGCCCATGTCCACGTAAAATATCCAATGTCCACATCCAATTATACGGCCCATGTAATACTGCACCTAGGCCCAAGAGATTAAGTCTGATCCAAAGAAACCTTAACCTAAAAATCGGGTGTATAAATTACCACTTAACTCCCATCACAACCCTAATACTTCTCTCAAAGTATACGCCTCCCATTTACTCCAGACGCATCAAAACAACGTCTCATCACATCTAGATCTCAAACCCTGATCTTTCTCAAGCAAAACACCCAGCCATAATTCTTACACATATCCAAACACAACACCAATAAACAAACTGTACGTATCACATCCCAAAAAAAATCACTCAATCTCCATAAAATCAAACATCAATCAACCTTGCTTACGCACCTTTGACGGTAAAGATACACAAGTCTCGCCACAAGGATGGCTTTGAGACAGTGAATAGGCCAGCCACAGGGATGGTTATGAGTCCTTCATTAACGCCACATAGATGGTTTCCGTTTAGATATGGTAACGAGATTAACAAACAGCTTCATGGTAGGTTTTCTAACTTCTTTTGTATGCACTATTTAACCGAACAGGAAGAAGGTTAAAACTAATATAGTTTTTGATCTTTCTTCAATTTATTAGGATATTATAATCAAACCTAGATGGATGAAGATTTTTACTTTAGTTAAATGGACCACCAAAGAGTCCTGATGTTCTTATTAATATAACGAAAAGTAATTAGTGAGATCTTTAAAGAAGTTGTTAATCATTCTTGAGTGACTGAAAATCGAGCAAGAAAAGAGCATAATAATAAATGTTATGACTCAGATTCTTCAAGTTCGAATAAATAGACGCATTGCCTTTGATGAAGTTATCGTTTCATGGACCCATTTTACTTTGTTTTGTTGAATGGGTCAAGATCTGTGATGGTTAACTCTATTCGTGATTTAGACCCTCGAGGTCTTGATGTTGCCTTTGAATGCCACGAACCAGAGAGCTGAGATCTAATGATTAGATTTTCATTATGGTTATGAGTTGATCTATGATGTTGTATCAACTTTCGTTAAATTGACTTAAGGTCATGATATACTTTGGATTGTAACAAAAGTGAAGGCTGAGATCTTATAATGTTTAATCTTTTCCTTAAATGCTTTAAGTCTTGAAAGTGAAAGTAGTTGATGGAGGATAGGATTAGGATAGTTTGGAGTTGGTGATGATTGATGAGTATAGTTTAGGTTTTGGTTTGAGTATAATTGCCTTGGTCTTGTCTTCTTCTTCATCTCGTTTTTCTGTCAAGTCGCACCAATCATGGGTCAAAACGCAGTAGTCAATTCAGATCAACATAAGTCGCATTTGACACAAGTCGCATTTCACACAAGACGCAGTCAAAACTGGGTCAAATCGCATATGATTTTGACAAATCGCATTTCATTCAAGAGTTGGTCAAAACTCAACTCTCTAACAAACCGCTTGCCAAAAAACAACTCGCATCAATAGTTTAGAGTCAAGTCACATCAATAGTTATGTCAACTCGCACTATGTATTGACTTTCCTAGAAAACAGGAACTGGTTTACCTCCTCAATAAAACGTATCCAAGAAGTTTCAAAAATGAGGTTTTAAAAAAAAACACAGAAATCAGACTAGTTAGCTTCATTATTAACCCATTTTGACCATGAAGATGACCAAGTTAACCAATAAACTTCACGGATTGGTACAAAACACTTAACAATTGATACTGTTAACTCGAATCAGTTTGGACCAAATAATGACCCAAGACAGATATTGTAACCATGGATAGACCACTAGACTCTTTGAAACCAAAAGGGTACAAAAACATTTAATAAACTGTTTACCAAAAATAATAAGAAAAAAAAATTCCGGATTAAAAAATATGGGTAAAATAGCTTATACAATGATTCAAACCACAAACATCAGTCACATAACGTAACCTGTATCAAACCACTTGAAAACCCGCATAAAACCATGAATCAACCACGAGAATCAACACAAACAACACAACCTCAGCTCTGATGCCAATTGTTAGGATCACATATTTATGTTGTTTGATGATTCGGGTGGTCTAAGATGGTGATAGTATATGAATGCCATGTTTAAAGAGATGAAGAGAGTAGAGAGGGTGATTCTAGAGAGATAAACAAAAAGAGAAAGGTTAGATTAAATGAGAAGCACCACCCCTTCCAAGGATGGAAGGGGTATTTATAGTTACAGACTACACGCCCTCCTGTCGGGCTATGGATCAGGCATACAGTGGGTAAAGACCCGTCCTTCCTCTACGGTGTTACACTAAACTAATAACTAAGCTAACAATTAACTAATTGACTACTAAACAACGTAAATAACGATATGTCTACGAGCTAACATATGCTAGACTATAATTGGGGTGACCGACACTTCCTTATGGAATTTCCAATTCCTAACAAGATAGATGAAGAAAAAGCCTTTACTCCTCGTCTTCCTCTTGAAGACGTTTGAGTGTTTCCGGCTGTAGACTCTTTAGTCCAAGTCGTGGAAGAATAAACTCAAAACGTTCTCTAGGAAGAGCTTTAGGAAGATGTCTGCCAGCTGATATTCAGTTCTCACAAAATATAGCTCCACCACACCTTTCTCCACTTGTTCCCTGATGAAATGATGTCGAATGTCGATATGCTTTGCTCTTGAATGTTGAACGTTGTTGTAGGAGAGAGCGATAGCACTTTTTTTATCACAGTACAGAGGGATTTTGTTGAATTCAAAGCCATAGTCAGATAATTGGGATCTCATCCATAGGATTTGAGCACAACAAGATGACATGGCTATGTATTCCGCCTCTGTAGAGGATATAGACGTACTCATTTGTTTCTTAGAAGACCAGCTTACAAGCTTTTCCCCCAAGAATTGAGCACCACGTGACGTGCTTCGATGTGTATCTTGACACCCTGTATGGCCTGCATCTGCATATGCTGTTAGTGACATATTGGTGTCCTTCGGATACCAAAGTCCCATGTTAATGGTTCCTTGGAGATACCGAAAGACCCGTGTAACCGCTTCAAGGTGCTTTTTGTTTGGCTTAGCCTTGTATCTAGCACACATGCATACAGCAAACAGAATATCAGGTCTACTGGCTGTGAGGTACATCAGGGATCCAATCATACTTTGATATTTCATTTGATCGACCATGATCCCTGAGTGGCCCTCATCCAGTTTTGTGCGCTCCACCATGGGAGTGTCAACTGGGTCACAAGTATCAAATCCAAATTTCTTCAAAATTTCATTTGCATATTTAGATTGATTAATAAAAATGCCTCCGGGATTTTGTGAAATTTATAATCCCAAGAAAAATGACATTTGTCCCATCATAGACATTTGAAATTTGGAGCCCATTTCCTTTGAAAAATGGTCACATTCATTAGGGTCGGTCGAGGCAAAAATAATATCATCAACATAGATTTGAACATGAATTAAATGTTTGCCTGAATTTTTGGTGAACAATGTGGGATCAACTGCTCCTTTGCTTAATCCATTGGTTAAGATAAACTTTGACAGTGTGTCATACCATGCCCTTGGAGCTTGTTTCAGACCAGATTAAGCCTTCTTCAAGCGATAGACATGAGTAGGACGTTCTGGATCCACAAAACCTTCAGGCTGACTGACATAAACGATTTCTTTCAAATCTCCATTAAGAAAGGCAGTCTTTACATCCATTTGATAAACCACCATGTTCTTACTAGCAGCATTAGCCAAGAAGATTCTGATTGCCTCTATACGTGCAACTGGAGCAAATGATTCCTCAAAGTCAATACCCACCTCTTGACTATATCCTTTTGCAACAAGTCTTGCCTTGTTCTTCAACACATCACCATGCTCATCGAGTTTTACTTTGAAGATCCATTTGAGAGCAATGATCATAGCACAGTCAAAAGCAGGTACCAATTCCCAAACATCAAGACGATCGAACTCATGAATTTCTTCTTGCATTGCATTGAACCAACTGTCCTCAGACATTGCGGTTTTAACATCTTTCAGTTCGACCTTTGATAATATGGAATTGAAGAAGCACCATAAGGCATCAGTAGCAAGTTGTTTACGAGTGGATATCAGACGAGAAGGATTCCCAATGATATTGTCCAATGGATGATCATGTGTCCATTTTCTGAAATGCTCGTGTGGTTGTTGTTGAGGAACTGATGTAGCAGAGTTGGGGTCCCCTGATGAAGATGGTTCAGATGCTGGATCAGGGGCAAAAATGTTTTCAAACGGTGCATCTTCTGGAGTGGCAAAGGGGTTATCTCCATCATAGTTGGTAGAGACATTTCCATGATGTACACTCGAGGATTGAGGATTTGATAATGATGATGATTGATCTACAGCAGGCGCTTCTTGACTTAGTGACACAAAAACTGATGGATTATCTGTGTTGACAGGATTAGGAGCCGCCACTGTTGATGGTATAGACTGATCATTGACAAGAGGTTCATAGTATTCATCAAACATCGGATCAAACAATTTCTTCAAATCGTCTTTAGAAGGAGGTACATATGGAACTGCAGGTGGGGAATTCTGTACAAGAGAAGAACTGATGGGACTACAAGATGAATGTTGAGATGCGGATCCTGAACTAGATTGTCCAGGAGCCATTTGCCCAGACAGCTCATCGAATGTGACGTGAATAGTTTCCAAGATATCTCGGGTTCTTTTGTTGTTGATTCGGTAACCCTTCCGGTTTGGTGCATAACCCACAAAAACTCCAATGTCCGCCTTAGCTCTTAATTTACCTAAATCTAGACCATCATTCGTTGGATAGCATAAATCACCGAACACAAGAAGGAAAGAGAGATCAGGTTTTCGATTGTGGACAAGTTCGTAAGGAGTTTTTCCATGAGTGGTGTGGATAAGGGAACGGTTTTGAGTATAGCAAGCATTGGCAATGGCTTCAGCCCAGAGAAATATTGGAACCTTTGAGTAAATTAGCATAGTTCTTGCAGCTTCCACAAGAGTTCGATTTCGTCTTTCAACTACACCGTTCTGTTGAGGAGTACGTGGAACACTTCTTTGATGGCTGATTCCAATGCTTTCATAAAACTGACTTAGTTCTTTGTTAACAAACTCAGTTCCATTGTCCGTTCGGATAATTCTGTCAGTTTTGTCAAGTCGAACCTGCAGCTGTTTGATAAGTTTGATGATGACATCTGGAGTTTCATCCTTTGTCCTCAAAAACTTAACCCAAGTAAACCGAGAGTAGTCATCAACAACGACTAACACATATTTCTTCCCGTTTATCATTTGCACCCTCATTGGCCCTCATAAGTCCATATGAAGAGTATGAAGAACTTTCATAAATGAGTTTGCAGGTTTGGGTTTATGGGCATATTTCTTGCTTTTTCCCAATTGGCAGGCTGAACAAAGATGATCCTTTTCATACTTTAATCTGGGTAAGCCTCTTACGAGGTCTGTTTGCCTTGATTATTTTTATTAGAAGTGATGGTCATTCACGATTAGGAACTTTGTAACGTGTGTTAGATATCGTGATAGAATAGTCAACGGGCTCGTGGACTGGGCTAAGCTAATTGGTTAAATGTTAAGGTATGCTAAGCCGTATATAAGCTTAAGCATCCCAAGCCCAATCCAAGTCCATCTTAAGGCCCATGGCCAAGCCTTAGGGCATCATCCTCTCTTACTATAAATACCCCTCAAGTATGTCATTTGAGGGGTGTGCTTGAAAGTGTGTGTGTGTGTGTGTTTTTCCTTTGGAATATACAACATCTTGTGTTCATCTTTATCTCACATATACATGGTTTTATATCATTCAAGTCACCATCTTTCTCATCTTATTTCTAAGCTTTGTTTGTGTTGTTTGTGTTAACATGGTATAAGTGTTTGGTTTGTGATAAGGTTGATAAAACTAAGGTCCTACAATTGGTATCAATCGCCTAACAATGGTTTAGGAGTGTTTGTGTTTGTTTTGAAGTTTGGTATACGCATAAATCTCTCGTTAGTCATATTTGAAACGCTTAAAGCTTTAATTTTTGCACTCAAAAATTCAAGATTCTTGTGGTTTAAGGTTTATTTGGTGCTAAAGTTTCAGTTTTTTGCAAAAAGTTCGAAGCTTTACGTGTTTTTCTTCATTTTCAAGCTCGTTTTTGGTTCTTTGGTCATTTCTACTCATAACTTTTCTAAGCACTTTGGGTGAAAAAGGTCAACATTTTTGGGTTATTCGAGTGTTTTTAAGGATATCTGTGCAAGCAAAATTGTTTGAATCGTTGGAAATTTTTTACGAGTAGGTCAAAACCCTAATTCTACTCGTAAGAAAGTCAACTACTCATAAGGTTCTACTCATAACTTTTTGGTGCAGATTCTTCGAGCTTAAATGGTGACTCAGTGCTTCCCTCACTTGGATAAGTGTGTGGAACACTTCGACTTGTGGATATCCCTTACACTGTGACAGTGTAAAGGATTTTTGGTTTTTAACCTAAGTTTACGCATAAGCATAAACTCTTACGAGTAGAACTCTACGCATAAGATCACACTTACGCGTAAGGTTTTACGACTAAGTTTTTTTTTGTCTACACATAAGCCTAAGGTTACGCGTAAGATACTTTCTACGCATAAGAATCCTACGCCTAAGATCCTACGCATAAAGATCCTACGCATAAGATCCTACGCCTAAGCACCAATTCTACTCGTAACTCCTTCTCTCTAAGTTTTTTGGCGGGAAAATTTGAGTAAAATTTATTTTTTAGGGGAGATTAAACGTTCAATTTTTACGCGAGATTCAAATTTTGGTATAACTTGAAAATTTTTGGTCAAAAATTCAAATTTTTGGGCCTAAATTCAAATTTTTTCGGTAAAATTTGGCATCAAAATTGTCATAACTCAAATTTTTCATACGACCTTAGAATTGATTTTTATAGTGAATTTCAAATTTTGGGCGAAAATTTTTTAAGAACCAAGGTTACGAGTACGACTTTCAGAAACACCTCAACCGAGCTTAATCTTCATCAACCACAACTCCTTTATCGTTGAATCGATCCTACATCAACTTTATCAGATCATACCTTCATCAATGGCAACTCAACAAGACATTCATGCAGCCGGTGCCGAAAACCGACCTCCTATGTTGGCAAAAGGTGGTTATCTTCAATGGACAAGTCGTATGCTTCGTTACATAAAGACCAAACCTAATGGGAAACTGATGATTCAATCCATTCAGGATGGACCCTTCCAGCCTCGACAAGTTCATGTACCTGGAAATGCAGATGCAACACCTCCCATCCCACCATCCTCTCATCTTCAAACTGAATTAGAATACACTGAAGAGGATCAGAAACAAGTCGATGCAGATGACATGGCAATTCATATTGTCCAACTGGGTTTACCAATAGACATTTTTGCTGCTGTAGACAGTTGTGAAACTGCTTTCGATATGTGGGAACGTGTTAGACGGCTATGTTATGGAACAGAAATTGGTAAACAAGACATGGAGAACAAGCTGCTAACTGAATAGGAGAAGTTTACATCTACACCAGGAGAATCCATTGAATCCTACTATGGAAGGTTTTGCACTTTGATGGATCAGCTTATCAGAAACAAGTTGGCACCCAGAACAATCGTTCAAAACATCAAGTTCCTGAATAATCTTCCAGAAGAATAGGGACGATATGTCACTATTGTCAACCAAACAAAAGACTTACAACAGGTGAACTTTGATAAACTGAATGATTTTCTAAAACAAAACCAAGCTGAAGCGAATGAAGTCAGGCAAGAAAGATTGGCAAAGAATCATGATCCATTGGCACTTATTGCAAAGACTCAACCTTCAGTGAATACACAACAACAAGCTTCATCATCTTCCAACAACAACAACTTGCAGCAATACATTCAACAACCACAACAACAATTCTATCCACCAGAACAACAAGTCATTCAACAACCGTATCCACAATACCAGGAACAAGGAATCACTGATCATGAAACTGACCAAGTAGAAGCGACCTTGCAACAGGTATTTTCTTTATTGGATAAAGCATTTAGCAGTCGCATGGGTAATCAGGCGGTTCCGTATCAGGGTAATCAGTCGGGTCAGTATGTTGGAAATCAGATGGGACAGAATGTTGGGAATAGAGCAGTGGGTAATCAGAATGGGAATGTTGCAGCTACAGTCATTGGGAATTATGGAAATGTGAATCAGGGTAATCAGGTTAAGTGTTATAACTGTCAAGGAATGGGTCACATGGCACGAAACTGTCCCACTAAGCCACACAAGAAGAATGCTGAGTTTCTTCGGAAAGCTGCTTTGTTAGCAGATAAGCAAGAAGCGGGATTATAGTTGAGTGTTGAGGAAAATGATTTTTTCGCTATTATGGTTGATTTGGAAGACCTCGAGGAACTCAATGCAAACTGCATCTTCATGGCAAATCTTCAGGAGACTAAGTACGACACTGAGTCAGACTCACCTCCTGTCTATGACGCCAATACAGTATCTGAGGTACCAATCATTGATCCATGTTATAACAATGTCATATCTGATGTGTTTACTCATGACGAACAGAATTCTGTGACGCCAGCACCCACTTATGATACATACCTGGACAATCCGAGTTGTAGCAATACGAACTCCGAAACTCCATATGTGGATCCTAGTGGAGGCTGTGTGGCACAAAATACTGAGACTGATGAGGAAACACGTGCTTATGTTGAATCTTTAATCAATCAATGTGGCATTGAAGTTGAGAAAGTAAGAACGGTCAATCGCGAGGTTAACGCCGCGAATAAAAAATTGACCGCTGAGCTTGAGAGTTACAAGGGGAACGCCAAAGCTTATGAATTTCATACAAACAAACTTTCAGAATTAGAAATTGGTTATCGAGATTCTGTTTTAAGAGAAAAACAATTGCAACTCAAGTATGATACACTTGATGTGAATCTGAACTTGAAAATAAAATCTTTAAACAAGGAAATTTCTGAACAAAATGACCAACTTTCTAAACAAAAAGCAATGTTCCCTGATCTTGAAAAAGAAAAGAAACAGTTGATTGCTGATTTTTCAAAACGAGAAGATTCTCTTCTTGATGAAATTCTTGATAAAACGGAAAAAATCAAAACTTTGGACAATTTGCTTCTTACAACGGGTCATTCAGCTAAATCAAACAAGATGCTTTCTAACCAAGTAAATCCACGTTTTCATACTTCACATAAGATGGCACTTGGTAACGACCCTTCTTCGTTCCTCAAGAAAGCTCAGAAATCTCAGAATGTGTTGAACAATGGACAACCTTTGCATGAACCCATAATTGTTCGTGATTCTCTTGAAACGTTGGAACTATCTAAGGAGAGTAGATCAAAAATGAAACAAAATAATCCAGATCTTAAACCGATTGATTATAACAAATGGAACAAAATTAATGGAATTACTTTTGTTAATCAAATAGAAAAGTCAAAGTTTTCCATCACACCAAGTGTTTCAAACAAAGTGTCAACACCTGTTTCAAAATCAGTTTCAAAACCAGTTGTAGTTTCCAAATCTCTTTTGAAAATCGAACAAATGTCTTCAAACAATCCTTTTAACACAAGTGATACTAGAAGCATTTTAGATGACATTAAAACCAGAATTGGGTATCTTCAAGAGACTGTCAAATCTAAAACCAATATTACAACTAACATCTGGTTTACTCGTCATGATGACGAAACAAAAGAGTTTTTTAAAACCAAAATTGCCCCTCCGTTAACTGCCATCAGTGCGAGGGTAATTCATGTTGAACAAGCACTTTTGAAAGAAACAGCTGACTTTGGCAAGGACCATAAATCCCTGGTAAAGCAAGCTAATGAAAGTTTTGAACACATCAAAGTTTTGGAAAATTTAAATGATTCTCTCTTCGAAGATGTTATGACTACCGATATCATGTCCATTATTTTACAAACATATTCTGTTGAAGATCATGAAAGACTCCAGGATGAGACCTCTGAAATTGTTTCAAAATATGAAAAAGCTCTTGAAAAACTTGAAAAAGAAAATATCTCATATTTTAAACAACTTGATCAAAAAACTGAGGAATGCAAATATGACAAATTGTCGTATGAGCGTGCCTACAATGACATGAAAGCGAAAAATGATCTTTTGAGGGCTCAGCTGGAAAGTCAAAAAGGAAAGGCAGTGGATATTGTGATTAAAAAACCATTGACTGCGGAGAAAGCAAATGATCCCAAACAGGTTTCCAAACCAAAAATGTCTATTTCTCAGTTTGCTCCAAAAGTCAATGAGAAACATGATTTGTCAAAAACAGTCACTCCACAGTCCCTGCCTATTAAAAAGAGAATTATCAAAAGTTTTGAAAAAGGAAAAGCAATTGCTGAAACACCAAAAGTGATTACACCTGGCATCTCTAAGACTAGTACACGGAATGTGACCAAAAATCCAGTTAAAGAATCTGTCGGTTCTAACAACATGGTCAACAATCACTATCTAGAAGAAGCTAGGAAAAAGGTACAGACTCGAAAAGACGGAATGTTAGGAATTAGAAATTCCCGGTATTAAAGAGTCGGTCACCTCAAGTATATGTAATCGTTAGAAAGCTCGTAGTCGTAGTTCTTCTAAGTTAAGTAGTAATTTAGTTAAGTAACACCGTGGAGGACGGACGGGTCTTTACCCACTGTATGCCTGATCCACAGCCCAAAGTGTGGCGAGTTATGTAAGACTATAAATACTCTCTACCTTCCAAGGTAGAGAGTTGGAGCTCATAATAATATCTTTCACTTTCTCTCACTAAGTTCCCTAAACCTCTAACTTTCTCTCTCTAGAATTCCACCTATATGCTACTTTGTGTTATGGTTTGATGTGTATGTGAAAAGTTATATCTTACAATTGGTATCAAGAGCCATGGTTAGATCATATCTTGCACATCTTTGGATTTATAGTGGTTTTTAGGTGGTTTTTGAGTTTGAAAAAGTTTAGTGGTTTTTGCATCATTTGGTTGATTTCTTGTGTTAAAGTTTGAATTTTGTTGGTACTTTTATGTTTAGAATCATCAAAAGTGTTTAGGTTTTCATTTGGTAAGCTTGAATCATCTTGGTTGGGTTGTTTTTGGATTGAAAAGTGAAGTTTATTTGGTTTTTCAAGCTAGCGACTTAGCTCTCGGAATAGTTTCTTGGTAGCGACTTACTTCACAATTTTGTAGCGACTTACAGTGTTAAAGCTAGCGAGTTAGAGCTAGCGAGTTAAAGTACAAGTAGTGGACTCTCCACTACGGGTAGCGACTTGTGGTAGCGACTTGGTCAGTAGCGAGTTGCTCTTTAGCGA
Source organism: Chrysanthemum seticuspe (assembly GCA_019973895.1). Taxonomy (NCBI): domain Eukaryota; kingdom Viridiplantae; phylum Streptophyta; class Magnoliopsida; order Asterales; family Asteraceae; genus Chrysanthemum; species Chrysanthemum seticuspe. Next base: position 177,726,915 of record BPTQ01000005.1, on the reverse strand, counting down.
CTTGCGTTTCTAGCGACTTGTGTAGCGAATTGCTGCCAAAATTTGGTTAGCGACTTGGTCCGTAGCGAGTTACTACTTAGCGACTTGCTTTTCTGTTAGCGACTTGGGATTCTAGCGACTTGGCTGTCTAGCGAATTAATTGGTAGCGACTTAGTGCATTTGTTCCTAGCGACTTAGAGCTTTATCATCTAGCGACTTGAGTGATTGTTTACGGTTTTCTCTTGATTTAGTAAAATCCCGTGAAAGAATCTATTTCCCGGTTTAATCATAGAGTTATAAAATCCCGTATAATCTGATAACATGTCTACCAACGTCCCTACTGTCATCTCCACTGTTGCCGAGGATGTACAAGCAGCTGGATCAGATACTCGTCCACCCATGCTTGACAGAACTGACTACGATTCTTGGGCTCAACGAATCAGATTGTATTGCCTTGGAAAGGAAAATGGTGTCAATATTCTCAAATCCATTGATGAAGGACCATATCGAGTTGAAACGACTAGAGACATACTTGATACTAATGAAGATGGTACTCCTATTTACGGAATGGACAGACCTAAGATGTATGATGAGCTTGATGATAAGGAGAAAAAGAGATTTGATGCAGATATCAGGGCTTCAAACATTGTTCTTCAAGGTCTTCCTAAAGACATCTACAAGCTGATCAATCATAACACTGAAGCAAAGGCAGTTTGGGATAATGTTAAGATGCTTCTCTCAGGTTCAGAACTAACTATGGAAGACAGAGAATCCCAACTCTATGACGAATTTGAGCACTTCAAGATGAAACCAGATGAGAGTGTCTATGAGTACTATGTGAGATTTCATAAGTTAGTGAATGACATGAGGAACATCAGAATGACTATGCCTAACATTCAGCTCAACTCAAAGTTTGTGAACAACATGAATCCCGAATGGCACAAGTTTGTCACAGCTGTGAAGCTCACTAAAGGATTGAAGAATACAAACTATGAGCAACTCTATGCCTTCCTCCTTCAGAATGAGAGACATGCCATGTTTGAAAAAATTGATTCTCAATCAGTTCAAAACCAACCAGGGAGAGACAAGCTCGTCTAATGACTCAACAGCTTTCTACTCAAACATTGGAATCACAACCAAAGCATCACAAGTCATACCCTTGGGTAATGGAAATCACAAACTCATTCCTGATCCTATGTTCAAACAAGCTGATGCTGATGCACGCGTGGGTAACATCATTGATCAACTAGCTCTACTCATTAGTCAAAACATGAATTCTCTCCCACAAACCAACAACAACCTCAGAACTGCATCTAACCCACATAATCAAGCCACTGTTAAAGATGGAAGGATTGTGGTGCAACCAGTTCAGGAAAGACAGTATGATCAGGGAAGGGGTGGTGCTGGTAGAGGATATGTGGGCAATCAGAATCGAGGAAGGAATGGTAACCAAGGTCAAGCTAAGCCGATCAAATGCTATAACTGTGGTGGTGAGGGACACATTGCAAGGAACTGCACATCTCCAAAGCGTCCACAGAATGCTGATTACTTCAGAGATAAGATGTTACTGGCACAAGCTCAGGACAATGGTGTTGCGTTGGATGAAGAGGAATTGCTGTTTCTTGCTGAGGGTAATGCCAAGACCTATGATGCAGATGTGGATGAGCAGCCTATTCAGGAGATAGGTCACAATCATCAGAACGTCTTTCAAGTCGCTGACTGTGATGCATACGACTCTGATGTAGATGATGGACCTACTGCACACACAATCTTTATGGCTAGCATCTCTCCAATGGTTTCTCCCAAGATCTCTTCTTCACCACAAGCTGGCCCATCCAAGGACAAACTCATCTCAGAGGTATTAAAGCTATACGATGATGCTGATGTGCAACAGATGCATGACAAAGTACAACCAACTGAAACTATTGAATCAAATGTTGAAAATATGGGTAATATCAATATTGTCCCATACGATCAATACGTGAAACAAAGTGAAAGTGAAGTTGTACCAAGTGATGCATCTTCTGCAGTCAACAATGACTATGTCTTTGATGAATACACTGCATGTGCTCCTGATGATTCCATAATTTCTGAACTAAATGCCTATAAGGAACGTGTTGCCATTTATGAACAACGTGCAAAATTTGAGTTGACCACTCGTGAGCAGGAAATGGATGACCAAGTGCGTACAGTAATTAGAAAAAGTAATTTTAGAGAAGAAGTATTGAAACAAGAATTAAATTCCTTGCAAGAAAAACTATCTAAAACCGCTAAGCAAAAACAAGAACTTCAAGAAAATGTGAAAATGCTTAAGCAAGAATTTAATGCAAAGGAATCAAAGCTCTTAAGAGATTTTTCTAATCTGAAAACTTTGAAAAACAAACTTGAAAACAAGTTGTACATGCAAGGAAACACCATTCAGACTGCTCACATGATCACTAAGCATAGAGTTCTAAGCGATAAGCATAGCATTCCCCTTGTAGAGGAACCAAATCCAGAGGTAATAAAAAAGGCTAGAAATGCTCATAAGGTGCTTTATGATGGTAATGAAGTCCTTAAGCCTAGGCAGAAACCTAGTTGCGTTGAGTGCACTGAGGAAGATAAGATATTAGATGAAGTCACTAGGGAGAAGATGAATAAGAAACTAAATGATCCTAAATGCAAAGAGAAGAAAGTAATTATCACTCCCCATGACTATAAGAAGGAAAACTGGACTTCCTTGAACATGTTTAAGACTCAGACATTGTTGACTCCCGAACAAGTCTTCTGGAAAATGGATTTAGATAAGCAGAAGGCTGAAAATATTGTAGAAACAAACCCTCCCCTTCGGAAAATGCCTAGAGCGACTGTGTATCCTCCTAATACACCAATGCATCTTGTACCTAGAACAATTGCCACTAAAAGCAAGACATTAATTAGCCAATACGTTATATTTCAACTATTTGTTGATTTTGAGAAAACTTGCAAGAAAAGGATCACACCCACTGGTATAACTGAAGGAGAAAGGGGTTTTGAACAAATGAAAGAATGTTATTTAACTGAGGTCATGCCTTTCTTTAAACTTCTAAAGGATCACTTTGAGAGTCTTAAAAAGGGGATAGAAACGGATATTAAGGGAATGGAAAAGGAATTTGATGCAATAATAGTTGAAATTAATGACTATGAGCGTGCACTAAAATATAATGAGATTGAGAGAAAGAACCTGCATACATTAAATGAGAATCTTATTACTGAATGTGTTGCTCAAGATGTCTTTTTCACTGCTTCAAATTGCTCTATTAATGCTTCCAAATTTCATGAACTATCTGTGGCCCTGAAAGTCTCCCATGATCGTGTCATTGAGCTTGAAAAAACTAATTCTAAACTAAATGAGAAAATTGAACTGGATGATCATGACAATTTGGTTAAACATTTTTCTAAACTAGAAGTTGAGTATTTTAATCTACAACTAAAATATCAACATCTCAAAGAAAATGTCAAAACTTCAAATATCAAGACATCTTCAGATGCTCCAGAGTTTGATGCAGTTTTTCAAATTAACAAACGAGATGAACAGATTCATGCTCAGTGTAACACGATCAGAAAGTTGAAAGCCCAAATCTCTCAATTAAAGGGTCAAACGAACAATATGACAGGCTCCCAAATGCCTCCTTCTTTAGATTCTCAGAATTCTCAAACGTTTCATCTTCAAAACCTAGTAAATGCTTTACAAAAGGAAAACGAAAGTTTTCTAGAAGAGAATGAAAAGGTTAAATGTCATTTCAATGAGTTGTTTGAATCAATTAAAGTCACTCGTAACAAAAACAACGAACAAATAACTTCATTGCAAAAGGAAATTGAGAATCTGAAGAGTCAGGTAAAAGGGAAAATGCCAATGATCAATGAGGAGAATGTTGTATCTAAGGTTCACTCTGGTAATAAATCTGCTTTATCTGTGACATATGTCCCCCCTCACCTAAGGAACAACAAACTTGCCATTCAAACATATTTCTCATCCCTTAAGGATTGCTTAGAATGCCTGCGTGAGATTGTTGAAGAGGATAAGCTAGAGAAACCTCATGATAATGCAATTGGACATGCATGCTCATATGCCAAACGATCTCAAGAAATCTTAGAATGCTTGATCACTATATGCCCAAAGACATTAGGTGAGAGAGTTAACCCTTTGATTCCATGCTCAATGCCTAAGGCCAAACATGACATACACTCGATTCCCAATGGTTTGAATGTGAGGAGTAGTGTACCATTGAGTAGTTCAGATTTTAGATCTGTCAATGCTAGGAAAGTGAACTCAAATGTGCCTTCTAGGAGTACTAATCTCAGTACCTCTAGTGTTAAGAAAGTGAACCTTAGTGCACCTGCATGTAGTTCAGATCCCAGCACATCTAAACAAGTGGTGCAAAGAGTAGTAAAACAAACTAATGTTCCCATTCCCTCTACAGGAGTAATCAGTGACATTAAAGGGAGCAGGTCAAAGTCTCAAGACAATACAAGGAATGATAGGACCTCTCAAGCTAAGAATGTGCACTGGAAGAAAGTAGAAGAACAATCTAGGAACCTTAAGTTTGAATCGAATAAAACGAATCGTGTTGATTCTAGTATTAGCCATAAGCGTACTGTAATTAATTCGAATTCTGATACTATTTGCAAAACTTGTACTGATGTTTGCTTGAATTCTGTTTCTAATCATGGATGTGATGTCAATGCTTTGCCTAATGATGTTAATTGTCCAGTTAATATTGTTAATGCTAAAATTCATGCTAAAAAGGCTAAAAGGCAAAAGCGAAAGAAAGTTAGAAAACAATGGAAACCCACAGGAAGAACATTCAGCAGAATAGGTTCTTATTGGATACTTGTTGGTCATAAGACCAATCAGATAATGCCCACTAGAAAATGGATGCCTACTGGTAGAACTATTCCCTTAAGAAGTGGGCACACTGTAAACAGGACTAATACAGACACTAGTATTGCATCTATTCACAATGATTCCATTACCTCACTGTCTGATATGAATGCTTCTATTTCTGATGTGGGTGGTCCAACTGTTGCTACTAACCAAATGGAACCCATTCTTGCATGGGGATCCCAATTATCCAGTTATCCATTCTTGTCTGTGTTCAACTGCAGATCGTTCAAATCGTTCTGTGGTACCTGGACTCAGGCTGTTCCAAGCATATGACTGGAGACCGGTCACGGCTCATGAACTTCGTGAGCAAATTCATCGGGACTGTTAGATTTGGTAATGATCATTTCGGTGCTATTATGGGTTATGGAGATTATGTTGTTGGTGATAGTGTCATCTCCAGAGTGTATTATGTGGAAGGTTTAGGTCATAATCTGTTCTCTGTTAGTCAATTCTGTGATTCTGATCTAGAAGTAGCCTTCAGAAAACATACCTGCTTCGTTAGAGATCTTAATGGTAAGGAACTGTTGAAAGGAACTCGTGGCTCAAACCTTTACACCATCTCTATCGATGACATGATGAGAGCTTCACCAATCTGCTTGTTATCAAAGGCTTCAAAAACAAAGTCATGGTTATGGCATCGTTGTCTCAATCACTTGAACTTCGGCACCATCAACGATCTTTCCAGAAAGGACTTAGTTGTAGGTTTACCTAGACTAAAGTATGAAAAGGATCATCTTTGTTCAGCATGTCAATTGGGAAAAAGCAAGAAGTATGCCCATAAACCCAAACCTACTAACTCTATCACAGAAGTTCTTCATATGATTCATATGGATTTATGTGGACCAATGAGGGTGCAGAATATCTTTGGGAAGAAATATGTGTTAGTTGTGGTTGATGATTATTCTAGATTCACCTGGGTCAAGTTCTTAAGGACAAAGGATGAAACTCCTGATATCATCATCAAACTCATCAAACAGCTGCAGGTTAGACTAAACAAAACTGTCAGAATTATCAGAACAGACAATGGAACTGAGTTTGTCAACAAACAACTTAGTGAATTCTATGAAAGCGTTGGAATCAGCCATCAAAGAAGTGTTCCACGAACCCCTCAACAGAACGGTGTAGTTGAAAGACGAAATCGTGCTCTTGTTGAAGCTGCTAGAACAATGCTGATCTACTCAAAGGTTCCAATGTTTCTCTGGGCTGAAGCAATTGCCACTGCATGTTACACACAAAATCGTTCCCTGATTCACACCATTCATGGAAAAACTCCATATGAACTTGTCCACAACAGGAAACCTAATCTATCTTTCCTTCGTGTGTTTGGTGCCTTGTGCTATCCAACTAATGAGGGTCAAGACTTGGGCAAACTTAGAGCTAAAGCTGACATTGGAGTATTTGTAGGATATGCACCAAACAAAAAGGGATACCGAATCTACAACAAAAGAACCCGAAATATCATGGAAACAATTCACGTTACGTTTGATGAGCTGACCGGTCAAATGGCTCCTGGACACTCCAGCTCAGGACCCGCACTTCAAAACAGTCCTATTGGTTCATCCCTTGTTCCAAACTCCTCTCAAGAAACGCCATATGTACCTCCATCTGAAGATGATGTAAAGAAATTGTTTGATCCAATGTTTGATGAACTGTATGAGTCTACTACTAATGAGGTGCTGATCCCTACAACAGAGGATGCTCATATTCCAGTGAATGAAGTCAGTCCATCAGTTTCAATATCTGTAAGTCAAGAAGCACCTGCTGCTGATCCTTCAGTCTCATCAACAAATCATCATTCTTCAAATGTACATCATGGAAATGTTTCTGGCATCAATGATGAAGTTAATCCCTTTGCGACTCCTGAAGATGCTCCATTTGAAAACATATTTGCTACTCCCGAATCATCATCAGAACCATCTTCTTCAGGAGACATCGACTCGGCTACTTCAGTTCCTCAACAAATGCCACATGAACACCTCAGAAAATGGACTCACGATCATCCATTAGACAACATCATTAGAAATCCCTCTCGTCCTGTATCAACCCGGAAGCAACTCGCAACCGATGCCTTATGGTGCTTCTTCAACTCCGTACTATCTAAGATCGAACCAAAAGATGTTAAAACTGCTATGAATGAAGATAGCTGGTTCAATGCTATGCAAGATGAAATTCATGAGTTTGATCGTCTTGATGTATGGGAGTTAGTGCCTGCTCCAGACTGTGCTATGATTATAGCTCAAAAATGGATCTTCAAAGTAAAACTAGATGAGCATGGTGATGTGTTGAAGAACAAGGCTCGATTAGTTGCTAAAGGATATCGTCAAGAGCAGGGTATAGACTTTGAAGAATCTTTTGCTCCAGTTGCTCGAATCGAGGCAATCAGAATCTTTCTGGCTAATGCTGCTAGTAAGAACATGGTAGTTTATCAGATGGATGTAAAGACGGCATTTCTAAACGGAGATCTTAAAGAAGTCGTCTACGTCAGCCAACCTGAAGGATTTGTGAATCAAGAGCATCCTACTCACGTTTATCGTTTGAAGAAGGCTCTTTACGGTTTAAAGCAAGCTCCAAGGGCATGGTATGATACACTATCAAAGTTTCTTCTATCAACCGGATTCATCAAAGGAGCAGTTGATCCTACATTGTTCACCAGGAAGTCAGGCAAACATTTGATTCATGTTCAAATTTATGTTGATGATATTATTTTTGCCTCGACTGACCCAATGGAATGTGATCGTTTTTCAAATGAAATGAGTTCAAAGTTTCAAATGTCAATGATGGGACAAATGTCATTTTTCTTGGGATTACAAATTTCTCAAAGTCCCGGAGGCATTTTCATAAATCAATCTAAATATGCAACAGAGATTTTAAAGAAATTTGGATTTGATTCAAGTGACCCTGTTGACACCCCCATGATTGACCGAACCAAACTAGATGAGGACCTCTCAGGGATCATGATTGACCAAACGAAATATAGGAGTTTGATTGGATCCCTGATGTATCTCACTGCTAGTAGACCAGACATCTTGTTCTCTGTGTGCATGTGTGCTAGATACCAGGCTAAGCCTACTAAAAAGCACCTTGAAGCAGTTAAACGGGTCTTTCGGTATCTCCAAGGAACCATCAACATGGGACTATGGTACCCGAAGGACACCGGTATGTCACTAACGGCCTATGCAGATGCCGATCATGCAGGTTGTCAAGATACACGTCGAAGTACGTCTGGAGGTGCTCAGTTTTTGGGTGATAAGCTTGTGAGCTGGTCTTCAAAGAAGCAAATGAGCACTTCTATTTCCTCTACAGAGGCTGAATACATAGCCATGTCATCTTGTTGTGCTCAAATCTTATGGATGAGATCTCAATTATCTGACTATGGCTTTGAATTCAACAAAATCCCTCTGTACTGTGATAATAAAAGTGCTATTGCTCTCTCATGCAACAACGTTCAACACTCAAGAGCAAAGCATATCGACATTCGACATCATTTCATCAGGGAACAGGTGGAAAAAGGTGTGGTGGAACTATATTTTGTGAGGTCTGAATATCAATTAGCAGACATCTTCACCAAAGCTCTTCCAAGAGAACGTTTTGAGTTTATTCTTCCACGTCTTGGTTTGAAAAGCCTTCAACCAGAAACTCTCAAACGTCTTCAGGAGGAAGACGAGGAGTAAAGGTCTTTCTTCATCTATCTCTTGTACATATATATTTGAAAAACAAAATACAAAATTATAAAACCTTCAAAAATCAAATAGAAAAATATAAAACTTTCAAAATCCATAAAAATTTGAAAAATTCGAAAATTCTTCAAAAAATATTGTCATTTTTGTCTTGATTCTTCCGGTTCGATAATATCTACGGTCTTTGTGCTGTCATTCAAAGAATGACACGGGACTTTAGATGTTGTTCGAATTCGTTAAAAAAAAAAAAAAAAAAAAAAAAAAAAAAAAAAAAAAAAAAAAAAATCAAAAAATCAAAAAATATTTTTTTGGGAGAAAGAGAAATGGTTTATTGTCATTTTCAGGCAGTAACCCAGTCTTAAAAAGAAAGAACAGAGCCATGTTTTATCATGTTTTCAAAATTCCATGCTCTGATTCTATAAACATTTATCTGCTGAAAACTAAATGCTTTGAAAAATAACTCAATCTCTATTTTTGATAATCATCAGGACTTATTTGTCAAAATCTCTATCTCTCAATCAACAACCTACGTCATTGATTGAGGGGGAGAATGATTTCAATTAAATTAAAAAGTTATTTGGCATTAAATTGTTTTCAAAAGATATACATGCATGTTTTATAAATGGAGTTTAAAGTCTTAAAATCCGATCCTTATCAGTTCAAACGCTTTCACAATCATGTCACAATTCTCCTTAAAAGCTTTCAAAATCAATTTAAATCTATACGAGATCACAAATCTCAAATGCTTTGATAATTGTGATCGGGGGAGAATGTGTGATTTAAATTGGATTTAAACTGATAATTCGGCAAATGGTGTTATAAGAATGTACATGCTGTCCTTCCCACATGTGACAAACGATTTCAAATTTTCATGCACATGTTGAGGGGGAGCATCTATCTTAAACCTTTGATTTGAAACGTGATCATTCATCCTAATGTGCAGGTTCCCTCTAGTATGTGCAAAACTCTTTTCAAACCTCGAGGCACATATTGAGGGGGAGCAAATTCATGGAAACCTCATCCTTCCCGGAAATGCTATATCTACTTGATCTGTTGAGGGAAGTGATGTTGATATCTTTTAGAAAATGGTAATCAAAAGAAGTTAATTCTTTCTCTTGCCTCCGTGTGCAAAACATTTTCAATACTTGATGCACATGTTGAGGGGGAGTTCTCGTTCTAAAAATATCAAAAACAATTCAGGTACAAAATGCTTTGATAATATATCACAAGTATCTGAATTTATTTTCAAATGGTTTTCAATTGGATCCAATGGCAGATGAACAATACCAATTAGACCGACCAACTTTAATTTATGTACGGTGATATAAGGATGATAAGGTTAGGTATGTGTTCCCATGATCCGCCAGAACCGGAGGGATCTACCCAGGGACAATCCACTAGTTAGTGTAGAAGTCCTTAGGTATGATGATAAAAGGAGAAAAATGAGATAAGGGAAGAGTGCGGACTAAGACTGAGCTAGTACTGGAATAAACCCAACAAGGTTCTAGCTATGAAGTCTTGGTAAGCACTGAAGGGGTTGAAGAATTAAAAAGAATTGAATGAGAAAAGGGTGAAAACAAATAGCCCTCCATTTATTCAACCTTAGGGCAGAAACCGGGTTCAATTCATATGCTACTGATGGTAACATCGGTATTGAAGACAAGACGTCATGGACCCAGTGACGCACTGCACTTCAACTTTCCAAACCACTCAAGTTCCTCTTAAAAGGACTTGTTTCATTCTCACGGGGAACCGACATTATCTATCGACTTTCTCTTAGAGATGGTAGATATTGAAGAAGGAGACCCTCTCCCTAGTCTCCGTTATAGGATCCAAATATGCACAAATTGAGTCTAGAGCCACGAGATCATCAATAAATCTCATTAGGACACTTTCAATGAAGACTCTCTGTTTCACACAATGTGGAAAGAGAGATTATATCTTGAGTCCTATGCATTATCCTTGTGGTATTGCCAGAACATCTGAGTGATGTGTTTACATATTCACAATGAAGATGGAAAGCCTTCTGGAGCCAACATCAAACAAGCTCCTGGTAGGTGGCATGTGAGATCTATTATATAGATCAACCATGTGACAACTGAACAGAAACAATGGGGCGATTCAATTTCTTGAATCAATCCTGGTTCAGGTTATGGATTGACGGATACCTTTGAAAAACCAGTCTTTGTGCTTAAAAACTCTTTTCTTTAGCACATCGAGTGTGTACTCATTTTTCAAACCAAAAGGTATTTTTATGATTGATAATTGATTTTCAATAAAACCTTCGTTGTATTGCAAAAACAATTTCTATTGAGCAATACACGATTGTTTTTCAAATCTCTTTTCATCAATCAGTGGACTTAAAATTCGCTGGTTCACTCACTCCGTGTTGTCTTCTTTGAGATGTTCCGGTTTGAGAACAGCTAGAACAGCTGCGAAACCCTGTCAAGGAGATTCTTAGGAATCCTACCTGATCACAGGCAGTACTTGTACTGATCAACGGGGAACCGTGGGCCTTGTACCTCAATTCAACGAAAGTGATCAAAGACAATTTCGTGCGATTTGTTGCTAACTGTTGTATGCAGGTACTCCCAACGTTTGCAGCTGATCAGAATGAAGCGGTCAATCCATAGCCGCATGCTCACTTAACACATTCATCTCAAAAGAAATCATGATTAGTGCATCAATGACTCTGATATTTTCACTCCATGCTTCTGCTACGCTGCTGCCAATATCATGAATCAACTAAAGCTTCCGCTACTCTGATGAGAAGATATCATGATCTAGAATGTGAGCATGTCGGTCCCAAAGTCACAACACCACAATGGATGTCTCAGAGATTGTTGATAGCTGATGATCTCAAATGATGGCTCAAAATTATCATCACGTGGATCAGTAAAAGACCTCCACTTGGAACAACCAAACATGCAATGTGAAGAATCAATGACTACGAGCTCAGGAGCAAAGGACTACATCAAGAATGCAAGATCAACTGTTAAATGTAATATCTATTTGTATTCAATGTAATTTTGGTACATGATTGAGGTGACCTCCCTTAGGGGGAGATTGTTAGGAATTAGAAATTCCCGGTATTAAAGAGTCGGTCACCTCAAGTATATGTAATCGTTAGAAAGCTCGTAGTCGTAGTTCTTCTAAGTTAAGTAGTAATTTAGTTAAGTAACACCGTGGAGGACGGACGGGTCTTTACCCACTGTATGCCTGATCCACAGCCCAAAGTGTGGCGAGTTATGTAAGACTATAAATACTCTCTACCTTCCAAGGTAGAGAGTTGGAGCTCATAATAATATCTTTCACTTTCTCTCACTAAGTTCCCTAAACCTCTAACTTTCTCTCTCTAGAATTCCACCTATATGCTACTTTGTGTTATGGTTTGATGTGTATGTGAAAAGTTATATCTTACACGGAATTTTAGGTGCAACATCTAGGGTGATGAATTCTACAAGATTTCAATGCACTGCTAGTAGTAGTAAACCATTACCTAGGAACTCTCTACAAAAGACTAGGGATTGGCTTGCATCTAAGAGTAGTTGCGCAAAAGAAAATGCTATGCCCTTAGAAAACAACACTAGGAATTCTAAGTCTTCTTCGAACAAGAATCAATTTCCAAAAGACTGTAGTGACAAAGATAGAGCTGTTGTTTTAAACAAGAATATAGAATTTGTCTGTACTACATGTAAAAAATGTATCTTTTCAGCTAATCATGATGCATGTGCCTTACAATATCTCAAGAAAGATAATTCTCGTGCCAAGGCACAATCCACTAAGACACCAAATAGAAACAAGCCCGTTGATAAAATGTCAAACAAAAAGAAACCTAATAGATGGATCTCTTCAGGACGTAGTTTTTCTAAAAATGAGTCTTCCGCTGCATCTGATAAGAAAACAACTCCTAGATCTTACCTTAGGTGGATACCCACGGGAAAAGTTTTCAACCAAGTTGGTCTTAGATGGATTCCCACAGGAAAGATGTTTGATACTTGCACCAACACAGATAATAGTGACAATCATTCGGATAAGGAAGTCAGATCCACTACAACCGTTGATAGTGATCACCCTCACCGTGAGGAATCATGTACTTCTAACACTGTTATTTGTGAAAATTCTTCTTATGTAGATGCAGGTACTTGTAAAAGTGTTGAAGGTTCATATACCCCGTGTGGTAAAGAAGAACTTTATGCCAATTTCGCATGTGGAAATCCTTTTCTACTTCCACTCTTAACTCCACTTTTACTTGTCCCAACTTAATTTCTCTTTCTTCAAATCTTCTATGTAAATATTTTTGAAAACCAAAATACAAAATTTGAAAAACCAACAAAAGCAAAATATAAAAATATAAAACTTCAAAAAATACAAAAACAATAGAATTTCAAAAATCCAAAAATATTCTTCTCACGACATGTCTCTCGTATAATCGATATTCTGTACGTTTCTAGAAATGTCATTCAACAATGATACAGGCATGTACAGATGCTTGAGCGAGAGTTCTTTAATTGTTTTCTAAAACATGTTGTTTCTCAAAATTTCTTCATAATAATGGCTTTCGTATACTTCAGTACGAAACCCGGACTTCAACATAATGGCTTCTGAACACATCAGTTCAGGACCCGCGCTTCAAAGAAAGGAAAGTGCTTATCAATATCAAATGTTTTAAATATTTTTTCAAGCGCTATTCCTAAAAACAAAATGGCTTGCAGTTACTTCAGACTGTAACCCGAACTTTAAAGAAAGGAAAGTGCTACGCAAAATCGATTTTCATAAATATCGAGCACTTATCCTAAAACAAATGAAGATAATTCTTCTTCAATATCTTCAAAAGATTTTTTAAAATCTTCATCTTGCGTACCATTGATTCGAAAGTTTTCAAAAAGTTTTTTCAAAATCTCTCACATTTGGTACCAAGATAACTCCCTCTAAACCCTTAATTGATTCTAAATTTTCTGTATGAAAAATGTGCTTTCGTTAAGGGGGAGTATAAAACCAAAATTGTTCCAAAATTCATGCTGAATCAGTTTCTCTCCAAAATGTTTTTCGAAAAACATATCTTTTAATCATTTTGTTTCAAAAACATCATAGATATGTTTCAAAAAATGTTTAATGATCGTTGTTTGAATCTCAAAAGAGCTCGACTCAGTCGTAACCAATGAATTGATGAGGAATCTAAGTCAGGAAATGTACCATCTCGAGAAACTTTCTATGACTTGACCAGGACGGGTAATAATTTCAAGCTAGTTTTCTAGTAATGTAAACGTGTCTCGAATCGGTCTTGTTCATTTAAAGTCGATCAATTCAAAAAGTGCGAACTCTACCCTCTATGTGAAGATTTCTGTCAAAACTTATAAGCACATGTGAAGGGGGAGTGTTTCTGAAAATATAAAACTCTCGGAGTGTTCCAAACATGTTTTCTATCATAAACATTCTGAGAGATTTTCAAGAAAAACGGTTTTATGGCAACAATAGGACAGTCATGGAGTTATAAGGTGACTAAGGATAGGAAATTCGTCCTATGATCCGCCAGAGCCGGAGGGATCTACCCAAGGACATCACCAATAGTTTAGTATTAGAAGTCCTTAGGTATGATTGAAAAAAGGAGTAAAGTGAGAAAGGAGAAAGAAGGGGTTGAAGAATTAAAAAGAAATGTAATGATAAAGGGTGAAAAGAAATAGCCCTCCATATTCAACCTTAGGGCAGAAACCGGGTTCAATTCATATGCTACTGGTTGTCACTAGATGACACTGGTATTGAAGACAAAGACGTCATGGACCCAGTGACGCACTGCACTAAACCTTCTAGCCACTCAATTCCTCTCAAAAGGGATTTGTTTCATTCTCACTGGGAACCCTACATAATCTATCGACTTTCTCTTAGAGATCTTTGGTATTGAAGAAGGAGACCCTCTCCCTAGTCTCCGCTTAGGAAAACCAAAATGCACTATTGAGTCTAGAGCCACGAGATTCATCAAAAGATCTCATAGGAACACATGACATCTCATCGCTTGTTGTTCATCAATAAGGACACAAAGTGATATATTATAGAGTCCTATGCAGATCTTAGCAATCTGCCAGAACATTTATGAGGGGAGTTACAAATGTAATCCTCAGTGATTGAATGGAAATTCCTGCCAGGGTCAACATCAAACAGCCCTGACAGCAGGTCACTTCAGTAATTCTCCGTGGATTACGCTTAGTGTGTCTCAAATTGTCTACAGTCGTGGGGTGATGCTTTGGTGTACCACAGCGACTCATCTGAATTGTAGATGTACTTCGGTATATCACGTTATCTCACTTGTGGGACTCCAGTTCAGGAACGGCCTCTGTGAGAATTAGAGACGTGTTTTCACACTATGCTGTTAACACCCTCGAAATTCAAACTTGTAAGTGCCGGAATCCGCTTATTACTAACCTGTTTTATGTTTTCTTCTTATGGAAGCTCCGGAGCGGATTGATCGTGCAGATTCTCCACATGCTCATACCAACAACACATGATAGTTATCATCAAAATCAAAGGCAACACAAAGTTTAAATACTCAAGAACTACATCATTGGTAATCAAAAGACAAATAGAAGTGTGAGCATGGTGGAGAAAGGCATGGAGACACCTAACCAACGAAGTTGACAATGGCAGACAACCACATTAAATGATCACAAAGCATGAAGGAACAAAGAATCAAGACTATTCTATATCTAGTCACAAAGTTCAAGCTCAAAAAGATTAAAGACCTATTCAAGTGGAGCATCTTTTGAATGACCACCCCTTAGGGGGAGATTGTTAGCCTTGATTATTTTTATTAGAAGTGATGGTCATTCATGATTAGGAACTTTGTAACGTGTGTTAGATATCGTGATAGAATAGTCAACGGGCTCGTGGACTGGGCTAAGCTAATTGGTTAAATGTTAAGGTATGCTAAGCCGTGTATAAGCTTAAGCATCCCAAGCCCAATCCAAGTCCATCTCAAGGCCCATGGCCAAGCCTTAGGGCATCATCCTCTCTTACTATAAATACCCCTCAAGTATGTCATTTGAGGGGTGTGCTTGAAAGTATGTGTGTGTGTGTTTTTCCTTTGGAATATACAACATCTTGTGTTAATCTTTATCTCACATATACACGGTTTTATATCATTCAAGTCACCATCTTTCTCATCTTATTTCTAAGCTTTGTTTGTGTTGTTTGTGTTAACGTGGTATAAGTGTTGGGTTTGTGATAAGGTTGATAAAACTAAGGTCCTACAAGGTCCTTTCTAGAAAGATCATTAATGGTGCCGAAGTTCAAGTGATTGAGACGACGATGCCATAACCAAGACTTTGTTTTTGAAGCCTTTGATAACAAGCAGATTGGAGAATACTTCATCATGTCTTCGATTGAGATGGTGTACAAATTGGTTCCACGTGTTCCTTTCAAAAGTTCAACACCATCTAGTTCTCTAACAAAGCATGTATGTTTTCTAAAGGCCACCTCTAGATCATAATCACATAATTGACCAACAGAAAACAAATCATGACCAAGACCTTCAACATAATATACCTTGGAAATTACACTATCTCCAACAACATAATCTCCGTAACCCATAATTGCCCCAAAATGGTCGTTCCCAAATCTTACAGTCCCAATGAATTTACTCACGAAGTTCATGAGCTGTAAGCGATCTCCAGTCATATGCTTAGAACAGCCTGAGTCCAGGTACCACAAAACGATTTGAACGACCTGCAGTTGAACACAGACAAGTATGGATGACTGGATAATTTGGATCCCCATGCGAGAATGGGTTCCACTTGGTTAGTAAATGAGATTGGAACACCCACATCAGAAATATAATCACTAGAGGTAGATTCAGGACTAGAAGTGACAGTAGATCTATTCAAAGTGTGTTCACTTCTTAAAGGTATCACTCTACCAGTGGGCATCCATTTCCTAGTGGGCATTGATCTAGATAATTTAGGGCACAACTCATTAATATTGAATTTACGGCCAATAGGTGTCCATTAATAACCTACATTACTAAATTTTCTTCCTGTTGGTTTCCAATGTTTTCTAGCCTTCTTCCACCATGGTTTTTTGACCTTCTTATCCTGTTTTCTAGTGTTAACATTTTTTACCGGAGATTTAACAGCATTACTCAAATCATTCACAATACATTCATGATTAATACCAGAACTCAAGTATTCATTACATGTTTTGCAAGTGGTAGCAGAATTCGAATTAATTACAGAACGCTTATAGCTAGTACTAGAATCAACACGATTCGTCTTATTCAACACAAACTTATTGTTCCTAGGGTGGTCTTATACTTTCTTCCATTGATCACTCTTAGCTTGCGAGGTCCTATATTGCTTTGTATTTCCTGGAGGCTTTGACCCGCTTGCCTTAGTGTCACTGATTACTCCTGTAGATGGAATGATGGGAACATTAGTTGGTTTTGCTACTTTTTGCATTCCTGATCTAGAAGTGCTGGGATCTGAAGTACTAGCAGGCACATCAAAGTTCACATGCTTTACTTTTGGCATAGAGCAAGGCATATCAAGAGTCGCATGCTTAATACTAAGCATAGAGCATGGCATAATGACTTTATCTTTAGTACAAAAGGATTTAGGGCATGTTGCTCTTAAACATTCTAAAAGATCCTGAGATCATTTGGCATATAAGCATGCATACCTAACTTCTCTATCAAGTGGTTTATTTATGCTATCCTCTTCAAAAATCTCACGGAGAAATTCTATACTATCCTTAAGATACGAAAAATATTCTTGACACACAAGTTCGTTATTTCTAAGATGAGGGGGAATATACTTTACAGTCACAACATACTTAGAATCCGCAGATGCCTTTGATACTAGATTCTCATCACCGATAATTGGCATTTTCCCTTTTACCTGACTCTTCAGATTCTCAATTTCCTTTTGTAAAGAAGTTATTGTTTCATTGTTCTTGTCACGAGTGACTTTCATTTAATCATATAACTCTTTGAAATGTTGTTTAACCTTTTCATTTTCTTCTAGAAAACTCTCATTTTCTAGTTGTAAAACGTTAATGATGTTTTGAAGATGAAAGTTTTGAGTATTCTGAGAATCTAAAGGAGGAGGCATTTGGGAGCCATTCACATTATTCTTTTCACCCTTCAATTGTGAAATTTGGGTTTTCAATCTTCTGATCGTGTTACAATGAGCTCAAATCTGTTCGTCACATTTGCTTATTTCAAAAACTGCATCAAACTCAGGAGCATCCGAGGATGTCTTGACATTTGAGGTTTTAACATTTTCTTTGAGATGTTGATATTTAATTGCAAAGCAAAATGTTCAACTTCCAGCTTAGAAAATTTTTTTACCAAGTTATCATGATCATCCTGTTCTATTTTCTCATTCAGTTTTGAATTTTTGTTTTCAAGCTCAACGACACGATCATGGGAAACTTTCAAAGAAACAGATAATTCATGAAATTGAGAAGCAGTAATAGAATAATTTGTAACAGTATAAAACACATCTTGAGCAACACAACTAGAAATCAAGTTCTCATTTAAGATATGCAGATTCTTCCTTTCAATTTCATTACATTTGAGTTCATGTTCATAATCATTGACCTCAATTTCCATTTCATTGAACACCTTTTTCATTCTTTAATCTCTGTATCAATGCCCTTTTGAAGACTCTAAAATTGTTCTTTTAGTAGTTTAAAGAAAGGCATGACCTTAGTTAAATAACACTCTTTAGTTTGCTCAAAACCCCTTTCCCCTTCAATAATCCCTGTGGGTGTAATTCTCTTCTTACATGTTTTCTCAAAGTCAACAAACAATTGATAGACTACGTATAGACTGATTAAGGTCTTGCTTTGAGTAGAAAGAGTTCTAGGCACTAAATGCATAGGTGTATTGGGGGGATACAAAGTAGCCGAGGCATTCTCCTATAGGGAGGATTCTTCTCAATCAGGTTATCGATTTTTTCCAAATCTTTCTTCCAGAATACTTGCTCAGGGGTTAATTGAGTTTGAGGTTTAAACTTATTCAAGGCTATCCAGTTTTCTTTAGTGTAATCATGGGGTTTAAACGTTATATTATGCTTTGTACACTTAGGATCATTTAACTTCTTTGCCATTTTCTCCCTAGAGGCATCTTCTAATTTTCTATCCTCATCAGTGCTTCCTATACATGATAGTGTTTGCCTAGGCTTAAGAATCTCATTACAATCATAGACTACCTTTTGTGCAGATCTAGCAACTTTTCCATACTCGGGATTGGGTGCCTCTACAAGGGGAATACTATGCTTATCGCTTAAGACTCTATGCTTAGTGATCATGTGAGCAGTCTGAATGGTGTTCCCTTGTATGTACAGTTTGTTCTCAAGTTTGTTTTTCAAAGTTTTTAGGTTGGAAAAGTCATTTAAAAGTTTTGATTCCTTAGCAGTAAACTCCTGTTTAAGCACCTTTACATTTTCTTGAAGTTCGTTTTGCTTAACAGTTTTATTGAGCTTTTCTAGCAAGGATTTTAACTCTTGTTTTAGCATTTCTTCCCTAAAGTTACTTTTTCTGATAATTGTACGCATTTGGAAATCCATATCCTGCTCACGGTTAGTCAACTCAAACTTAGCATGTTGTTCATATATAGCAACTTGTTCTTTATAGGCATTCAGTTCAGAGGTTATAGAGTCATTAGGGGCACATGTAGTCTATTCATCAAAAATATACTCATCATTGACTGCAGAAGATGCATCGCTTGGTACACTTTCACTTTCATTTTGCTTCACATATTGATCATATGGGACAACATTGCTATTACCCATATTTTCAATAACTGATTCAATAATTTCAGTTGGTGGTACCTTGTCGTGTATCTTTTGCACATCAATGTCATCATATAGTTTTAATACCTCTGATATGATTGATTCCTTGGAAGAACTGGTCTGTTGTGGTGAAGGAGCCTTTGGAGAGACCATTAGTGAGATACTAGCCATGAAGATGGTCTGGGCAGTGGGTTTATCATCGACATTAGAATCAAATGCACCACAGTCTGCAACTTGAAATGCATTGGGATTGTTGTGTCCCATACCCGGCACTGGCTGTTCATCCACGTCTGCATCGTAAGTTTTGGCATTTCCCTCAGCAAGAAACAGCAATTCTTCTTCATCCAATAGTGCTCCATTATCTTGAGCTTGTACCAGCAGCATTTTGTCCTTGAAGTACTCTGCATTTTGTGGACGTTTAGGAGAAGTGCAGTTCCTCGCAATGTGTCCTTCTCCACCACAGTTTTAACACTTGATTGGCTTCCCTTGACCTTGAGCCATGTTCCTTCCTCTATTCTGATTACCCACATATCCTCCACCTACACCAGCATTTCCATAACCTGCTCCTTCTATTCCTAGTTCATTCTGTCTTGCTTGCACATTTTGCACCACTACCTTTCCTTCTTTAACTGTAGCATGATTGTGAAGATTGGAAGCCATTATGAGATGATTGTTGATGTGTGGAGTGAAGTTCAAGTTTTGCTTAACCATTAGAGCCAGTTGATTAACAAGTTGTTCCATGAATGTGTCTGAATCTGGAGGTTTATACCCTGGATCTGGAATGAGTTTGTGGTTACCATTTCCGGTAGGTATGACCTGTGATGCTTTGGTGGTAATTCCTACATTAGTGTAGAATGCAGTTGAATCATTTGAAGAGCTTGCATCTCCAGCATTTGTTTTGAACTTTTCCAAGATCATTCGTTCAAACACAGCATGTTTCTCATTCTGAAGCAAATAAGCATGCAATTTCTCGTAATTTCTGTTCCTCAATCCTTTGTTTAGCTTGACTGCAGTGACAAATTTGTGCCATTTGGGATTCATGTTGTTCACAAACTTTGAATTGAGATGGATATTTGGCATAGTCATTTTGATATTCCTCATGTCATTTACAAGCTTGTGGAATCTCACGTAGTATTTTGTAACCGTTTCCCCTGGATTCATCTTAAAGTTCTCAAAGTCATCATACAGTTGAGACTTCCTGTCTTCTTTATTCAATTCAGAACCCGAGAGAAGTGATAAGGTTTTAAAATGTACCATTTTGAGGGGTCGTTTAAGCCCTTATTTGATCACTTTTGTATCCGTTATTACTTAATATCGTTCCTTTTCACTTTTTAGGTATCTTGAAGGCAAAATGCTGGAATGACACTTATTTGGACGAAAAGGCCTGAATATACGAAGAAAATGGCCAAAGTCAAGAATCGAGACACTCAGGTTGCTGGAACTGAAGGGGACGGCGTCAGGCACAAAATAGTGACGCCGTCGGACAACTTTTGTGACGGCTCAGAAGCCAAATTGCTCATTTACAAGTGACGGCTTCAGGTTTTAAAAGAGTAGGGCGTCGCAACTCAGACGGCCTAGATTTGATCCAGACGACGTCAGAGACTGAAGGGGACGGCGTCACAAGCATAAGGTGACGCCATCGCAAGACTAACGTGGCCAAGACGAAACCCTAATGACGGCGACCCGATGGCGTCGCAAATCAAAGGGTGAGGCCGTCGCATTTGTAATCTTACATATAGAATCCGAATATTTTAGTTTTCAGTGTGTAGTCTTTTGGAGTAAAAACCTAAACCGAACTAAGGCTGTCTTGTATAGTATTTTAGGGTTCCATACCCTATCTTACATCAAGATAAGTGTTTTACTTCATTAATTTAATTATTTCTTCAATTATTTGTGTGTATGCTTGCATGTTCCCCATGTCCGGCTAATTTTCTTGTGTGTTTGCTTAGGGAATATGAAACTTAATTATTGAATATTGATTGGTTGTCTCTTATCTTAATTGTTAATGATCTAGTATTGCGATAGGTCATCCGTTGTGTAGTTAATGCTTGATTAATCTTTGTGAACCTTAGCTTATAGTACCTAGAGTCATTGTAGGCTAAACCATCCGAAGAGTACCTTAGCGTTAAGTTTATAAATTCTAGAGATTTTGTAGGCAATAACCTTTGGTAGTTTCAAAGAGTTAGGGATAAACGCATACCCTACGACCTTAGACACACAACACGATTAAGAATAAGGACGTGACAATTCAACCATCAATAGGAGATAATTAAGGAGTATTAAAACCTAAGTAAACACATCTTTAAATCATCATACGAGCACATAATAATTAGACATAGACTACCCTCACCTTAGATTAGATAATTAGATAGTAGAAGTAATCGGTAGAAATACCAAACCCCCAAATTCAAACCCCGAGATTCGTACCTTTCCATTTCGTAAAAAAACATAAAAAGATAAAAAAATAATCTTCCTCAACCCCAACCTTAGTGTAGTAACTTCTCACTAGCATTCCTATTCCCCTAGAGAACGATATCAATTCCCGTGGCTTACCCTAATACTACACTACAACGATTAGGTTCACTGCCTAGGGTGTTGAAAAACTTGCTCGACGAAAAGGAAGTTCCTTTGACCCCGAACGACGCGTGTAGCATTATCAAGTTTTTGGCGCCGCTGCCAGGGAATAGAATAGCTAGTTAGAAGTCCACCTCGTTTAGGTTTCCTTGCTTGATTCCTATCAAGTAAGCTTTTTTCCCAATTTTTAGCTTCCTCGTAGTCTATCCCCCTTCTTCGTAACCTTTGTTAGTAACCCCATCACTTTTCATCATGGAAGGTGATAACCAACCACCATTCATCAACCTACCACCAAATGACCCACCAAGAGGCCGTACTCTTGGTGAATACTCGAGACCAAGCCACCTAGGCTATAGGAACACCATTGAGCTTCCCGACCAAGCCCAAACTATGGCCCTGCGATCCGACACCATCCGGTTGGTGCAAAACGGATGTGCATTCCATGGACTTCGTTCCAAAGATCCTAATCATCATCTTAAGGATTGCCTTAAAATTGTCGATTCCATCGACCTCGATGCTACTACTCGGGAGACCACGCGTCTGCATCTCTTCCAATTCTCTCTACGGGACCAAGCTAGTAATTGACTTGAGTGACTTCCCGCCGGCTCCATCTCAATTTGGGATGATCTCACCTCTCACTTCCTTGCTCAATTTTTCCCACCGGGGAGAACCACTAAGCTTAGGAATGATATCTTGATGTTACAACAACGTCAAGGTGAATCTCTCTACGAAGCATGGACTCGATTCAAGGACTTACTCCATAAAGTCCCTCATCACGGCATTGATCTTTGGCTCCAAGTACAACTCTTCTATGATCATGTCAACTTCCCCACCAAGCGATCCATTGACCAAGCGGCCGGTGGAAAACTTAGTGATCTCACCGCTGAAGAATCATGTGGTATAATAGAGGACCTTGCTCTCTATGACAACGAAAGTTGGAATGACCCCCGTGAGTTGCCCAAAACCGTTAAGGCAATCTCCTTGCCTCCCATTGACTCACAATCTTCCGACCATAGGATGCTCGAGCTTGAAGATCAAGTTAAATTCCTAATGAGCTCCTACGAAAATCCTAAGTCTTCACGCCATATAAACAAAGTTTCCTCCTCGTGTGAGCCGTGTAGTGACATGCGCACTTGCACCAGATTCCCCGAACAAGCTTCCGTTGACTACGCATCCTCGCGTACAAATGGAACGAGAGGAAGATTCCCTGCAACACCCGGACCTAGGACTTTTAATGACACCCGAGAAGCATGGAAGGGCAAGCCCGAATTTTATTGGGGACAAACCAAAGAATTCACATCCAATGATTTCTCATGGCCCCCATCTCACGGCCCTAACCAACAAAACATTGAGGGGATGTTGCAACACCTAGTCGCATCCCAAGAAGCTCAATTAGCTAAGCTCTCTGACCGTTTTAACCAACAACAAGCCGAGATGGATAGGAAGATAGATAACCTCTTGAAAGCCATGACCAATAGTGATAGGAAGGTTAATGCTATCTTAACTCCCGAACCTTCCGGTGTAGAGATTAAAGACCCAAGTAAGCTAGCTAAGCACGTTCAATTCGTCAATACCATCACCTTAGCAAAACCTAATAGAACAAATGACGAAGCAAACCATGAAACGACACTTGAGGTTAGTGAAACACCGAGGAATGAAACAACCAAGGAAGTAAATGAAGTAGACAATGTCTATTTCAATAAGTTTCCTATGGAAGAAGAAGTATCTCGCCACCCTCACTTAGTGCGTGACCTTCGTCACATGTATGTTAGGAGAAGCCCTAGGATCAAGTTTGGGAACCCTTGGAATCTTAACATACCATGTTGTATAGGACACATTTTCGTAGCAAAGGCCTACATTGACCGCAAGTCCCCAATAAACATAATGACTAGCACCTACTATAATTGGGTAATGAAGAAGCCTATCCCAACTAGGCAAGATCCCGATAATCCTAGGGTTAGTTGCAATTTTATTGGTAGAGTTAAAGGATTTCCCATCTATGTAGGTAGTTTCACGTTTCCTACGGATTTCATAATAGTGGAAGATATTAGTACGGCCATAGATCCTAGCTTGTCCCACGTTATTCTAGGAAAACCTTTCATAGAAAGCAACAGGATGACTTATGATCCCTCGTTAGGAATAGTGCGATTCAAGGATGAGACCGATGATGTAGCCTACCAAATGCCGTTTAAGATTGAGAAATTTTCATCACTCTCCAATGATGAAAAGGAACTTAAACTATTGGTCTACTATAGGAATGATGATGACGTATAGTCTATATTCGGGTCACGAACCCGACTACGGTCCGATACTAACGAGCCCAGCACGAACTGGGCTAAGCCGATAAGTGTTTGGGCCCACGAAGGCCCAATCCCAAAGTTATTTATGCAATACGATATCGGATATCTTATATCTTTGGAGATAATCGTTTGCCAACCGACTTAGGCGGGATACGCCGAAGGTTGGGGAACACGAAACCAACAAGGATTCCGTGTGTATATAAAGGGAACCCTATCCCTCATTAAAGGTACGATCTAAACCCTAACTCTCCTTTAACCCTAAAACCGATTACTTACTCTCACGTCGGAGGATAATCGTGGGAGACAATCCCACGATAAGCCTAACGGTGTTTTCTGTTACTTAGTGCGCAGGTCTCAAGAATCAAGACTCAATTGGTACGAGAGCCGGAGCCCCAAACAAGGAACGTCCAACTTTTGTATCAACAAGTGGCGCCATCCGTGGGACCAATCACTAAGAACTAAGAACTAGAATGACGAAGCACGGAAATCAGCGATCGCAAACAGACCTTACAGGAAACAAGCTGCACATCGGATCAGCTTCCAAGCAGACTTCTGGGACAACCAATGTTGCTAAAAACCAGGGATCAGGCCAAGACTTGATCTTCCCTCTGGTGGAACCACGCTCGGGGACAACCCAGGCCACTACAACCACCAGCGCAGGAGATCCACTGCGAACCGTTCTTACCACTCCCCTTCAATCAGTGCTAGAGACTGACCTGACAAAGGCACCAGATGCACCAGACCGAAACAAGGTCATAGTGGTAGAAACAAACACCCTCGCTCTAGAAGGGTTCATGCCGGAACTTGCACCGGGGGATTTCGTATCCCAAAATTACGAAACCTTGGCTACTCTCATGCAAGAGGAAGCAAAAAAGAGGTCGAGTCGAAGCCTACAAGCCCGACTCAATTTTGACTCAGAATACGAAACTTACCCACCGCACCGTCAGAAGGAGAAGCGCGGGAGAGACAGTCGCCGACCCCCAGTGTTTAACAGAATTGGGAGGAGAGTCGAGAATGAGGAGACATCTCACTCACATCATCTGGAAGAAAGTAAGGAGGATGAACATCGTACCAATGTCCACGCCAGACTTGGTAGCCGCAGAGTCCAGGACAGACTTGGGCGACGGTACTCCCCAAGTGAAAGCCCTTCAAGTGCAAATTCAGAGGACAATCGGCGCAAGCGCCGAAGAAGGGAGAATTCGTCCTCTGGCAATTCCTCGGACAACGAGGATAGCGAGACTGGACACTGGAAGTCCAGGAGGAAATACCGTGACCAGGAGGAGGAAGACATGTATCTTCCGTGGCGCCGCCAAAAGGTGGATGCGCTTACTCGACGTATTAGTAATTTCTCAGAAGATAAGAGAAGGCGCCTGCCCGCTAACGTCAAAACCTATGACGGAACAGGTGATCCTGACGATCACCTAAAATTTTTTGAATCAGCCGCTACTATCGAAAACTGGCCACAACCTGTATGGTGCCACATGTTCAATTCCACACTAGTGGGAAACGCGTGGAACTGGTTCAGTAAGCTTCCACGCAGAAGCATTGATGGCTTTGAAGAGTTAAGAAAGGCGTTCCACCTAAACTTCACTCAACGGAAGAAGTGCGCTAAAAATCCTGTCGAACTCGCCAAGGTGAAACAGCGCCAGGGGGAATCTACAAGCGCATATATGGAGCGCTTCAAAGATGAGTGCATACATGTTAAGGCATGTCCCGAAGTGCTGAAAATCTCAGGGTTCATGAACGGGATCAATAACCCAGAGCTCATCAAAAGGCTGAACGACAAGATCCCCCAAACCTTCGATGAACTGATGAAACGAACAAGGTCCTTCGTCCAAGGAGAAGCCGCCGCGGCGGATAGCAAGAAAAACTACTCAAACTATCGGTCACAGGAACAACCTGGGAGACAATCCACTGACCGGAGTAGCAACCGTAATAAGAGCTACCGCGGTCAGGGGAGCGGACGGGATAATGACAGGTATATCCCACTGACAAAGACTCCAAAGGAAATACTCACAACAAAAGGCGCGAACTTTCTAAGGCCACCACAAATGCGCACCCCAGAGGATCGGCGCGTGGAAAGTGGATATTGTGACTATCATGCACAGAAGGGCCACACTACCAACGAATGTGTCCAACTGCGCCAGCTCATTGATAAAATGGTAAAAGAAGGCAGATTGGACCATTTGGTCAAGAACATCAAGGAAGGAAAGGATAGACAGAAGAATGGGAACAAGAAAGAGGCACCCAAAGACAAGGCTGACACCATCTACATGATACAATCATGGCAGCGGGTTACTAGGCAGAAGGTTAGCCAGAAATTTTCCCGTGGAAGTGAAATCTCTTTTCCCACCTTAACTGCGGACAACGCAGTAGTAGAGCCGCTCACCATTGAAATTAGTGCGGGGGGTCACGACATCCACCGCATGTACGTTGATGGAGGAGCATCTGTAGACATAATGTATGAGCACTGCTTCAAGCGACTGTGACCTGAGATACGCAGCCAGTTAAGCCCGGTCATGACAGCGCTGACTGGTTTTACGGGATAAAAGATATGGCCTATGGGGAAAATACGCCTACTAGTCAGCGTGGGCAATAAAGAACACTCCACGACAGACTGGATGGATTTTATGGTGATCAAATCCCCTTCGCCATACAATGGCATTATCGGAAGACCAGGGATATCAGCCATGCGCGCAGTACCGTCTACAGCACATGGGATGCTTAAATTCCCAGTGGAAGGAGGTATTGTTACTCTCTATAACGCCACTGTACCACATAGAGAATGTAACACGATTACACGCGAGACGGCACCCATTCCAGAACAGCGCGCAACCAAAGTTCCAAACCTGAAGGTTGCAATTCATCCTGATTACCCAGAACAGGAAATATCGATCGGAGGATCGCTGTCGGACAATGGCAAAGCAGTTGTGTGCGCACTCTTGCAAAAGAACTTGGACATTTTTGCATGGGAGCCAAAGCACATGACCGGGGTACCACGTTCAATCACAGAACATAAGCTGAGAATCCGACAAGGATACTCACCAATACGCCAGAAGAAGCGCGGCCAAGCTCCAGAGCGCGCGCAAGCAATCCTGGCAGAGGTACACAAACTAGTAGAGGCAGGAATCATGCGAGAAGTCTACTACCATGACTGGCTTTCTAACCCAGTAATGGTCAAGAAGAGTGACGGTAGCTGGCGAATGTGCGTGGACTTCACAGACCTCAACAAGGCATGTCCACAAGATTGCTACCCACTACCGGAGATAGACTGGAAGGTAGAATCTTTGTGTGGATACCCACTCAAGTGCTTCCTCGATGCATACAAAGGATACCACCAAATCCAGATAGCTAAGGAAGACGAGGAAAAAACGGCCTTTCATACAAGCCAAGGCGTCTACTGCTATACCAAAATGCCCTTCGGGTTTAAGAACGCAGGCGCCACCTATCAGCGGTTAGTAGATAATGCATTTGAAAAACAAGTGGGCCGCAACTTAGAGGTTTACGTTGACGACCTGGTCATAAAAAGCCATACAGAAGATGAGTTGGTGCGCGACATTGAGGAAACATTTAAGACACTCAAGGAGATTAACATGAAGCTCAATCCTAAAAAATGCACTTTTGGCGCTACAGAAGGCATGTTTCTCGGATACCTGATAGAACCTGATGGCATAAAACCGTGTCCAGAAAAGACTAAGGCTGTCATTCAACTTCCTTCACCACGCACGTTGAAGGAAGTCCAATCTCTCAATGGAAAGCTGGCCGGTCTAAATAGATTCCTGTCCAAGTCAGCAGACAAATCACTACCTCTTTTCAAAACACTCAAGAAGTGTATAAAAAAGGGAGACTTTCGGTGGACTACGGAGCCAGAAGAGGCCTTTACACATCTTAAACAACACCCGGCAACGCTCCCCACACTTGTAGCACCCCGACCAGGGGAAGAGTTGATTATGTATTTATCCGCAACCCAGGGAGCAGTAAGCGTAGTGTTACTGACGGATAGGAATTCAGTACAAACACCTGTTTATTTTGTAAGCAAAGCGCTCTAGAAGACGGAGATGAATTATAGCGCAATGGAAAAGTTGGTCCTGGCATTAGTATTCGCCGCTAAACGGCTGCGCAGGTACTTCCAAGCACACCCGATAGCAGTAATCACAGACCAACCGATCAAGCAAATCATCTCCAAACCTGACGCATCAGGACGACTACAGAAGTGGAGTGTGTTGCTAAGTGAGCACAACATCTCCTACAGACCACGAACTGCAGTAAAAGGGCAGATACTAGCCGATTTCATCATCGAAAAGCCAAACACTGATGATGCACCTGCACCACGCAAGAAGGAACTACAAGATCCATGGATCTTGTTTACGGATGGATCTTCATGCGTTGATGGGTCAGGAGCAGGCCTCATCCTCACAAATCCGGAAGGAATGGAATTCACTTACGCACTGCGTTTTGAATTCACAGCAACAAACAATGAGGCAGAGTATGAAGCCCTAATCGCCGGACTACGCATTGCAGCTCGAATGGGTGTACGTAACCTGGAAGCGAATGTAGATTCCCGGCTAGTAGCCAACCACGTGTTGGGCGAGTACGTGGCCAAGGAGGAAAACATGATTCAGTATCTCGACAAGACCAAGGCACTAATCCAAGGCTTTGACAGGTTTACTATCAAGGAGGTTCCTAGAGGGGAAAATCGAAAGGCTGATGCACTCAGCAAGATTGCATCGACAAGCTTTGCACACCTGTCAAAACAAGTGCTGGTGGAAACGTTGAAAAACAAATCCATCTCAGAGATGGAAATATCCACAGTAATAGAGGAAGACGGCCCTACGTGGATGACACCGATAGCGGAATTCATAAGCAAGGGAGTATTACCCCAAGAGCAGAAGGAAGCCCGAAGGATACGGCGCACAGCACAGAGGTTTGAACTTCGGGACAACATACTATATCGACGCTCCTTCCTGCAACCATGGCTCCGCTGTGTTGGCCCCCTACAAGCAAATTATGTACTGCGGGAAATCCACGAAGGTTCATGTAGCATGCATTCAGGACCACGGTCCGTGGTGGCGCGAGCTTTAAGGTCAGGATACTATTGGCCCACCATGCACCGCGATGCGCGGGACTTAATAAGAAAGTGCAGCGACTGCCAAGTACACAGACCCGTTCTACGCCAACCACAACAGGAGCTAACACCAATTACGGCACCATGGCCATTCTACAAGTGGGGTATCGACATCGCACGTCCTTTCCCTGTTGCAGCAGGAGGACTAAAATTCCTCATAGTCGCCATAGAATACTTCACCAAGTGGATCGAGGCAAAGGCAGTGGTAACAATCACTGGCAACCAGGTGAAATGCTTTGTCTGGGAAAATATTGTATGCCGCTTCGGTCTACCTGGGGAAATCATCTCGGACAACGGGAAACAATTCTGCGACAACCCTTTCAAGGACTGGGGCGAGAAGTTAAAAATCACACAGCACTTCGCATCAGTTCAACACCCACAAACCAACGGCTTAGTAGAACGGGCAAATCGGAGCCTGGGTGAAGGAATTAAGGCACCCCTGGACAAGCACAAAGGAAGGTGGGAGGAAGAACTATCTCATGTTCTGTGGGCGCACCGCACTTCAATCAAAACCAGCACAGGGGACACCCCCTTTTCTCTAGTCTATGGGACAGAGGCCGTCATACCAGCCAAAATTGGGATGCCAACTATTCGCACTGCTGAAATCAATGTGGCTACCAATGACGACGAGCGGCGTATCGACTTAGACCTGCTGGAAGAAAGGCGCGAACGCGCAGCCATACGTGAAGCAAAATCAAAGTCAAAGATGAAGGGATACTATGATGCTAAAGTACAAAGTGTTTCTTTCAGACCAGGTGATTTCGTTTACCGCGCCAATGATGCGAGCCACGCAGAAGACACGGGCAAACTTGGACCAAAGTGAGAAGGACCCTATAAGGTTACCGAAGCACTAGGAACCGGCGCGTACAATCTATGAGACATGGAGGGCCGAGAACTACCACGTACATGGAACATCTGCAACCTTAAGAGGTGTTATCTATATGAATGGCTACGGCCCAACGCACGGACACTTCTGCACTTTAGTAAAGTGCCCAATAAATACCCGTGTATTTACTTTTTGTTTTACTTAGGCATATGTCTTATTTATTTTCTTTCATAAAAACTTGCAAGTATTAATAAAACATCGCGGTTTCTAGCTAACTCCGCGACACATTTCAATTTGTTATTTCCATATACTTTATGTCTTAACATTTTTGATCTTTTGCCTACATGGCATGCATGCACTTAATAAACCCACGATGGTAAAAGGATGATTTAACCTACTAAACAACTCGTTGAGTAAGAGGGTTGCAAACCCATCAACATTGGATCATGTATCCTTGTTAAACACCTTGTTCTCAAGACGTTGGAATAAGTTCTGTACGCATCCCACGACGGGTGCGCAACAACGCATATGGTGCACGTTTAACAACTTAGGAACCAAGACACTTGATTCCTTAATATGATATTTACAGTACGATGCATATCACAGCATACAAGATTATGATAAAAAAAAATACTTAGAAATTATGTCTTAAGTATACCATGAATCTCATACATGACTATGAACTTCACATATTACCCGCGCTTATACATCAGTTTGCTTCTTAGACAATACGCACGAAAAAACATGTAACTAAGGGCAAATATTATAAGTAGCAACAACGTTTAACAAAAATAAATATCCCATTCAGTACCATGCGTGCTTACAAAAAGGATGTTTATAAATACAAGTTACAATCTAGAAACTATTACAACGCTTCAGAGAAGAACTCCCCACGCGGCTTGTTGCTTCCTTAGCCTCGCTTAACCTCTTCAACAAATCGGAGTCTTGGCGGGATACCGTTGCAACACTAACCGGTACCCCGTCAGACCGGGGAAGGTGAGCAGCGCCAACACCGCACAAAATGGCCTTGCCCTTAATACCTTCCTTCTTGGCGAGCCTTGTAGCATGAGCTTCCAGGACTTGTTTCAATGTAACTTCCTTCTCCAAAGCAAACGGATTCAAGATATTGTGAGGGCGAACAAACACAGGTACCTGCAGCTGGGACTCATTGGGTTTCAAAAAATAATCCTGTTGCGCCTCTGCATCTTCAGAACAATGCCTAGCCAATGTTAGCCCCTCCATTATTACCCCTATAGGATAATCTTGGTCGCGCTCTAATTCAGCAATTAAAGGCAGCTCCAATACCTTCATCTTCTCCATTGCTGCAACCAGATCATCATACGCATTAGCGTTGTATCCAGGTACCTTTTTAGCAGGCACCTTCAAAAGATCCGCCTCATGGAGCTTCTCCACAGCTTCTGCTTTACCACGCTTCAAGGCGCACTGAACCACCCCCCCCCCCCCCCGAACGCATCCACCACTTCTTGCGACTCCAAGGTACTAAGTGCGGCAAGACGAAGACCATGGTCTATGAGCCATCTGCGCTCCGCTATAGTAGACAAGAGTTGGGGATATAACTCCTCGTCGTACTCCATGCTGAGCTTGCGCAATTTCATCTATTGTACTTCCAATGCACTGCCCATAGTAGCACCAAAATCCCTTAACTGCGTGAGCAACTCTTCCTTACCCTGTTCCAGATATTTAAGGGCCCAGTTACACGACGCCTTGTACTCTACTGCTGCAGCACGCTCCTGGTTTATTTGGGTTAGTAGTAACATTTTCTCTCCCGCAAGCCTCTCAGAATAAGCATTTGCCGCTTCTATCTTAGTTCGGGCACTAGCTAAACGAGCCTCCAAAGCCGCAATCTGATTACCTTTTTCCACGCTTTGACTACTCTCTCCCGAGTATTTAGCCCTTAGTTGCGCAACCAACTTCGCTTGGTGCGCAGTAGCCAGTTCCAGTTCTTCCACTAGCTTATCCATTGGCGCATCCCCCGAGGCCAACGGCTCAGCGCTTTGGCTCTTCAGCCCCGATGATTCAGCATGCACTGGACTAGCCTGGGGGGCGACTCAACAACGTGCTCAAACCTGCACACATACAAATGGCTTAGCAATCATTTCATAATATCAGAAGGTCTGCGACAAAGACTTTTGCAAATAATACTTACTTAGGAATAGCGGTATCAACGGAAAGGGGAGGTGATGCGACATCGCTTGACGACGACTCCACAGTAAGAACGACGGGACGTTTCTTCCGGGAGGAACTTGCGCCGTCGTCACCACGCGTTCTCTTACGCTCCAACCTTTGGCTCACTTCCTCCTCCTCCTCTTCAATATCTGTGGGTGACGGCTCCACCAACGGAGTAGGTATCCTAGGGCTCGGCATACTCTGTAGAGGGGTAGCTTCCAACGCATTGGGACCACTGCTCCCAGCCTCTTCCAGGTTCAGCTCCGTAACACGCCTCGCAGTTACTGTCATTATGGGCTCTTCCCCTTCTCTCAGGGGGCGCGCCTCTACTGTGGCCAGGCACGGCTTCGCTAACTGGACAACCTTGAACAGATCCATCTCTGCGCAAAGAAAAACACACAACACAACAGGTTACAAAATAATGAAGATGATAGGAAAGGCTCACACTAATAAAGCACAAGGGTGGCGTAAAGGATGAGCACCCACCCTGACCATCCGAGCCTACGAAGATTGGCACCTCATCAGGTCTACCAAAATAATTACGGCTTATGCCCATGTGTACCAAAAATTCTTCTGGATAGGCACTGATGGGAATACGGTTGGAATTTATTGTATCCGCATCTTCCGCATTATACGATCCAGGGAAGGGGCGCTCATCCCTTGGCAGTGTTCCCTGAGTGTAGAAATCAAAGCGTGATGGGAAGCACACGTCATCTACCCAGAAAAAAGTTTCTCTCCAATTCCTGAGCGAGTCTACTTTTTCAGTATAACACTGAAGGCGCCCAACGCGCTTAGCGAATGATACCCACCCGTGTGACCACGTGGTGTGATAAAACGCGCGGAACAGGTGGATAGTCGGGTTAATTGCCAGTAATCGACAATTAACCTCGAAGTTGGTAATTTTAGCTGCACCTATGCAGTGCAGCTGGGATATATGCAGACGGTAGTAATTTAACACGTCGCTCAGGAATAAAGATATTGGCACACGTTGATTCGCGTACTCGAAAAAACGCGTGTATAACCCTATTTTCCCTTCGGGGAAGTCCGCAATTGTCGCCCTCGCACCCGGAACTTCCGGATGCACTGCGACAGGAATATAATAATCCGAAGCGAACTCTAAAAGTTCGCCCTCAGTTATGTCGGATGTGAAATCAGATAACACCTTGACCATGGTTTTGTTTTTATAAGCGCACGCGCGGTTACCTTTTGGCTAGTAATTTTCTGGGTTGCAAGTTGAAGGTTTGTTAACAATGGTGGCTTTAGTTTTTACTGTGATAATCACAGTAAAATGGAGGTCGAGGGTTATATAAGTTTTCTCATCCACGCGATGAACGCCACGTGGATCCCACTATCTCCAATGTGTGGATAAGATCAATTGATGGGACGCCGTTACAGTTACTTTCCCCCGATTTACGAGGCATCCATTTTTAATGTTATGTTTCGATACCACATGTATCTTTCCAAATGGGAGCCTTTTTGGCTTCTTTGTTACGCTTCGCAGTAATTAATTGGCTGCAGTTACTAGTCTAGCATCCGCAGCTAGTCACTGCGCATACTGGACAGGGGGGACATGATGACGTATAGTCTATATTCGGGTCACGAACCCGACTACGGTCCGATACTAACGAGCCCAGCATGAACTGGGCTAAGCCGATAAGTGTTTGGGCCCACGAAGGCCTAATCCCAAAGTTATTTATGCAATACGATATCGGATATCTTTTATCTTTAGAGATAATCGTTTGCCAACCGACTTAGGCGGGATACGCCGAAGGTTGGGGAACACGGAACCAACAAGGATTCCGTGTGTATATAAAGGGAACCCTATCCCTCATTAAAGGTACGATCTAAACCCTAACTCTCCTTTAACCCTAAAACGGATTACTTACTCTCACGCCGGAGGATAATCATGGGAGACAATCCCACGATAAGCCTAACGGTGTTTTCTGTTACTTAGTGCGCAGGTCTCAAGAATAAAGACTCAATTGGTACGAGAGCCGGAGTCCCAAACAAGGAACGTCCAACTTTTGTATCAACAAATGAGAAGGATAAGGAGAAAGGAGTGGATTATGTTATGGCCAAGATTTTCGGTTTCTATAAGGATTAGTTGAACTTAAGACCGGAATATAGAACTGAGTGGGGAGAGGACGAACTCTTAGAAAGGTGTATCATAGGACACTTTTACAACATGGAATCACCCACTAGAGACCGTCATGAGGAAGAATGTGATGGTAACGAGACCACGTAGGGGCACGACTTCGAGTCTAGCTACAAGACTCATAAATAAAGAAAAGCGCTTCGTGGGAGGCAACCCATGCTTAATTGTTTGCTTGTTTGTGTCGTGTATCTTTTATTGATTGTTTATTCTCGTGTTTAAATTTTTAAAAATGCTTTATTTTGTCTTTAACCTCGTCTTAATTACATATAAAGGTATTTTACATAAGGGATAAGTGTAGGGAGGATTAAACACGTTTTCAAAAGAAACGTAAACATGAGAATTTCAATTAATTAAAAGATATACATGTGTGTTTGTTCGTGTAACGCCCCGACCCGACAAGGGTAAAGGAATCACAAATAATGGTATCATATCAAAGCAAACACAAATATCCAAAAGAAGTCTTAGCATAAATACTGAAATAATTCAAGTCTACATGACTTCAATACATAGGTCCCAGCGGAAAATAAACTCCAATAAAATATATGAAATAGTAAAGTCTTAAATGGCATCATAAGATCAAAGCTAAATATCTCTAAGGTAAGTCCACTCAGCACTCATCCCAAGCAAAACCCAGCTCCAATGCTTAGATACCTGCCGCGGAAGAAAAGAAATGCGGCTGAGCTTCTAAAGCTCAGTGAACAGATATAAAAGCAAAGCGAATACGAAACGAAATCAAATACAGAGTATAGTGAACGAAAGATAGCAAAATCATAATCATTTTCAAAGTATAAATCAAAATTATCGAATAAGTTTTATAGTTAACTACCACGAGCCCAGAAACAAATATCAGATCATAATCATATTCACATAAGGCAACATTTGTAGGGGAGACCTACCAGAGTTATGAAGGACGTGCATGCACACAGCATCAATCATCAGATAACAGATAACATATAACAGATAACAGATAACAGATCTAGGATGCATCCATACGCCCCACAGACATATATTGGTCATATAACATAACTTGAGCTCATAACAGATAACAGATAAGGGACGTGGCAGAACGTCACTCTACTGCCCTAGAGTCATGTCAGAGGTGCATCACTGACACGGACATGGAACCCCCATGACTAGTGAAATATTTGGCTCGGGTGTCAAACTATCTTAGGTCAAATTAGAATGTCATAACTGACACAGATCATGCTTTATCAGAAGATTAATCATATTTTCAAAATCAAAGTTTTCATATCATATAGTTCAAAATCAGATGTTTCATAACTCAGAAATCAGAGTTCAAATAAGCAACAGCTCAAACAAACAGAATGGGGTTCATAGCAAAGGCTTAGGAAACCCTAATATAAAAGCTAACGAAAAGAAAACGTTATAAGGAACCTTTACTGAAAAGGTCAGAATATCTGTACCTTATTCCAAAGCAAATGACAAAAAAGCATAAATACGGAAAGCAAAGGATTACTCCTTCTTCACAGAACCTATACACATTAACGGTCGTACATGTTATTTATGATTCCATAATTGTCGAAATGATCTTTTAATATTTGGTGTTCATACTTAGTGTATTCAGTGATCTTATTACTTTAGAGATTTATGATTAAATGAGACCTAAGTGTTTTATAACCAATATTATAGATTAGGGTTCATTATGTCATTTATTAAAGTGTAGGGTTAAATGTGAAAATAGTTTAAAAGTCATGACTCACACATGAAATAACGAATTAATACCCTTAGCTTCAAACCCTAATCGACTCTCATTTATGTTCTAGGGTTTTCTCAATCTTTTAATATCATATCAATGTGCATTTACTTTATATGTTACGTCATTTAATGACTCATTACTCTTGTTTATTTACGCAACACATTCATGACTTAACCATACGTTACTCATATACATGTTATACGTCAACTTTTATATCCATGCACGTTTATGATTTCTTGTGACAACCAAAAGTTACTTATTATCCGGATTAGACACATCGACATACACATGCACCATAGCTTCGTAAAGATATGACCACGTACTATGTTTACACATCAACAAGTTCACTTGACTCACAACACACGCGCATATATACGGTTCACAATTCACTTAGGTTCGGTTCACACATCACTTAGGTTCTAGGTTTTACATGATCTTTACTTATTAAACACACGTTCAAAACCCTCACATGGTTCGGCTTATATGTTTTACGCAAACCCTAACTCTTCTACGTATCTTACTTATTCACGTTTTGCATGTTTTACCTTGTTCGACTTATGATCTATATGGTTCGGTTTATAGTGGCTTGACATAGTTAAGATCCGATTCATACAATACATATTACATTACATGTTCTCAAATTTTAATAAGGTACGACTCATATTTATTTGTTTCGGTTTCATAAGGTTCGGCCAAAACACAAACTTCGACTAAAAACAAAACATGATACAATAACTAATAACGTAAGTGTATCAAAGTGAGACGAATAGAACATGTTATACCTTAGCTTGCTCACGTTGGGACTAAACTCGCGACACCAAGGGTGTTAGCTCTCGGCCGAATGGAGAAGAAAAAGGAAGAGGCAAAAATAGGGTTTCCAAATTGTGTTAATGTGCTGTATTTATAGTTAGCATAAATTGGTTCTAGGGCTTTTGAGGTGTGTGGGCTTCGGCTTGATCCAACCGAACAAAACAACACTCGCCCATATGGGCTCTCGGCTTGCGTCCAAGCTAACAAACCACACGGCCCAACTTGGTTCACCATTAAACGAAAACAAGGCCCAAACGAATGGCCCAACTATTTACGCGAGACGTTTAACTTCGTACAATGTCAATCACGTACACATATTCGTTAAGTTTTAGTTATAGATAAGTTAGGTTTTAATTTCGTTGAATGAATATAAATGTATTTTACGTATTTAATAAATTTCGATTTCAAGGGTATTTTAGTCTTTATTCATGTTTTAGATTTTCAGGTTTTACAACTCTTCCCCTCTAAAAGAAGAATTTTCGTCCTCGAAAATTGAAATGAAACGAAACGAAAACGAAACGAGAACATACCAAACTATTCAAAGAAATGAGGATAACTAGCTCGCATCGACTCCTCGGTTTCCTAAGTAGCCTCACGCTCCGGGTGATTTTTCCAAAGAATCTTAACGAACGGAATGACTTTATTTCTCATGACTCTTTCTTGCCTTTCTAAAATAGCTTCCGGTTCTTCAGATAAAGACATATCAGACTGAATTTGATCAAACGGATAAGAAGCAACGTGTAACGGATGATAGTTGTATCCCCTTAGGAGAGATACATGGAAAACATCATGAACATGCGATAACTGAGGCGGAAGTGCTAACCGATACGAAACTTCTCCTATACGTTCCAGAATTTCAAACGGACCGATGAATCGAGGACTGAGCTTGCCCTTGATTCCAAAACGTTTCACACCTCTAAACGGCGAGACTTTAAAAAATACACGATCTCCAACCTGAAATTCTAAATCACGACGATGCTTGTCGGCATAACTTTTCTGACGAGACCTAGCCTCCTTCAATTTTTCTCTAGCAACAGCTACTTTCTCATTACTGATCTCAATCATTTCCGGACCTTCAATTAAGCGTTCACCTACTTCATCCAACAAGTAGGTGCTCTACATTTCCTCCCATAAAGAAGTTCAAACGGTGTTGCCTTAATGCTAGCATGCCAACTATTGTTGTATGCAAACTCTACTAAACACAAATATTCATCCTAGCTGCCCGTCCATTCTAAAGCACAAGCCCTTAGCATGTCCTCTAAGGTCTGAATAGTCCTCTCTGACTGACCATCCGTTTGAGGATGAAATGCTGTACTGAAATTAAGTCGAGTACCCCAAGATTTTTGCAAACCTTTCCAGAAACGAGAAGTAAAACGCGGATCTCTGTCGGACACAATAGATGACGGAGTACCATGAAGTCTAACTATCTCTTGCTGAAAAATTTCCGCCAATCTACCAATGCCATAATCCTTTCTAACTGGTAAGAAATGAGCAGATTTGGTTAGTCGATCAACAACTACCCAAATCGCATCATGCTTCTTCCGAGTAAGAGGTAGCCCAGTTACAAAATCCATAGATATCTTATCCCACTTCCATGTTGGAATATCCAATGGCTGTAACAATCCACTAGCCCTTTGATGTTCAATCTTAACCTGCTGACAAATCATACACTTCGAGACAAACGTCGCCACATCTTGCTTCATGCCATTCCACCAGAAGTACTATTTCAAATCCCTATACATCTTGGTAGAACCAGGATGGATAGTGAAAGGAGAACTATGAGCTTCAGTCATAACTTTCTCGCAAAGTACCGGATCATTGGGAACACAAAGCCTATCTTCATACCATACAATTCCGTCATCATCAACCTTAAACTCCGTCTGCTTACCTTCTTCAACATTTTGCGCCATGGCCCACAGCTCACCATCATCTTTCTGAGCTTCTTTAATTTGCAGTATAAGGTTCGACTCCACCTTCATACTAGCCCAGTATCCATCAAAACCTCGTACACACAACTCAACATCCAAACGCTCTAAGTCACGCAGAATCCTAGGTTCAATCTCAATACTTGCAAGAATGCCTGATTTCCGGCTAAGTGCGTCAGCAACTACATTAGCCTCACCTGGATGGTACTGAATGTTGGTGTCATAATCCTTAAGAAGTTCTAACCATCTTCTTTGTCTCATGTTAAGTTCCTTCTGAGTGAAAATATACTTGAGACTCTTATGGTCAGTGAAAATATCACACGTCTCTCCATACAAGTAATGCCTCCAGATCTTCAACGCGAACACCACTGCATCTAACTCAAGGTCATGAGTTGGGTAATTCTCCTCATAAGGTTTTAGCTACCTTGAAGCATAAGCTATTACCTTTCCATGTGGCATCAAAACACAGCCCAATCCTTTCTTAGATGCATCACTATAAATTTGAAATCCTATAGAACCAGATGGAAGAGTCAAAATAGGAGCGGACACCAATCTCCGTTTCAACTCTTCAAAACTCTTTTCTCGTTCATCCGTCCATATAAACTTTTCACCTTTTCTCATCAGTTGGGTTAGGGGCAAAGCTAAGCGAGAGAAACCTTCAACAAAACGTCGGTAATAACAAGCAAGTCCTAGAAAACTCCTAACCTCAGTCACTGTCGTAGGTCTTGGCCATTTAGTGATAGCCTCAACCTTAGACAGATCCATGGTGATACCATCAGCAGATACAATATGACCAAGGAAAGCGACTTGTTTTAACCAAAACTCGCACTTCGAAAATTTGGCGTACAACTTCTTCTTCCTCAGAATCTCCAAAACTATTCGGAGATGTTGTTCATGCTCTTCTTCAGACTTTGAGTAAACCAAAATGTCGTCGATGAAAACGATAACGAACTTATCGAGGAACTCATGGAAAACACGATTCATTAGGTCCATAAACACAGCAGGCGCATTTGTCAAACCAAAAGGCATAACGAGGAATTCGGAGTGACCATATCTGGTACGAAACGCGGTCTTAGGAACATCTTGCTCCCTCACACGTAGCTGGTGATAACCAGATCTCAGATCAATCTTAGAAAAGAACCTCGCTCCTTGCAGTTGATCAAACAAATCATCAATACGTGGCAGAGGATAACGGTTTCGAATGGTAATACGGTTGAGTTCACGGTAGTCGATACATAGACGCATGCTTCCATCCTTCTTCTTCACAAACAAAACAGGTGCACCCCATGGAGAAACACTGGGTCGAATAAATCCATTTTCTATCATCTCTTGCAGCTGCTCCTTCAACTCCTTCAGTTCTACAGGTGCCATGCGATACGGAGCCTTCGAAATCGGTTCAGCACCAGGAATTAACTCAATGCTAAACTCAACTTCTCTAGCTGGGGGAAGACCGGGAAGTTCATCGGGAAAAACGTCGGTGAATTCACAAAAAACAGAAAGATTTTCAATGTTAGGACTCTCCAAAGATGTGTCCTTAACAGATGCCAGAAAACCTTGGCACCCATGAGCAATCATGGTCCGTGCCTTCATAGCAGAAATGAGCTTAACAGATTTGAGAGGTTGAGAACCATAATAAATGAATTCAGGATGTTTTATGTCTCCAAAGATCACAGTTCTAGCATAGCAGTCAATGGAAGCTCTATGATAAGCCAACCAATCCATGCCT
The DNA here is from genome assembly GCA_019973895.1 of Chrysanthemum seticuspe. NCBI lineage: Eukaryota > Viridiplantae > Streptophyta > Magnoliopsida > Asterales > Asteraceae > Chrysanthemum > Chrysanthemum seticuspe. Next base: position 177,686,224 of record BPTQ01000005.1, on the reverse strand, counting down.
AGAATGATATCAAAGTCGACCATATCGAGAGGATACAGATTTGGAGAGCGAATACGATCATCAAAACGAAGAGGGCACTTAACGTATTTATGATCAATGATCATGTGGTTTTTCATAGGTGTAGAAATCGATAAGTGATTTGTTAATGGTTTGGGCTTCATATTAAGTTTCTTAGCAAATGTGACAGATATAATGGAGTGTGTGGCACCGGTATCAAATAAAGCGAAGACAGAATAATCATCAATGAAAAGAGTGCCCGTAATGGTACCTGAAGTGCGCTCCGCCTGATTCCGAGTAGTAGCATAAACACGTCCAGTAGTAGGTGGCGGCTTGATGTAGTTTCCAGGAATCACCGGGTTCTTCTTAGGGCAATCCTTGATCTTGTGAGTAGTGGAACCACAAGATAAACATCCACCAGTGGCCTTGAAACACGGTCCCGGATGAGCCTTTCCACAAGTAGTACAAATAGGTGGGGGAGGCAAAACCTCAGCTGTCCTTTGCTGACCAGAAGATCCTGAAGCACGACCCTGATATGATCCTCGAGCTGACTGATCCTTGTTGTAACGCTGGTTATTGTTACCTTGATTCTGACGATCATTTCCATTCCTACCAGCAGCTCTGCTATCCTGACTCCTCGCCTCAGGGCGCCTAGAGTCCACATTCCTTCCTGACTGACCCCGCTGATCATAACTCCTATCCACTTGACCCCTCGAATCATAACTCCTGCCAGAATTTCCCTTATAATCATTACTTTGAGTCCTACCTTGAATCCGATCACCATCGCGGTTATGCTTGTTGGAACCTGACACCTCATGAAAGATCTCAATGTTACGAGCTGCGTCATTGCAGGCCGACACATCCTCATACTCAATATTAAGCAGTCGGTCCAACACCCACTTCTTCAGTCCCCACTAGAAGTGCTTAGCTTGGCGCCTACCATCTCCAGCAATCGTTCCCACAAAACTTACCAACCTCATAAACCTACCCATGTACTCATTGGAGTTCTCATGATCAAGTTGGTAGATTGCCTGATAATCCCTCTCATACCTTTGCTGCTCAGCATCAGGGAAGTAACGGTTATAGAAGATCGTACGAAATTCAGTCCAGGTACAAGTAATAGCAAAAGCATCTCCTCCTCTTGCATGTTTGAGTGCCTTCCACCAATTCAAAGCATCACCTTCCAACTTAAATGCAGCCAAACGAGTCTTAAACTCGTCTCCACAACCCAGTACTTCAAACAGCTTCTCAATATGAGTAATCCAGTCCTCGGCCTCAGTGGGAGTAACAGCAGTGCTAAACGAAAGAGGCTTGAGTTTACCGAAACGCTCGAGCCAAGTGTGAATGCCGGTGGATTGATTACCTCCACCACTACCCGAAGCACCAGTCTGATTACGAATGTTGTTGATCACCTGTGTCATCATCTGAGGTGTAGTAAGACCAGGGAAAAGAGTGTTGAGAGCATTAGCAATCGCAGCATCCATGTTAGGAGCATCATCGTCCCCTTCCGAGTTGCCGTTACGACGAGTTTGAACCATCTGAACGATATTCAAACGATTTGCAAAATGAACAAAGGTGAGATACGAAATGGAAGTTCGCAGAAGGAAACCTAAAGTCTACCCAATCCTCACAGGTCATAGCCTAAGCTCTAAGGGTCTCAAAACCTAGGGCTCTGATACCATAAATTGTAATGCCCCGACCCGACAAGGGTAAAGGAATCACAAATAATGGTATCATATCAAAGCAAACACAAATATCCAAAAGAAGTCTTAGCATAAATACTGAAATAATTCAAGTCAACATGACTTCAATACATAGGTCCCAGCGGAAAATAAACTCCAATAAAATATCTGAAATAGCAAAGTCTTAAATGGCATCATAAGATCAAAGCTAAATATCTCTAAGGTAAGTCCACTCAGCACTCATCCCAAGCAAAACCCAGCTCCACTGCTTAGATACCTGCCGCGGAAGAAAAGAAATGCGGCTGAGCTTCTAAAGCTCAGTGAACAGATATAAAAGCAAAGCGAATACGAAACGAAATCAAATACGGAGTATAGTGAACGAAAGATAGCAAAATCATAAGCATTTTCAAAGTATAAATCAGAATTATCGAATAAGTTTTATAGTTAACTACCACGAGCCCAGAAACAAATATCAGATCATAATCATATTCACATAAGGCAACATTTGTAGGGGAGACCTACCAGAGTTATGAAGGACGTGCATGCACGCATCATCAATCATCAGATAATAGATAACATATAACAGATAACAGATAACAGATCTAGGATGCATCCATACGCCCCACAGACAGATATTGGTCATATAACATAACTTGAGCTCATAACAGATAACAGATAAGGGACGTGGCAGAACATCACTCTACTGCCCTAGAGTCATGTCAGAGGTGCATCACTGACACGGACATGGAACCCCCATGACTAGTGAAATATTTGGCTCGGGTGTCAAACTATCTTAGGTCAAATCAGAATGTCATAACTGACACAGATCATGCTTTATCAGAAGAATAATCATATTTTCAAAATCAAAGTTTTCATATCATATAGTTCAAAATCAGATGTTTCATAACTCAGAAATCAGAGTTCAAATAAGCAACAGCTCAAACAAACAGAATGGGGTTCATAGCAAAGGCTTAGGAAACCCTAATATAAAAGCTAACGAAAAGAAAACGTTATAAGGAACCTTTACTGAAAAGGTCAGAATATCTGTACCTTATTCCAAAGCAAATGACAAAAAAGCAGAAATACGGAAAGCAAAGGATTACTCTTTCTTCACAGAACCTATACACATTAACGGTCGTACATGCTATTTATGATTCCATAATTGTCGAAATGATCTTTTAATATTTGGTGTTCATACTTAGTGTATTCAGTGATCTTATTACTTTAGAGATTTATGATTAAATGAGACCTAAGTGTTTTATAACCAATATTATAGATTAGGGTTCATTATGTCATTTATTAAAGTGTAGGGTTAAATGTGAAAATAGTTTAAAAGTCATGACTCACACATGAAATAACGAATTAATACCCTTAGCTTCAAACCCTAATCGACTCTCATTTATGTTCTAGGGTTTTCTCAATCTTTTAATATCATATCAATGTGCATTTACTTTATATGTTACGTCATTTAATGACTCATTACTCTTTTTTATTTACGCAACACATTCATGACTTAACCATACGTTACTCATATACATGTTATACGTCAACTTTTATATCCATGCACGTTTATGATTTCTTGTGACAACCAAAAGTTACTTATTATCCGGATTAGACACATCGACACACACATGCACCATAGCTTCATATAGATATGACCACGTACTATGTTTACACATCAACAAGTTCACTTGACTCACAACACACGCGCATATATATGGTTCACAATTCACTTAGGTTCGGTTCACACATCACTTAGGTTCTAGGTTTTACATGATCTTTACTTATTAAACACACGTTCAAAACCCTCACATGGTTCGGCTTATATGTTTTACGCAAACCCTAACTCTTCTACGTATCTTACTTATTCACGTTTTGCATGTTTTACCTTGTCCGACTCATGATCTATATGGTTCGGTTTATAGTGGCTCGACATAGTTAAGATCCGATTCATACAATACATATTACATTACATGTTCTTAAATTTTAATAAGGTCCGACTCATATTTATTTGTTTCGGTTTCATAAGGTTCGGCCAAAACACAAACTTCGACTAAAAACAAAACATGATACAATAACTAATAACGTAAGTGTATCAAAGTGAGACGAATAGAACATGTTATACCTTAGCTTGCTCACGTTGGGACTAAACTCGCGACACCAAGGGTGTTAGCTCTCGGCCGAATGGAGAAGAAAAAGGAAGAGGCAAAACTAGGGTTTCCAAATTGTGTTAATGTGCTGTATTTATAGTTAGCATAAATTGGTTCTAGGGCTTTTGAGGTGTGTGGGCTTCGGCTTGATCCAACCGAACAAAACAACACTCGCCCATATGGGCTCTCGGCTTGCGTCCAAGCTAACAAACCACACGGCCCAACTTGGTTCACCATTAAACGAAAACAAGGCCCAAACGAATGGCCCAACTATTTACGCGAGACGTTTAACTTCATACAATGTCAATCACGTACACATATTCGTTAAGTTTTAGTTATAGATAAGTTAGGTTTTAATTTCGTTGAATGAATATAAATGTATTTTACGTATTTAATAAATTTCGATTTCAAGGGTATTTTAGTCTTTATTCATGTTTTAGATTTTCAGGTTTTACAGTTCGAGTCAAATGCTTGTATCAAGTCATAATGGATGTTTTGCAGGAAATTTTTCCAGATTCTAAAGATGTAAATTTTCCAGAATTTTTTCCAGAAAATCGCAGACCAGTTTTTGTCAGGATAACCTGACGGCGTCAGGATCGCAACCTAATGACGTCAGGAAGGAACAAAAACAACTGATTACTTTTTCTCGTTTTCTGAGCTACTTATAAATTTTTGGAATTTTCCAGGTCTTAATTTTCCAGAAATTCTGTAAACATCCATTCCACGAGCATTATATCCTAGTTTAGTAGAGTCCTATATATATTATTACCGCCGATTTTACGCGAAGGTTTCATTTGTTTTCTTCAAGTGTGCAGGTTTAATTTGCCAAGAAGAAGATACATAAGATGAGAAGGAGCTTTTCACGCAAACGTTCTTCTTGAAGAAAGATGTAACCACCACTTTACACCGATCCTACCGAGTTAATCAGGGGAGTACTAGTTTCTTTAATCTTTTATTTCCTTCCATTATCATAACTTTGATACTTTCGGGGAACATTGGGACAATGTTCAGTTTAAGTGTAGGGAGGGAAAATAAAATGGGAACTTTGAAACTATGCTTATCTTTGATTATTTGCTTTGTCCAATTGCATTTGCGTAATAAACCATGAGAAAATGTCGGTTAGGGTAATTTTGGCACCAAATTTAAAATTTTTTCATAACATATAGAAATGGGCCATTAGTCTTAATAAAGCGTCTCATGGATAGGAAATTATATGACTAGCACAAAAACCCTTTATCACTTAAATTCCACCCAAAATGTGAGGATCGCCCTTAGATTAGTAGGAATTAAAGCATTCATCTTTAATGCTTAGAGTGTGAACCGATAGTATAATAGATTCTAGAACTTGTTTTGTGATGCATCCCGAGATCGCTAGTAAGACTACATGATGAGTGTGTAAATACTCATCATTTTTATACAAAATAAACTGCAAAATCATCTGAAAATACTCAGAAACACATCTAAATGATCAAAATATCACAAATCAGTGTTTTATGTGTTTCAAATTCAAAAATATCAAAATCAGATGAAAAACATATCAATTTTGCAAAAATTGCAGTTTCAGTCCCCCAAGTTTCAAGAATTGTCAAAAATAGTCCCTGAGCCCGAATTTCAAAAGAAAAGTCACCAAAGGTCCTTTTAAAATCACAAATTATCATAATTAGTCCTTTGGTGAAAAATCTAAAAGTTTTGAGAAAATTACACTTTAGTCCCTAAAAATCCAAAATGTTCAAATTTAGTCCTTGGAAATTTTCAAAAATGTCAAACTAAACCTTGGACTATTAAACATTGGCAAAACAAACCTTTTTGACTACTTTTCATAAGTTACAGTTCTGGTCCCTTGGGTTTTGAGAAAGTGCAAATTTGGTCCCTAAGTTATTAATCCCATACAAACTATTCGGACCCTTTATTTAACCCAAGCCCAAAATAAAACCCTTGGCCCAAAACACTTTACCCGGTCCCTTAACCCACAACCCGACCCAACCCAGTGTTTAAACAAATAAACAAATCCACCCT